>OZ026613.1:6961503-7343503 GCA_964020975.1 Hermodice carunculata
GGACAGCCTGCCTGGACTTGGGAGTGTGGGGTTACCAACCAATCATAAACATACAGGGACTTATTTTCACTGCATGCTGTACAGTATCTTGGAATCCAACTTTCCAAGTACTTTAGCAGAGTTTTTCAAGTCCTTGCCATAATCACATTAATTGCCCCATGGGGATAGCAAAATCTGGGATTTTGGAGTTTTCAATTTTATTTCTCAGAGCATTCAAGGTCCCTGTCTTACCCAACTTGAAACTTTCAATATCCCAGGAATTTTGAAGGCATGTGAGAGTTCTTTCCCATCCTTTAAAGGATTACCCCATGAAAGTTGGCACTTTCAGAGATTTTAGACTTTACTAGTGTATGTAAGTGAATGGGGATTGCAATGGTAATTCACACGTCTTTTCCAAAACTGTCAGCCAGATTCACTTCACACTTGGTGGGGATGTACCTTGGGTGGGTCTCTACTAAGTTGTTCAAATGGTCACAGTCCGGTTATTTTTAGATTTTTTAGGAATTTTTTTTGTTCATTTTGGGGCAAAATCTTAATAAATCTTCTCCGAAACCGATCCGCCAATTGCTTTGAAATTGCATAAGGACACATCTTTGGACCCCTAGACCCTAATTTGTTCAACAGGTCGTGCTGCAATTTTTCTTTTTAATGCATTTTTGTGTGTTTATACAAGTCTCCATTTTTGAACCAAAACTGTTACCAAGTTTATGCTGAAACTTGTTGGAAATGTTCCTTGTCAAATGGTCAAAGAAATTTGTACACCAGGTGGTGTTGCTGTGAATCCCTGATTTTTAATGAATTTTTAATTTGGGATATTTTTCTGTTAATGCACACAGCCCCTTTGATTACCATGTAAGTCAATCTGCATTGCGATGGTAAATTACATTTTTATGCCCCGCTTTGAAGAAGGTGGGGCATATAGCGTTGCACATGTCAGTCTGTCTGTCTGTCGGTCGGTCGTTCGTTCTGTAGACTGTGGTTTCTGCACAATAACTCAAGAAGTTTTTGAGCTGGGACTTTGATACTGTACAGGTATATCATTCTAATCAAAGGCTAGGCGAAGTTTTAAGATGGGTGACCTTGACCTAATGTCCAAGGTCACAGTGGTACCCGAGTAAACTTTGGTTTCCGCACAATAACTGAAGAGGTTTTTAAGCTAGGACTTTTATATTGCACAGAATTATAGTCTATATTTGGGGCTAAGCAAAGTTTGAAGATGGATGACCTTGACCTCATTTAAAGGTCACAAAGCCACTTTACTGAATATGGTTTCATGCTTTCTGCATGATAACATATACCTTGGAGCTAGAACTTTTATATTGTACAGCTTTATGGCTCTCTGTAAGGGCTAGGTTGATTTTGAAGATGGGTGACCTTGACCCAGTTTTCAGGGTCACAGAGAGATTGTAGTTAGACTGTGGTTTTCGCACAATAACTCAAGAAGTTTTTAAGCTAGGACTTTGATACTGTACAGGTGTATCATTCTAATCAAAAGCTAGGTGAACTTTGAAGATGGGTGACCTTGACATTTTTTCCAAGGTTACAGTGGTACCTGAGTAAACTTTGGTTTCCGCACAATAACTGAACAGGTTTTTAAGCTAGGACTTTTATATTGCACAGGATAATAGTCCATATTTGGGGCTAGGCGAAGTTTGAAGATGGATGACCTTGACTTCATTTTAAAGGTCACAGAGCCACTTTACTGAATATGGGTTGGTACCTGAGTTAACTTTGGTTTCCACATGATAACTGAAGAGGTTTTTAAACAAGGACTTTTATATTCCACTGGATAATTGTCCGTATTCAGGTCTAAGTCAAGTTTGAAGATGGGTGACCTTGACCTAATTTCAAAGGTCACAGGGCCATTTGGTTGAATACTGTTTCTGCATGATAACTTACATTTTAGAGGTAGCACTTTTATATTGCACAGCTTTATGGTTGCCTATGAGGGCTAGTTTGAGTTTGTAGATGGGTGACCTTGACCCTGTTTTGAGGGTCACACACAGACAGTAGACTTCCTTTTTTTTTATTGCACAATAACTGAAGAAGGTCAAGTGAAAATGAGTGACCTTGCCATTATTTCCAAGGTCATAAAGTCACTTTGCTGAATATGGTTTCTAAATGATGACTAATTTTTCAGCTATAACTTTTATATTGCCCAGGTTTTTAGTCGTTTTTTAAGGGCTAGGTTAAAGTATAAAGATATGTGACATTGATGTATGATCAACCTTCACTAATTTTGTAAGGTCATAGTGCCCCTTCTACCACTATCAATAGGGTAGCGAGGGCAAGGGTAATGAGGGAGGGGGGCATCTGTGTTGTACAAACATATCTTGTTTAATTCTTTTCCAACACTGTTTGCCTGATCATCAAGTACGTGTTTGTAATTTATTTTGATGATATTCTCTGTTTGAGGCTACATCATTGGGAAAAATCGAGAATCAACACATGTATATCACATGTAAGCTTGCGGGGACCTGCTAGCCTGATCTCTAATTGCTGGACAGGAACACATAAGGAGAGTAGAGAGCTTGGCTTGTGGTATTTGTTGTGTATAGTCGAAATGGAAGTGTTTCAGGACATTTGACTTTGTATTCAACAGGTGGCGGTACATTTTTTTTTCTATTTTTTGTTTGTTTGTTGAAATTTTGGGTCTTTTCGCTATTTTTGACTTCTCCAAAACCATCAGTCAGAATTACTTCATACTTATCGGGAATGTACCTTGGGTAGGTTTGTATCAAATGTATTCATATGGTCATGCTCCAGTGATTTTAGGATTTTTGCTGATTTTTTGTGTGCATTTTTTTGACGAAATCTTAAAAAATCTTCTGTCTTAAACCACTCAGACTTTGATGTTGCATGCAGTGGCACATGTATGAGGGCCAGACTCAGACAGTATATAAGTGACCTTGACCTTATTTCCAAGGTCACAGGTTCACTTTCCTGAATTTAACTGTGTTTGATAACTTGAGAACTATTTGAGTTAGGACCTTCATATTGTTCATGGTGGTGGTCCTGTGCTAAGGGCAGACACACAATGTGTGGATGACCTCGAAATTATTCCCAATGCCACAGTGTCACTAGTGTCATCAATTTCAATGTCAGCTGAGCATGGCCTGTTCACACAGGTCTCTTGTTTTAGATTTATTTCAAGGCTTAATTTCAAACGAAACAGTAGAGTCTCCACATGCAATTGTTATCACTGGTGACTTTAATTTTGCTGGTATTTGTTGGAATTCTGAGAATTGTAACACAAGGCTATAATAGGATTTTTCTAAGTTCTTGTCTCTGATTCAATTAAAAATAATTAGTTAATGATTCTACAAGAGGACGATCGGTTCTCGACCTAGCCTTTGTAATCAATGACACTCTTGATACAACTGTTACACATTTAAGTCCAGTTTTTTCATGTGATCATGAAGCATTATTAATCTGTACGAAACTGTCTCTTGGCAATGATATTGCATACCGAATTACTCCAAAGTTGCTGATGTAAAGCGGCACAATCTTTTATCTTTTGCTTTATGGGATGCTGTAATTTTGGATAAAAAAGTTGATGATATTTGTTTGGATATTACTAAGTTTTTGGAAGAAGTAGCAAACAAATGTATTCCCCATAAGGAGGTCACAATGTCGTATTTGGATTTGTAACTAACGTTGATAACTGCTTCAGACACATCTGAGCAGACAGATTAAAGTTAAGATAGTAAGTCATGTTTTAAAAGTACTTTAATGATCGTTTGCCCTGGGAACTTGCAGAACGGACACCTGGAACCATGCTGAAAACACGTGGCCACGATTCGGTGTGATTTTCCTTCCCGAGAATGCATTGCGCCATGCTTAAATGGGCGCTCAATATATATATATACTGTAGTTCTAGAAATTTTCGCGCTCGATTTAATTTCGCATTTTTCACGCTACCACCTAAAGTGCGAAAATAAGTTGCATTGTATTTCACTACATTGTTTGGCATTGGATTGCGTGAAACAAAAATACGCGAAAATTCTGTAATTTCAGAAAAAATGAGTTTGCGCGAAATTAAACACGCGCGAAAATTTCTAGAAGCACAGTATATATATATATATATATATATATATATATATATATATATATATATATATATATATATATATATATATATATATATATATATATATATATATGTGTGTGTGTGTGTGTGTGTATGTGTGTGTGTGTATATATAATTTTATTCTTACACAATTACATGTTGGTACAGTAGGGTATAAAAATATATAAAATAAATACAACTTGAAGGCTGATTTTATGTGTTAAAGTGGCTTAAATCAGGACGTCGATATATAATCGTACATGCATTTGAGTTCATTTTTGGAGAAGCCTGAGATGACACAAGTACTCTCAATTGCAGATCTCAACTCTTTCAGCTGTTCTACTGTTGATATGCTGTCATCACTGAAAGTACTGTTTATGAACACATTACCAGATAAAAGCAGGTCGATGTTTGCGTTACATGTCACACTGCTATGTTGCATATTTTCATTAATGGGACTTCTTGAATTGACAGCTGACTGTGCAGTGATCATGTTCCCCAACTCGTTACGAGATTTGCATCATTTTACTATATAATGATAAAAAAAAATGTGCGACCGTTATGCATATGCCTTTGTGTTGCACTTGGATTTATAACTAAAGATGACAACTGCTTCAGACACAATCGAGCGGGCAGATTAAACTTTAGATTCGTGAGTCATCTTTTAAAAACACGTTGAAAACTGTTTGCTTTGGTAACTCGGAGATCGGACACCTGGAACCTAGCAATACTAGATACCAATACCGCACCCATCGTGGCTCTTTGTTTTTTTTCCCGGCCCAAATTGACCGTCCAAAGCAGTTGAAATAAAATGCTGTGTTTGAGTTGACTTTACCGCAAAATAATGGCACATGTTGGCCAGCTTTTTTCTTAGCTTTATCTTACAACTTGGTTACGGTTGATTTGAACGACTGTTTTTTTGTTTTTTGTTTTTGTTTTTGTTTTTGTTTTTTTGTTTTTTTGTTTTTTGTTTTTTGTTTTTGTTTTTGTTTTTTGTTTTTTTACGGGTGGTGGTTTGTGGGGTGATTTTGCTTGTCGGTCGCGTGTTGCAGCTGGTCCAAGGTTGTACAACTGGAGCATTGTAGCAAAACTTTGCCTCACAGTTCTTGACAAATGCGACAGAATTTGGCCAGGTCGGTAACTGCAGGCACTACTGTACCATGATTATACCTATTCCCATGCAGAACCTGCCAGTCTATATCAAATAAATGTAAGAATATTTTCAAATATAAGGTGAAATCATTCTTGATGCATGAGATGGGAGTACTGGAGAAAGACTGCTTTATATGTTTATAGTTTAAGTATCTTAGTGTTATTAGGGACCTGCAAATTATATATAACAGGTCCCTGGAGTTAAAAAAAAATTATGCCTTTGGTGCTTATATTTATTTGTATACTTATTTATTGAAATTTAAATCAATCCTAATTCATAAATAATTAAAGCATTTCAGCCACAAACCTGTGCAAAGCAACTTAATATTTTTCCTAATTTCATACTTGCGTTTCTGCTATTTTCATGTTGTGGTCCACCATGGAAAGTAAATAACATGACGATATTTTTCATGTTTAACTAATTTTTGCTAATTTTCATCAGATTTTTGTATAATCTGAGGGAAAATAGCCAAATCAGTACACTAATGACTAAAATGTTATGATTCCGTCAAATATGTGAAGGCAATATACTGAAAATTCCCCAGATAAACCATTTTGCATGCTCAATTTTTTTTGGGGGGGGGGGGTAATGCCCCCAGACCGCTCCCCCCCCCCCCCCCCAGCATGCCTTCGGCCCTTTGGGCCGCGTAGGTCACATTTGGGCCACTGAAAAAATTTACGGAAATTTTTGGGCCACTTGGGTCTCTGATTAAGTTTATAGCACTAGCCTGAGTGGACCAGTATTTATTAGGGAAGGGCGGCTTAAAGGTACTTTTTTTTCTTTGTTCCATTAATTTTAGGGTTGGTTCTTTTAAGTAGGGTCTGTCAGGTTACTGGAACCACACATTTACTTTTGTTAGGCCTAGGGTAACTTGGACATTTTTAAACATGTTGAAAATGTATGTTGTTTCCCCTTTTGCACACTACCTCTTTTGACGACAGTTTAATTTGTTACCTGGGCACAGCCGGAGGCACTTGTATCTGTAAAATAGATGAAGTTTTTTTGCCTCGGAACTCCTGTCATGTCTGTCTATTATGTTCATCAGTTAAAAAGTTTGAAATTATTCTGCTTCAGAGAAGGTGTGATTTCCTCACTTCTTGCAATTCCAGTTTTAAGAAACTAGACAGTACAGTCAAACAACTCATCAACATTGTACATGTTATTAATGAAGCTTCATATAGATGTAAAGATGTGCGTATGCTATTTTTGCACGTATCAAAAGCTTTCGATAGGGTTTGGCATATTGGCTTGCTTGTTAAACTCAAACAACTTGGTATTTGCGATCAACCGCTTTCCTGCATCCGTTCGTATTTAACAAATGTGAAACAGCTCTAGCTGTGCTAGATGGAGTTGCTTTAGATTGGGTAACTATTCAGTCGAGTGCCCCCCCCCCCCCCCCCCCCCAAAGATATTGTCCTTGGACCGTTTTTCTTCTTGGTCTTTCTTAACGATTTACAAAAAAAAACCATTCCGGATGGGGGTGAAACATGGAAAGTGGCCTATATTCCTTGAAAAACTGAAGATATGGTCATTTCAAAAAAAAGTTAAACATGGACCCCCCCCCCCGTTAACTTTCATGGTTGAAGGAATTAAAAAACAAAAAGGCATAAACACCCTGGTGTCATGCTTACCCATAATTTGTCTTGGGATAAACAAGTTTTATAAGTTTGTAATAAACTATCAGCAAGGCTTGGGAACTTAAGGAAAAGTACTGTTACGCTTCCATGTAGTGGGCTTGAAACTATTTACTCCTCACTTATTCGGCCGATTTTGGAATATGTCTCAGATTTTAGACAGTTGTTCAGTGAGAAGTAGTGAAATGCTCAAATCAATTCAGTATCTGCTGCAGAGCTGCACTTAGCTGTATTAGGAGCTATGAATACATCTAGTCCTACTAAAGTTTTAAAATGTCTAGGGTGGCCGAGCTTATCAGACAGAATAAAAAAATACTTCAAGTTAGCACGTTACTTCAAATATGGTAAACAGCATATGTCTGGCTCATTTGAGCAATCTTCTGCCTCATGAAATTGGTTGTCGCAACAATCATTTACGCATTATAAATAATCGACTTTTGCCCAGAACTCGGATTAATATTTTCTCTCGTAGCTTTATACCCTCTACAACTTCAATTTGAAACTCTCTTGCACCAAACATTCGTAACTCTAGGTCTATTAGCGTCTTCATAATGGACGTTCAACAAATACTCTTTCCTGCCATGCTCACCCACCTACCTACGTTGTGGGCCTCGTAAATTCAACATTGTTATTAATAGACTAATGGCTAGTTGCACACGTCTGTGTTAGCCTTGGGTTGAACCCAGAGTCAACTATGACATGGACGAGTTGTGAAATCTCGGCTTGACTCTGGGTTAACCCTGCCCTGGGGTTGTGTGCCTGCTGCTGATATTGCTGATGGTTCACTTATGGCCAGTGGCACACATCTGTGTTAACCTTGGGCTGAATTCAGAGTTAACTCTGACGTGGAGGAGTTGTGAAATCCCGGCTTGACACTGGGTTAATCCTGGAGTTGTGTGACACCAGCTGGTTTACTGACGCTTCACTTTAATAAGTGCAGGTTACACAACCTAAGGTTGACACCAGATTCCCTAAATTCTCATCGTTAATTCTCTCTCTCTCTCTCTCTCTCTCTCTCTCTCTCTCTCTCTCTCTCTCTCTCTCTCTCTCTCTCTCTCTCTCTCTCTCTCTCTCTCTCTCTCTCTCTCTCTCTCTCTCTCTCTCTCTCTCTCTCTCTCTCTCTCTCTCTCTCTCTCTCTCTCTCGTCATTCTGGTAGTGTGCACTGATACACATGTACAAGCGTGAACATATTTTATGCCATTTTGGTAAAACATTGTTGGAAACGTGAACTATACAACTTTGGAAAAAGAAACACTTTGGAATTAGGGGAGGAACACAAAGATATAATTGACAAAAAAAATGATGGCAGGATGGTGGAAAAGAAGAAAAAAATATGGGGCGCAGTAACAAGCAAATTCAATGCAAGATATGGCGTGTCAAGATGGCCAAAAAAAAAAAAAAACAGTTGAGGGATGCTTGGAAAAACATAAAAAGAAAGGCAAAGTAACAAAGTTTTGGTGATGAAAAAAACAAAACAAAAAAAAAAAAAAAAACCAAACAAAAAAAAAAACAAAAAACAAACAAAAAAACAGACAGGCATAAACACAGGAGGAAGAACGCAGTCTGTTTGAATGTCATCCATGTCCTAAAAAGTGATCAAACTTCGTTCACAACAAATCTCCAGTCTCAGAAATGAATTTGATGATGACGTAGAAAAGCATAGTGATGCCGCCTCAGTCGGAAAAAATGAGGGGATTACAACTCAATTTTTCATATATATTTATATATGTAGACAGCGAAACCTGATTTGAAAGACCACCTCTAGGGATGACCAAATTGTGGTCTCTCAAGATTGGTGGTCTTTCATAGGAGGTACAAATAACAAGAAAGTACTAAGCACAGTATCTTGAAAAAGTGGTCTGTCACGGCAGGTGGTCTCTCATTGGAGTGTTCTCTCTAGACAGGGACCACTGTATGCAGATTGCTACGCTGATGAGATGCAAGGTCAGAAAAGCATTTGCCTTCGCCGTCACTCAAAATTGATTTTAATGACACATAATTTCTGTTGTATGTATGTATGTACCCTGTATGCATGCATGTACGTGCGTATGTATTTATGAAATGAAATTAAATGAAATGAAACTGCACCACATCATACAAAAAAAACCAGTTGCATTCTGTCAAGTACACTTACAACGCGCAAAGCGCCAACAAGATATGGAAAGAAGAAGAAAAAGTCTATATAGAGCTCAGCAATGCTTCTAAATTCCTTACTATAGTGGTTTCCCTTTTATGGCTAGACAATGTGTTACATATTTTTCCACAATTTTGTTTAATTCAATGTCTCGAAATTCCATTATGAAATTAAATAATTGTCTCGTATTGTCTTGTTTCGCATCTACAAATATATCTTCTATTTGTTTCAACATAACATTTCGGGGTATTCTAAATAGGCCATAATTTAATACAAAATAAATTTCATCCTCGATGAGGTTACATGTATTACATGTCCTGAGGCTTACTGGTGTTTTGTGGGGACGCTTATGTCTACCTGTTTCAATGTGTAGATTATTGGCACTGATACGGAGCCTAGTAACAATTTTGCGAATATGAAAATTGTTTATAACGTCTAGATATATTTCAAAATTTAAGTGTTTTTTGTACTGGACATAAGTTCTTAATTTACATTCACTGTCATTTTGTTGTGACATATCACTTTCCCACTGTCTTTGAAATTTCTCCTGTAGTTTGCTCATAAAAAACGTGGATGGAAATATGCCAGATCTATTGCCTTGATTATGCCAAACTTCCTGGAAACCAGTCGCAAACAACATATTTTTGATGCTTTTCACCCACAGTGACTGGTTTTGATTTTCATATGACATGTCAATAAGAATCTGATAATAGGGTACCTTTTTCACTGTTTGCAATCCTACACCAATTTTTACACACCATACTCATTATCTTCAGGGAAATGGGGGTACATCCAAGCTTACCAAGGACAGCTATATTACATGCTTTGCGATTCACTCCAAGGCAAAACTTCAGAAAACCAATATAAAACCTATCGATACCAAATTTGAAATATCCTGAAATACTGTCAGGTATTATTGACTTGGATGGGCTAATCCCATAAGCTCCCCAAATTTCGGACGCATAACAATATTGGGGAAATAACTTTATCAAACATGAATAGATACATTTTGACACGCACATTACCATTTCTACAAACATGCTTATGCCTCGCTAGGGCCTTACTTGCTATATCACGTAATAATTTGATTATGCCATCGTATGTATGTATGTATGTATGTATGTATGTATGTATGTATGTATGTATGTATGTATGTATGTATGTATGTATGTATGTATGTGTGTATGTATATATCTTCGTAAGATAATGTAAAAATAAAAGGACAACAAAATGATTCCAGAACTCTCCTAACATATTGGTTCTGTGGAAAAAGATGTGCTGTCTGTACAACAAAGCCAGTGCTCTACTGCAATTTTTCAGCACCCTGGTAACAGTGGTTATATGTACTCCAAATAAATTAGCATCACCACTGCCTTATAACTAACTGCAGTGATATCAAAAGCTGGAAAATTGGGCGAATAGAACATTCCTGTTTCTGCACACGTTGCAGCTGTCTTTCTCCCAACCGTAAAATGTCTATAACGGCTTGTTTTGTAAAGCGACAATAGATGAGAAATCCGTGATCATCGTATTTATGAAAGGGCTTATTTCTATCCTGCAGTATCCTTGTCTTCCTTAACACCTTTTCAAGCATTTCAAGGTCATCTATCCACCGCAGATAGCAGTCATTTCGATCACCGCCTATTTCTTTCACTGACTTCGCATTCAACTTCACAGTGACCAGAACTCTATCATACAAAGTTTTCTTATGTGATAGAAATATGAAGAACAGCTTTCATTAGGTTTCTTTGGTGAATCACACTTTTAAACTGCGGTGTTAAGCCAATCAGAAGGCATGTTCAGCGTTAAGTCAAGGTTCAGCCTCAGGTTAACACCTCACCTGACGTGTGCAAATGGAAAAAACGTTCAACCCCAGGTTAAATCCAGAGTCACCTCAACACCAACTTAACAACTGGCCACAACAAGTAATTTTAGTGCCTGCAGTGCACATCTATATAATGTTCGTTTGATAGACTGGCAAATATGTCATTGCGAACGTCATTCTGAAAAACTTATCACTTTCTTTTGCAGTGTCCGTTGTACACAATTCCATGAAACATTTTCTTGGCTCTCGAAACCAGTCATTCTAATTTGAATTTTAATAATTCATCTAATAATGATAAAGTATTGCTTTGTTTGTTCGGTCGCCATAATGTGTCTCTTGAGTGTAACTGCAAAATATTAGATGCTTCCATGAAACTTATTCTCCAAACATAACCATTTTGTAAAGAATCGGATGTTAATTCTGATTTAGACGAAGATGATTAATTTTATGTGCCTAGTCAAATCAAACTAATTACATGTTTGACTGGCTTCTACATAGTTTAAACCAAGTATGTAAAAATGGGCACACTACGTTGATTTTTGTTTAAATTTTTACATACTTTTTGAGGATGTGTGTTATTTATTGGCAAAATCTTAGAAAATCTTCTCTCCTAAAACAGCATGGATTATTGCTTCGAAAGTGCACGGGGACACGTCGGGTTACCCCTAGACCATAGTTAAACTTACTATAGGTTGGATACCAAGGTCATCTGAGGACCTGCTGTTCACACTGCCCTCATGTTTTTTTTTATACTGGGAGTATTTTAGAGGAACTTCTTTTGTTTTCAGTTGCCCGCGAATCAGGTAAATCCCTACATTAGCAAGACAGAGTCGTCAAGAATGGCATCTACCACAGGACCAGATCCATCATTATCTGTTGCCTTCAGGGACCATGTCAGACCTTGTATAGACCTGATAGACAAACTGAGGGCATTTGGCTTGGATACTGATGTTGCTTTGCCCTCAGTGGTTGTCATTGGAGATCAAAGTGCCGGCAAGAGTTCTGTCCTCGAAGCCATATCTGGTGTACAACTACCGCGGGGCTCAGGTGAATTTTGAAAGTTTAAATATGGGCATGCTTGATGGGATGGTTCAGAACAGTTACAGGTGATAGCTTTATGCCTCATAAAGGCAGAAGAATTATGCTTTGGGTTGTCCATCCCACCTGTTTTTATCTCAGCTGACATGTCAGTGAGCTGAGCTTATAGGATGGGTCCTGATACGCCTTCAAAAGTCCGTTCATCGGTCTTTCAGTTCACATATAACATTTTAGTCTTTTTTTCTCCTCTACTGTTCAAACCTTGAGGGGATGTACCTTGGGTAGGTTTCTACTAAATTTATTGAAATGCTCACAGTCCAATGATATTTGGAGCTTTAGAATTATATTTGCATTTATCTGTTGTCAAAATTGAAAACCGCCAAGCCAATTGCTTTACAATTGCAAAAAGACACTCTGTGAACATTGGACCTTGTTGCTGCGATTTATTTTAATATTCATTTTTTTTTAAACAAAATTTTGTCTGTTAAAGCCATTTTCGACTTCTCCCCAGAAACCATCTCTCAGTATCTTCTGAAACTTGGCGGAAATGTGGCTTGTGAAAGGGTAAAGGAAATATACCAGTTGATGATATTCTGAACTATTAATTTTTTAACGATTTTTTTTTTATTGGGGTACTTATCGGCTAATACATATATTTCCATCAATTAAAATGGATTTCAATGGGGATTGCGATGGTAAGTCACCTTTTGGACTTTTCCTCCAAAACAAGCATCAGATTAATGTCAAACTTGGTGGGGCTGTAGCTTGGGTGGGCCATTGCAAATTTTGTGGAAATGGTGACTCGACCCTAATTTGTTGATTTTTTAAAATATTTTTTGCAAAATGTTGAAAAATCTTCTGTCGAAATGGCAAAGCCAATTGTCTTGATATTGCATAGAGACACCTCTTGGGACTACCAGACCCCAATTTGTGCACCTTAGTAATATTTTACCACTCTTTGTGTGTTAAAGCTATTTTCGACTTTCTCCATACCTTGTCACTTGCATTCTTTTCAGACTTACTGGAAATGTAGCTTAGGGAAGGTAAAAACTAATTTTATTGACCAGGTGATGTTATTCAGCATCTCTGATGCTTAACAAATTTGTCAGTTTGGATACTTGTCGGTTAATGCATACTTTCCCATTGATTCAAATTGCAAGTCAAGGGAAATTTAGATGGCAAGTCACGTTTTATTTCTCCAAACTGTCGACCAGATTCACTTCAAACATGGATGGATTGTACCAAATTAGGTCATGGTCCAGTGATTTTAAAACTTTATATTAATTCCTTTGGTTTATTTTGTGGGAAAATATTAAAAAAAGTCTTCTTCTCCAAAACTACCAATCAAATTACTTTTTAATTGCATGGGTCATCTCTGATGATCACATGATCTCAATTTATTAAGCAAGTGGCACTGGGGTTTTTTACCACTTTTAAGCTCTGCTGACCAAAGGTCGCAGAGCTCATGGGACCTCTCATGTCTGTCTGTATATCCATCCATAAACTTTTGCTCATTAGCACGATACCGTCCACAGTTTTCATGTTAGCATCCTTAATTTTTGGCCGACCGTCACCAAATTTAGTTGGATTGTAGGGGAGGTCAAAGTCTAAGTTGCTAATGATACTAGTGGCACCACCTGTAATAATGACATAAATAATGAGCCAAAAGATGTTGAGTTCCATATTTGGAAAGTAATTAGATTACACTTGGTAAATTTATATGATATATAAACCATGGCCAAAGGTAGAATTTGATGTAATATAGGTGACCTTGACCTATTTTCATGAGGCCACCATGCCTGTGAAGTTGAAAAGGTGATTTTGTAATGGCCGGGTGTAGCTTGGACATCAATGAGAATTGAGCCTCCAGACCAAAATTGCACTGGGCTACATGATACATTAAACTGTACTTGGTGACCTACTTTCTAGGTCACTGTGACCCAGTAATTATGGAGTTTGGTGCTTGTGCAAGTTTATTGTTTTTTATCAATAAAGTGAAAAGCTGTGACCTGATTCAAACAAACATACTATATATGGAAAGCTAGATGTGTGGCCCATATTTTGAGCAGTAACAATTTTTTTTTAAATACGAGTTGCAGGTCAAGGTCAAATGCCCAGTTTGAATATAGGGGTCATCTCGTGAATGCTCTGCACCCCACAATTCTTAAGATAGGCCCATATAACGTTTGGGATTCATGAACTGTATAAAAATCTTTGTCGACATCAATGTTGGTAGTGCCACATATAGTATTATGTCATAAGGTGCAAATGTGAAAATCGTGTGACTGCAATACTGTGCATAGTTTTCAAGTTTGCCCGATATAACTTTCAGGACGTAAAGGGGGTATAAAATCTAAGCCCCATTTGATACCTGCAATATTATGCAATATAAGGATCAAAATATGAAAATCTTGTGAGCACTCTAGCATCTCTAATTTTTGGCAGATCATCACTGAATTCAGTGGGATGGGGGGGGGGAGGGCAATGTCTAAGCTGATAATGATACTGGTGGCGCCACCTTTAATTATGAGCCAAAAAGTACAGAAAAACATGATACATATTCATAGATTCCAAACCCAGCATAGACAGCAAACAAATTCCAGAGTTGCCAAAGCATCAGCATTCATCTTTCAATACCAATGTGAAGGAACAAATTTCACTCCTGACTTGAGACAGGCAGTCACCCATGAAAAGCAACTGGTGGTTTTAAACTGGTCCTCTCAACCTTTGAAATATTCTTCATTAACTACAGACTATAGTGTTTCGAAAATGTATAGGCCTAACCACCCAAAAAACAAATTTTATTACTTCTGCCAAAAATAAAAAGAGACCTGGTAGGCCTATCACCTTTAAGCTCTTCCGACTTGTCAGCCAGCTAACTTTACAGCAAAAGAAGAAAATAGGCTTACATTGTGTTTTTGTGATATTTATGATTCTAGAACATTATAAACACACTCTACCTCCACTATAAAATGTGTTTTAAGATATAAAATTCCATATCTTGAAAAGTAATTGGATTAGACTTGCCAAATTTATAGGCTATACAGACAGTGTCCAAAGCCAGAAAGGTGTGTTATGTCAGTGACCTTTGATCTATTTTTGTGAGGTCAGCATGCCTGTAAAATTGAAAGAGGTGATTTTGTAATCATGCACAATGTGTGGCTTGGACTTCAATGACAATGTCAGCACAGCACAAGACAGGCCTATTGGCCTCTTGTTTTACATAATCTGGGTGTCCTTGATACTTTGGCACAAGGTCACGGGGGACATAAAGTTAAGGACTCACTGATTGTTGCCTTGGCACATGCAACAATATTCATCACAGGAGTTGCACAAATAAGCTATGATTACAAGTGGAGAAAAGTGCCATCTGGTGGACAATTTTTGCATTAAATGTACATAAGCTTTACATGTTCAGATGCCACTTGAGGACTCACAACTTTGAATTGAACAGGTGCAATATAGCCACGATGCCAGCAGAGCATTAGGCGCATGGGCCTCTTGTTTAAAAGAAGTTTTGTGTGCACTTTACTTGACCTTTAGTCCCAAAACCATAATTGGGATCCTCGTCAGACTAAATGGGCATATACGTGGTCTTCGCCAAATTAGTTTACCTCATAATGGGGCTGTTGTTTTCTGATTTTTAACAAATTGTCATATGTCAGGAAAGATCGGAAGGGGATATGTTCATGTCAGCAACAGTGATGGTGATCTGATTCATGGATGACATTTATATCAATCTGAAGTTTAGAAGACCACTCTAGTCTGTTCATGTAAGGTCAGCTAGGCACAGGACTGTCACAGTCCTCTAGTTTTGTGAATTTTAATGACATTTGGTGTGGTTGTGGAGGAGGTCAAAACTTCAGTAGCCTTTGTTATTTGTGGTTCCATCTACAGTTTGGCAGAATTTTGGGGCCCAAAATGTGTTGAAAGATAAAATTCCATATCTCAAAATAATGAAAACATAGTTGGCATTGACTGACTCAACATGTTCTTGTTTTGTTTTGTCAAAATCAATATAAATGTAATACATTATAAGTCAGCAGACCACTACGTCCATAGGCTTCTTGTTTATTTCTCTTTGTTTACTTTTTGGGGGAAATTACTCGTATGTGAAATAACATGGCCAGTTTTTTTTTAATCTTCTGAATTACTCCTAGATCGTGATTAAATTTTCGACAAAAATCACTGTTAAACATAAGACAGTTTTAAACAATCTTTATAAGGTAGGTGAATCTAAGTTCTGTGTTTATATGATTTAATGAATCCTTTCTTGATAAACATGTATCGTATGACCCACGACACATGTAGAAATAAGATCTGTACACTCTTTTTTCCTTATTGATGATATCCGGGTCAGCCACAGTTGCTATGGAAACAGGCCCTATGATCTATGTGTTATTTTCAAAGTTTACTTAAAGTTTATTTCTCTAGTTATCCAAATAACATGCATATGTTGAGAAAAGGGTGCTTCACATAAAATGAGGAGATACTTTGTTCTCTTATTTAGCAGATTTTTAAATGATTTTTTGCCATTTATTAGTGATTAAAGTGGTTGCCATGACAACCAGTCACGCGACTATTAGCAATTTGTTGCACATAATGAAACTTGGCACTCCAGGTATCACAATGATATATACTTTTGGTATGCTGCAAAGAAAACTGTTCCTAGTGCACTGTGTTCAATGAAAATTGTTACTTTTATTTTCACTGGTACAAAAATTAACCTGACCCTTTAAGGGTTAAGAAACACCCGACTCCCATTGTGAGACCATCTGATCTTGGAAAAATCCAAGGCATGAATTTCACTTCTTCTTGGTCCCGAAGCAAAGGCCAACAAGAAGACAGTCTTATGGGTTAAAGTGCTAAGAGGCACCTTCTCCATATTTTTCTTTTCAAAAGGATATGATCGAAGGCCCCATTGAGGATAGACATTCCTTCTGACTGGTCTTTCGCCAAAGAAGCTCTGGATCAGTCTCGACAGGACCGCACTGGGTCCAATACTGCGGCCCAATATGTCTAAGGAAGATGCTATAGCGGACCTATATCTAGCTATTGTGCGCACCTGTAAGCGGTCTTCAACGAACAGCTTATTCAGGAAGTCAGCAATCTGACTCACCGAAGCGTGCCAAGGATCAATCTCAGGCTTTTGATCCTTGCACCAATCTTCAAACCCGGCCCACTTAGAATCATAATTCTTTAAAGAAGTGGACCGAAGTTTCCCTCTCGCGACTATCACTGCCACTTAGTGAGAAAGTCCAGCATCTGCAAGGCTCTTTGTGACAGTCTCCAGGCATGAAGATGAAGCACGTCTGGATTTTCGTGGAACACGTTTGACGCCGGTTGACTTAACAGTGTTGTCCAGTTGGGCAGTGCCTTGGGAGGTTCCAGACTGAGGTTCAGCAGATCCACTGCCCACGGCCTCAGGGGCCACCAAGGGGCCACTAAAATCACTTCTACTTCCTCCTCCCGTATCTTGCGTAAAACCTGCTGAAGGAGAGGTGTCGGAGGATAAGCACATGCCCACATCCCCGACCAACTGATGGACAGGGCGTTGGTCGCCCAAGCCGCTGGGTCTTGGAAGGGAGACACATAAACTGGGCACTTGTAATTTTCACTTGTCGGGAAGAGGTCGATGTGAGGAGCACCCCAACGGGTCCACAAAGCCTTGACTACCAACGGGTGGAGAGACCACTCGGTGTTGATCACCTGGTGTCTGCTAGAAAGTCTGTCCACCCTCACATTGAGGGCTTCCGCAATGTGAGCACACCGAATCATTACTTGGTGCTCGTTGCACCAATCGAACAGCTGGAAAGTTAGAACAAGAAGGTCGGCTGACCTGGTGCCCCCCTGCTTGTTCACGTACACAATGGCAGTGCGATTGTCCGACTTTATGAGCACCTGCTTGCCTTGAACCACTTCCCGAAAGTGTATCAACTACAAACGGATGGCCTCTAATTCCAGCCAATTGATCGGACAACTTAATAGTTGCTGAGGCCAAATGCCTGATGCTGTCCTCGAGAGTGTATGACTCCCCCACCCGTGAAGGGTCGTATCTGTAAAGATCACCAGATCTTCTTTGAAGGGATGCAAGGACTGTCCTTTCATGACATTGTCCCTGCTCCTCCACCATCTGAGAGACCGTTTCACACTTGGAGAAACCCGGAGCATCTGATATTTGGAATGTTGATCCCATTGTTGCAGGAATGCCTGCTGAAGGACTCTCCTGTGGAGCCGACCTTGAGGTACTTGGAAGTCCAATGACTTCAATGTCCCTATTAAGCTTCTCCAAGCCTTGGCCGGCATGAACGGCAGGTTGAGGAATAGGATTAAAATCCTTTGTAGCCTGCGGAACCTGTCTTCCGAAGGGAAGCAAGTGAAGGTCTCCGTCTGATATCTTGTCCCTAGAAAGACAAACTCCTGGGATGGATCCAACATGGATTTAGGATAATTCACTATCAATCCCAAGTCCACACAAAGCATCAGGACCAAAGCTGAGTCCTGACGTAGGATAGACTGCTTCAACGCTCTCAACAGCCAGTCGTCCAGGTATATATGAAGACTTATGCCTCTGGGGTGAGCATAATTTGCCACTACTCCCATTACTCTGGTGAAAACCAGGGGTGCTGGAGCTAACCCGAAAGGGAGAGCCCGAAACAGGTAAGTCACTCCGTTTACCACGAAAGGGAGGTATTTGCGCAACTACTGTGCAATCGCTATGCGGAAGTAGGCGTCTTTGAGATCGATCGACGTGGCCCAATCGCCTTGTCTCATTGATGCTGCTATGGAGGCTGGCGTCTCCATCTTGAATTTGCTGACCATGAGATATTGGTTCAATTATTTTAGATAGATGACGGGTCTACACCCGCCACCTCTCTTTTGCACCAGAAATAGCCGACTTAAAACCCTGGTGAGTTTGGGTTGGCTACTATTTCCACGGCTTTTTTGTCAAGCAACTTGACCACTGCCTCTTGAAGGTGTGTAGCCAGTGAGGGATCGCCTTGATGTTGTAATGACAGGGGGCGATCTGATAATTGGGGGGGGGGGGATAATTGGGGGGGGGGCTATCCATCTATGAATGAAAGAGCGTACCCTCCACTCACCATGCTTAAAATATAAGGGTCGCTGGTATACTGGTGCCATCTGTGGGCGAAGTCCGTGAGTCACCCCCCGACTGGAGACGACTCTGACACCTGGGACTGGCAAAGCCTGTCTGTCCCAAGCGGCTGATTGACCTCGGCGAACGAACTGGCCTCCGCCACATCCGCCAACTCTGCTGCCACGTCCTTGTCCTCTGTGCCCGCCTCGGGGCCGGAAGGAGCCACCACCACCTCCTTTGCGTCTCTTACGTTTTCCTCAGCCATCGCCTCCACTGCCTTTAAAGTTTTTCTGGCCAGTTGAGGCATATTTTGGGGTCAACACCTGCCGAACTAGCCCTTCGTTAGTTCGCATAGCCGACTCGTCCCGGTGGTCATTCGCTACTTCCTGTAGGACATCATCCTCAAACAGGAAGTGGGAATTAGGATCTAGCAGTGAGGAATACAGCCTATTCCGCAGCCTGTCACTGAAGACTGCATTCCTCAAGTGTTCCGCTCTCTGGAGCAAAGTGAGGTTGGCCTCGCGGAAATGGAACTCTCCATCGCCGCCTGCAGACAATCTGCATGTGAGGCCTCTAGTAGCATGACGTGAGATACTATCTGTCGCACCGTCGGAGGGAGGTCTGTGCATTTAGCTAACATGGCCATAATGCCTGACACTGTGACCGCCTCGACGTCCGAGGCTGAAAGGGCCTGGACCGTCACCCTCGTGTCCTTAATAAGGCCTTTAAGGACTTGGTCTCTCACATAGACCCCCAGGCTTGACTCTTTGTTGTCCTTGTCCTGGTAATATTGCCCAAACTTGGGCTGGACTTCCCGTGGCTCTGAATCCCACACATTTTTCGGAACATTAAGGCTCCTTGGCAGTGCGGTACTGTCTTTAGACACCAGATTTGTAGAAGTAATCTGGGTCACAAACAGCTTTCGAGCTAAACCCTTGGTTTGCTCTGTCATTTGTTCCACCACGTAGGCAAGGGAAGAGCCATCTCGTCTTCACGCCTTGCCGTGTAAGACATGGGCATAGGCTTGGGAGCATTAAGCTTCCTTGGAGTGCCTAGCGCATTGCACTGGAAGTGATCCACCACCAAAGCTACATTTTGGGCAAAGGAGTGATGTCGCAGTTCCGGAGGACCCCCTGGCTCTGACTCCGAAGATCTATCCCGATCGCCTCTCCTACCCACGGCCTTCTGCGAGACCCGTGTGAGGTGTTCCAACAAGTCTTTGGTGGTTTCGCCAGAAGAAAAACGCTCCGACTCGAGTCGAGAGTACCGCCGTGTCTTGGTGTCCTCTTCCTCATCTTCCTCCTCCCCCAAGACAGAAGACTCCGGAAGTGAGCGCCCATCAGAGAGTTGGCTCGTGGTAAGGGCCTCGTCCATTAGAAAGGACTCCTGGGCCTGCTGTGAACCATCACAGGAGGCACCAGCTTCCGGTTCCTCCGGGTCCAGGTCCATGTCGTCCTCGAAAGGCTGGACCAGGGCCGGGGGCCTGGACCCGGGGCAGCTGCTGGACTCATGCTTGTCTCAGCTGCAAATTGAAACTCTACTGCCGCCAGGGTAGTGTCCGGGGGCAAAAGTGTCTGGGCAGGTGCCTCAGGTAACACAGGCTGCCTGGACAGCTTCAAGACAATACGAGGGGTTGCCGTAGGCAATGCACGGTGCAGGGTCTCCACAACCTCATCATCATATGAGAGGACGGGCTTGTCGTCCACCATCTTGGAGGCGACTACCTTAGACTTAGGCTCAATCCTGTGGCGTAAGTCCACAGGGTCCAACCGTGACTGTGTCTGAGGGGTGTCCCATACCGTGTTGGCCAGGGGTGGACCTACCACCACACTGGCCACCTTAGGTCTATCCACTGGTTCCTCATGAAGGGAACCGCCTGGTGTTCCACTCCTGTCATAGAACTTGGGGGACTTGGACTTATCCGATCGCAGGTGCATCCTGTGCTTCCTGTGCCTCTTGTGTTTCTTATGCCAGCTCCAGCCACGGTCCGGGGACTGTGGGGTCGGACTATGGGACCTATGCTTCTGTGAGCTGGTCCCTGGTACCTGGGACTCCATACCTGCCAACCGGGTCGGGTCCAATTGAAGCGGTGACTATGCCACCTCTGGAAGGGGCCATACCGGGTCCAAGTCTGCCTCTCTGGTGACAGTGGCCGTGGGGGCCACACCAGTCATGAAGTGGGGCAACATTCCCTGAAGCATCGTGGGCATAACAAGCTCCATTTACTGCTTCATAATAGCCTTTATGGTATCCACCGTGATTGCCGATACTCCAGCTGGGGTTAGATCCGTGTGGGACGCAGTATGGCTGGGCCCAGACATGGTCCGGTCCATGCTAGCCGTCCGGTCCACACTGGTGTGAGGTACTGCTCCAGCAGGAGACAGTACCGTCCGGGCCACACCTGGTCCCCTAGCAATGGCACCCGCTATTGTGGTGTGCCCAACACCTGTACAGAAGGATGGAGTCGGAGCTCCTAAAGTAAACGGCACTAACCTTGCAGGTGACCCTATGGGCTGGACCGCTGCCGGTGCCTGCTGTACGGTCCTGGGCTCTCACACCATAGCCTGATGTTCAGCGGTGCGGGTCCCTGAAGCGGCTCTAAAAGCCCTCTTGCGTGCTGACTTATGTTCCAACCGGTCCACTGCCTGCCACATCTTTTCTGGCCACGAAGCACAGATGTTGCTGGGTGAGACTCCGGAACATTTTATCCCATGGAGTCTGGCCATACAAAGCCGCCCCTCGGGGTGATCATCCCAGGAAGCCATGAAATGCTTCTTGCTGTCCATCCTATACTGTATTGTGGACTGTTCCAACGCCGTTCCTAGGAGATGGAGTCGCGCATGCGCCTGACCTACAAACACAGTCCACACATAATTACAGTACAATGGCAGCCAACCGCTCTATCGAGGATCAAGACCTCGGCTCACTTACATGAAAACTAGTGAGACTTGCAAAACAACTTCACAGTTTAATGTTCAGAAGGCTAAACTTAGCCAAACCGCAAACGCAGAAGGGCTAACGCTGCTTACGAAAACCAACACAAGAGACTATCTCTTTAGTTGATAAAATCAACTAAAATGGCGAATGCCAAGAGATGAACTGAAGTACGTGACTGAGGCTACATAACACCAAGACCGCTTATAGGTGGCGCTGCGGCGCATCGTGCCATGAACCAGGTGGACCAGAAATTTAATTCTGTTGGTATTATTGGAGAGGCTTGTCCTTTCGGACAATTACCCAATGTAGTAGTGTATAGGTATGTATTATGCCATAAATATAATGCTTATGCAACAAGGTACATTTTTGCTTCGATTGATCAGATCACTTTGGATATGAAGATAATTGAACCTAAATGAACTTAAAATGTTGCCCTGGGTGAAAATCACGTTTGAAATATTTAACTAAGCTGTATGTTTTAATTTTGAAGTATATTTTGTTTATCATATATTTCGAAAGTCGAAAGTGTAGCCCTTCAAATATGTACTAAAGCATCTATCATAGATTTTGGTCATGATGTGTGACCCTACATATGTAGTTAATTATATAATTAGGAATATAAGGGGATATGTAGATACATTTGCAGTCTGGCTGCAAGACACGGATGATTCTCTGTTGTGAATATGGGCTAGTTCAAATGGCATAGATAATTGAAGAAAATGAGTTGTCTTTCCATTCAAAACAGTCTGGAAGAAAAGAGCCATCATTTATGCTTACAAAGAAATGTTTATGATGCTATTCCCCAGAGAAAGAGTCAATAGTTACTGACATTTTCAAATACATATTTTTACCACTTTGCTGGCATTGTAAAGTATCTTAATATGCCCTCCATCAAAGAAGGCTGGAATATAGTTTTGTTCATGTCAGTCGGTGGGTAGAGAGACCTTGGTTTCCGCTCGATAATTCAAGAAGTGTTTTACATGGGACTTTAATAGTGCCCAGATGAAAACTCCAGTATAAGGGCTAGGTGAAGTATGGAGGTGGTTGACCTTGACCCTATTTTCAAGGTCACACAGGTACTGTAGTACGTTTAGTTTCTGCAGGATAACTAGAAATGTTTTATAGTAGGGCCTGTATATTACACAGGATTTTAGTCCTTATCCAGGGCTAGGGTAGGTTTGAAGCCAGGTGAGATTGGTTAAAATTCATAGGTCACAAGGTCACATTAGTAACCTTGGTTTCTGTAGTGTTACTCAAAATTTAAGTTATGACTTCAATATTGCACATGGTAATAGTCCCTAATTGGGGTTTGGTCAGCTTAAAAGATGAATGACCTTGACTAAATTCCCAAGGTCACCAAGTCGATCAGTAGAGAGACTAGTTTCTGCACCATAACCCAAGAACATTTTAAGATAGGACTTTAATAGTGTCCAGGTATATACTCCTATAAAAAGGCTTGGGGAAATATGAAGGTGGTTGATCTTGATCCTATTTCCAAGGTCACAGAGGTACTATAGTGAGGTTAGGTTTATGCAAAATAAATACCAAAAGTTTTATGATAGGACCTGTATATTACACAAAATTGAAGTGCTTATGCAGGGCTAGGTCAAGTTTGACAATGGGTGACCTTGACTTAAATTCGAAGGTCATAAGGGCACTTTAGTGAATTTGGTTTCTGCATTGTAACTCAGAATTTAAGATATGACTTCAATATTGTACATGGTAAGAGTCCTCAATTAGGGCTCGGTCAGCTTAGACGATGCATGGCCTTGTCCAAATTCCTAAGGGTCACCACCTAGAGTCCTATTAGTAAACTTGGTTTCTGCATGATAACTAAAAATATTTTTCACATAGGGCTTTCATATTGCACAGGAATATAGCCTTATATCAGAGCTAGATCAAGATTCTAAAATGGGTGACCTTGAGTTAATTACCACGGCCACTGAGCCACATTACTGAATTTGGCTTTTGCCTAATATCTGCAGAATTTTGTGAGGCAGAGCTTTTATTTTGTAGATATTCCTAGTCTTCTGTTACGACTAATGCAGCTTCAAAAAATGTTACCTGGACCTAATTTACAAGGTCGCAAGGCCACTTTAGTAAATTTTGTTTCTACATACTCTTCCCAAGATCATGAGTGCCCTATATAGTACTGTTACCAGGATAATAAGGGCGAACATAATGACGGTAGGGGGCATCTATGTTAAACAAACATATCTTGTTGCAGTTGATTAGAAGGGGTGATTGTCTCAATCCCAGAAAGAGAGAAACCAGTTTCCACCATGCTGGAAACGAATTGGCTGAATTTCCACTTCCAAGTAATTATTCACTTTCTACTCGAAGAATAAATAAGCTCTTTTCTAGTTCCACCCAAAGCCCGTACACCTCTCATGAATTGACGAGTAAAGAAGTTATTTAATGATAACAAATAATGCATCTGTTTTGGTAATGCTAATACTCATTATGTCTCCCCGTGCAACGGGGGGACATATTGTTTTTGCATCCGTTTCTTCTTCTTCTTCTTCTTCTTCTTCTTCTTCTTCTTCTTCTTCTTCTTCTTCTTCTTCTTCTTCTTCTTCTTCTTCTCCTTCTTCTTCTCCTTCTTCTTCTTCCTCCTCCTCCTCCCCCTCCTTCTCCTCCTCCTCCTCCTCCTCCTCCTCCTCCTCCTCCTCCTCCTCTTCTTCAACACATTGTTGCGCACGTTGCGGATGCAATAACTCAAGAAAGATTTGACTTGGGAAGTTTAAATTTTTTGTGAAGATGTTCATATATAAAACCTTGCTTGAGATTGCAGATGGGTGACCTTGACATTTTTCAAGGTCACATGGGCATGTCATGTAAAATTGACGCGGATGCAAGAACTCTGCAAGAATTTGACTTAGGAGATTGAAATTTTGCATGATTATGTACCATAGTATGAACTAGGTTGGAATTGTAGATGGGTGACCTTGACCTATTTTCAAGGTCACATTGCCACTTTTTAAAAGTCACTGCCGATGCACTCCAGAAAAATTTGACTTTAAGAGGTTAACATTTTGTGTGATTATGTTTCTATGTAAGACTTTTGTAAGACCTTGCTTGTGACTGCAGATGTATGATCTTGACCTATTTAGCAAGTTCATTGGGGCATTTAGTCTAAAATCAATGTGGACATGATAACTCAAAAAAGATTTGACTTGGGAAGTTGAAATTTTTTGTGGAGTTGTTTCTTTATAAAACCTTGCTTGAGGTTTCAGATGGGTGACCTAGACGTATTTATCAAGGTCACATGGGCATGTCATGTTAAATTGATGAGGACGCAGCAACTCGGCAAGGATTTGACTTAGGAGATGTAAATTTTGCATGATTATGTACCACAATATGAACTAGGTTGGGTTAGCAGATGGATGACCTTGACTAATTTTCAAGGTCATATGGCCACTTTTAAAAAATCATTGCAGATGCACTGGAGAAAGATTTGACTTAAAGAGGTTGACATTTTGTGTGATTATGTTTCTGTGTAAGACTTTTGTAAGACTTTGCTTGTGACTGCAGATGCATGACTTTGACCTATTTTTCAAGGTCACGTCGGCATTTTCATCCTAAATCAGTGTGGACTTGATAACTCACCGGAGATTTGACTTGGGAAGTTGAAATTTTATGTGAAGATGTTCCTATATGGTCTTGCTTGAGATTGCAGACAGGTGACCTTGACATATTTTTCAAGGTCACATGGGCATGTCATGTAAAATTGATGCGGATGCAACAACTCAGCTAGGATTTGACGTAGGAGGTTGAAATTTTGCATGTTTATGAACCATAATACAAACTAGGTTGGGATTGTAGATGGGTGACCTTGACTTATTTTCAAGGTCACATTGCCACTTTTTAAAAATCATTGCAGATGCACTCGAGAAAGATTTGTCCTAAAGAGGTTGCATTGTGTGTGATAATGTTTATATGTAATACTTTTGTAAGACCTTGCTTGTGACGGCTGATGTATGAGCTTGACCTATTTTTCAAGGTCACGTGGGCATTTTATAAAAAATCTATGTTTTGGAATGTCAATAAAGAGTGTACCTTCACCATATCTGTAGATCAAAATTTGGAATCGGTATGCCTATTTATAAAAATAAGGGTGACAATATTAAGGGCGCACGGGGAGACATTTGAATTTATGTTGGAAAATCATCCTGTTCTAGTTTTGTATGTTTCTCACTCCAATTAAGTTCCGTATTTATTTTGGTACAGGTATTGTCACCAGGTGTCCCCTGGAGCTGAGACTGAAGTCCCTTTCAAATACAGATGAATGGAGAGGTAGAATTAAATACCAGGCTCAAGGAAGTGAACAAGTGAGAGACATATCCAAACCAGCTGACGTCGGGGAGGAGGTAAAGAGAGGTACGTGTACCACGTTTAAACATTGCCAGGATATTGAAAACAGCCATACAAGAATATCTGTTTATCACACACATTGACTTTTTCCCCACTTTCTTCTTTCTATACCATATCATTATAAGCCATGCCACACCATACCTTTTCAGTACCAGCAGCTGTTCATAGTTTGCTGGCTACCACAAACACCAATGGGATCTTCACAGGTTGGGGTTCTCCATAGCGTGTGTAGCTCATACATATATTGAGAATCATTTCTTAGAAGGTGTACATGTAGGTGGAGAGTTATTTTGGGATGTTTGGATATCTGTTGTAGGACTGGTGAGGAGTGCATGTATCATGAATAAGAAACCCAAATGCATGATTGGTGAGGTTTATCTTGACAAAGAAGCCCAAAGGTAGTCTAAAGATGCATAGAGTGCAAATATAATGAATTAAACATACATTAATGAAATGAATGTATCTTTATTTGTTGGACCAACATTTGAGAATACTGGCAATGAATGTATACTTATTTCTCCAGCTCAAAATGACTTGGCTGGTATGAGGAAGGGCATCAGTGATGAGTTGATAACACTGGAAATAGAGTCCGCCAACATACCAGACCTGACATTGATAGACTTGCCAGGAATTACAAGGGTGGCAGTGGAAGATCAGCCACCAGACATTGGTATACAGGTACATGCCTAATATATTTTAAATTGAAGGCTCATTGGAAACATGTTGAATTTGGGTGACCGTCTTAAATTGCTGATTTAACAACGGACATACAAGTGGGTCTGTTGTGTTAGTACTGTACCATGCTTTTTGTTGCAGGCCCATGTCCCTGTGAAGCAGTAAAATTCACCACACACAATATCTTGATAATTCATTGCTGCATATCTTAGATAATAAACAAAGGCAAATATGATAATCAGAGGCAGTGATTTTCCATATAAAAGAGTAAAGAATTCTGTTTCATTGTGCACAAATTACCAACTCCCTTTTCACTCCTACAATAATTTATATATACAATCCATACAAGAAAAAAGTCACCTTTTGTTTCAAGGCTGAAAAATGTGCAATTTCACTTCATTTTCGGGAAGTAAAACGTGAATCATTTGCCCTAGAATATAAGGCTATGTAATTTTTATGCTGTGGTCCTTATTGGGGCGACGTTCAGGCAGAAACACAAAATTATTTTCAGGTCAGGCATCCCTTTGGTTTTACTAGGGTACCTGCGTATTGTCCTGTATCACAGTCTGGGCCAAATCTTAACAGTTATTGCAGCCATGCAGCTAATTTCCATTAAATTTCGGAAGTATGACCAAGAAAGTAACTTTTAGGCAATAAAGTTGTCATTAAGTTACTGACATATGTCAGTAAATATTAGGTAGCAAAGTTCCCTGGAAGTAACTGACATTATAGTACAGAGAACAATATCTTGAGTAGCAAAATCCACCAATATTTAAGTATTGGAAAACGTATGAAAACAAGAGAACAAAAATATATGTAGAACTTAAAGGGAAGAACAAATTTTGAAAGGGGAGACTAAATGACAGTGAGTGAATTTGACTGGGTATAAATATCTACATGCACTAATATATATGTTAGTATTTACTACATAGCAAATTAAAGTTACCTGCAAGTTGCTTGAATTATATTACATGAAGAAAGCTTAATGTGCAGTTTAATCATGGATGTACAAGAAGAGATCGGAAAAGTGGGACTCTCATTTGAAGACATGGTCGCGACAGCGTTGGTTTTGCGCTTTGATGGTCGACTCTGTTGTTTTAGCCATTTAGCACCTGCTTGTGTCTTGCGCCATTGTTGACTATGCCACAAGTGAGCCATCCGTGATCTTGCACCTGAATACCATTAGTAAATCAAGGGACATTAACCACACAAACGACAAGCACATCGTAATTTTTAAGGACAAAATTTCTAGAAAAAGAGTGGCAAAGGCTGTTAACCAAGGTACAGCCAGAGAAACTTGAGTGTGTGTCATAAACTATTTTGTACAAACTGAAAGCTAGAAAGGTAAATGCAAATGAATTGGTGAAGAGTTATCAGGCATAGTGGACCCTTTATTCTAGTCCTGCACTTGTTTTTCTTGCACATCTGGTACTCTGTATGTATATATATATATATATATATATATATATATATATATATATATATATATATATATATATATATATATATATATATATATATTATACAAATATACATACATATATATATTCACTGACTGTGGGCAGTAGGTGTATATAGCTCTGGTCCCCATAAACACAGTGTCTTGACAAACCTGGGAAGACAACTACATACATTTTGACTAATACTCTGCATACCTTGTCTATTGCACCAGTCTTACTGACAGGGTAACGGTACTCAGCTAAAAAGGTGAATGCAAATGAATTGGTGAAGAGTCATCAGGTTTAGTGAACCCTCTGTTCTAGTCCTGCACTTGTATTTCTTGCACATCTGGTACTTTGTATATATATATATATATATATATATATATATATATATATATATATATATATATATATATATATATATATATATATATATATATATATATATATATATATATATATATATATATAAATATATATATATATATATATATATATATATATATATATACAAATACATATATACATATACATATATACATATACATATATATGTATATATATATAAAAACATATATATATGTATATATATACACATATATATGTATGTGTGATTATATATATGTATATATATATATATATATATATATATATATATATATATATATATATATATATATATATATATATATTCACTGACTGTGGGCAGTGGGTGTATAGCTCTGGTCCTCATTAACAGAGTGTCTTGACAAACCTGGAAAGATACCTACTTACATTTTGACTAATACTCTGCATACCTTGTCTATTGGGCCAGTCTTACAGACCTGGTAACGGTACGTACTTAGCCCCGGCTCGATATCTGTTATAATCTGAAACTGACAACTTGGTGGGCGGTGGTTGCAGCTCTCTTGGGGCCTAGTTGCAGTGTTTACATTTATGTTTTGATCTGATTTCATTGGATGAGGTGTCATATACTTATATTGAATTTCAGAGCACCAAACTTTCCCTAGTACAAGACCCATGAGTTGGGCCTTTTTAAGTCTCAATATATGATAAAGAGAGTGGGTAATACCGAAAGGGTTGAAAGAAAAAAGATCAAATTTTTAGTGTTCTAGAAAGATCCCCCAAAGTGACTGGTTGACAGTTAAAATTTTAGTCGGCATAAGTGACATTATCTATAAAATTAAATACCAGGGGTCTGTATATCTAATTCCATCATGATGTTATCCTGTATCTAAGGAGTAGCTGATAGGAAGCCTGAATAATAGTGCGTTGTAGGGCCGTAACGCACTTCAGACATGTACTACGCACTGTTACACTCACATACACGCACACACACACACACACACACACACACACACCACCCCCGTAACCAAGGAGTGGCATATAGGAGTTGAACTTCAAATAGCCCAACGCACTGCCACAAGTAGAACCACTCTCTCACTTGAGAACAATATTTTAATAAACATTTTGTGTGAGTGTTTCTGTAACTGCAATGTGTAAAAATAGGAGGCTGCCATTCGCCAAGTGCGTCTGTAAAAATGAAGTTTATTTCGGCAGCAGGTGGTGCCATTTAGGTTTAGCTAATTTAGGTTCCTCATGTGACATTTGAACTATGGTATCTTTGAAGTAGTACCCTACTGAAAACACGACTGTGTCATCACAATAAACATAACAAATGAATTTGGTTTCAATTGATATCATTTATCAGATTTGGGCACAGGCACTATTAATGTAGCTTTCATACATGAACTCGACAAACGCACAGGGCCAACCAGCAGAATCGTTGTCATCATATTCTGGTTGATAGTCACTGTCCACAGAAAATACTGATTAGGGTAAGAAGGGAACAAGCAAAAATCGGTGCCCCCCTCCTGCTTTTTTTCTGTTTTAAACACCCTCTGCTGCCCATCGCATATAATCTATATACCAAAAGATTCGTCACAATCCACTCTTCCGATCCCTGCCAAATAATTGAGATGTCGGACGTATTTTAGCCCATTTGGGCCGCTTTATTCCTCTCAAAGCGTCTCGATTCCAAGTAAGCCACTCTTTGTTGAACGGAAGTGTCCCCTGCATACGGACTCAGATTTCTCCTTCGTTCTGATTGGCCTCCGGTGAACAAATTTGTATTTCCGTTTAGTCACCAGCTTTACTTTAATCGCTTAATTTTGTACACATCCGTAATAAAAATAATCAAGTGATATCGTATCGCGGTCATCATTTTCGCACTTTGAACCAGACGGTCAGTTTGATGAAAACAAAAGATTACAGGGGTGCGAACAAAAATAGACTGAGAATTTATGATGCACATGATTGAATGATATAAAAGATTTATTGTCATTGTGAGATGTACAATGAAATGTTTCACAAGGCAAAGTAGGTCCTGCTCGAGTTGGCTTTTCTATATACAATAAAAGTTCATACCCATTTAAACTAGTGGATGTTTATACTACATGTACTACGTCAGAAACATATAAAGGCCATTTTCTTGGAGTCAAAATTAATGCCAAATGGCGATAAAAAAATAATAATCGGATACATTTATAGGGCACCTCGTGACCTAAATAAAAATTATAATAAGCTGCTTGATGAGTTTACTATGGTCCTGCAAAAGATACAGAAATAGAAAAATAAGGCAATAATAGCCGGAGATTTCAATATTTGATGTATTGAAAATGCATCCTGTTTTGATGCAACTACAGCACTGAACCTTTATCCACAATTTACTTTAGCTACCAGGTTGTCACAGCAATGAAGTACTATAATAGAAATTTCCTGGTGAAACTGTCTATATTCTAATATGCCCTCATCTAGCTCTGGGATAATTACCACTCGAATCTCTGATCATTTTCCTTATTTTATTTGCTTATATATCATTAAACCTAAACTTGACAGAGTAACAAAATATGTTCAGACTGGTGATTGGCATCCCGATGCTATAAATCATATAAAAAAATATTTGAAGCTCAGCTACGTAAAAAAAATATTTGTAAAGTTCAGCTAAGAAATTATGTTAATCTCGATCTTCACAATGACCCTAATGACTCCTGGTCGGTCATTCATTCAACCATTGTTACTGCTATTAATTACAATTTCAAAGTTTAAACCCGGAAATATACAAAAACACAGACACAAGAAAAGTCCATGGATAACTCAAGGTATCATTCATTCTATTGTTACTCGTGATTGGTTATATAAGCATTTTAAAGAACTCTTGCGTTATGTTCAGGAGTATGAATAGAGACCAATAAACTTTAATACACACAACAGGATTCTGAAAATAACAACAACCGTGATGCCAAAAGAGAATATTTGAAGTCCTGCTTTGATACATATAAACATAAAAAGATAAAAAAAAACACTCACCCCAAAAAAAAAACCAATAAACATGTGGTTATCTATAAATGATATACTAAATTGACTTAAAAAGGGAAGATGTTTTCTGGATTGAAAAAAATATAATGAGGTCATTACCGGTAAAGTGACAATGGCAAATAATTTTGATGATTTTCACACTAACATTGCACCAAATTTGGCTTTTAAGATTATTGTCCATCAAAAACGTTCATTTAAAGATATTGTAAAAGCGGAGTACGACACAGGTTTATATTTAGCCTTATCACTGAAATAATTGTTGAAGAAATTATTGATGGGCCACGGAACACTATCTATGAATTTACAAATATTAGCAAAGCCGAGACAACCCAGTGTGACGTTGGTTATAAATCTATTACTTACAACTGTTTTTTCCCCGACTTACTAAAAATAGCCAAAGTAGTGCCTATCTTTTAAAAGGACGATTTTTCCCTCCTTGACAACTATCGCCCATTACTGATCTACCCGCCATCTCTAAAACCACACCAAAACTGCCCCGATATGCTATTTTCCCCTTTTCACCAAACTGTTAGTAGGTTTTCTTCATGTAAAACTTGTGGTAAAGTGTTATGACAATTGTGATATAGGATCTGATAAATCCATGCATATAACAAGAAGATTTTTTTATTTTGTACAAAAAACAAGTTTATTGACCACATATACAACACTCATTTATCTGCTTTCACCTGTCCATCTCCTTCAGCCGATTTGAAAGTGTTCGAAATTTTCTACCAATCCACAAGCAATAAACATCAGCCAAAAGCCTCATCAAGCTTTATCTACACCAGTAGTCCATATTTCACATGTCCATTTTCTAAACAGTCATAATGGCACGACAAAACTCTTCTATGGAAACCTCGTATGTTCCTGGCTAGATTTCCCCTTTGACTTGGTTGGGTAGCATGGTTCTTAACAGCGCAAGGACACATGGCGGAAAGGTGAATTGGCATTCTGCAGGTCCTATTTATTTCCTGATCCTGAAAATGCATAATGAATTATATAATTAATTTCTTTCGCGTGCATTGTGTAAAAATTAAAAAGCATAAAATTGTGCCAGGACTGATTGTTGCATACTTTTTTGTCAATCCCATGATCAGAAAATTTGACATGAATACCTGGATATATATAAAGATAATGAAATATTATGAGGACATTGTCATTAAATAAATAATGCAAGTCATTAAATGAATAATGAATAAAGAATTACATAATTGATTTTTTTTTCATGTGCACCCATAAAATTTAAAAATCATAAAAGTGCCTGCATTGATTTGTTGCATAATTTCTTCAATCCCACAATCAGGGAAGTTGACATGAATACCAGGCCCTCTAAATTGGATATATGTAAAGATATTGAAATATTTTAATATATGTAAAGATACTGAAATATTATAAGGACATTGTCATAATAAAGCAATGAAAATTTGTGACGAACCTGTTATTTCAAATTTGAAACCCATTAGGCAAATAATAATAATAATAATAATAATAATAATAATAATAATAATAATAATAACAATAACAATAACAATAACAATAACAATAACAATAACAATAACAATAATAAATTTTTGGTTGTGTATTGAAGCTGAAACACATGTCTCTGTCTTTGTCTTTTCCTCTCACTGGCACTGGACGATATTGATACTTGTATGTTATTACTGAGCAGTTGTCTGAAAAAGGAAAATCGTACCTTCAGCTTGTATAGGCCCATGAACAGTATAGTGCAACCACCGTATTTGTTTCTGGGTCTTGTTCTTCATTTTCATGGCGGTGATTGACATGAACAGCTGGTTGAAAAACACCTCTGCATTGTACCTGCAAAAAGCACACAAATTGTTTCCTGAGGACTCTTGATTATGGATCACCACATAAGTTTGCAAAAAACACATACATGTATCGAAGTACACTTAAAACCACATTCCCATTACCGGTCAGCATTGCCATTAGCTCAGATCTCCGTCTTGCTTCGTACTCGTAGGTATAGCGGAAGGTATAGGTTCCAACGGCTGCAGTTAAGGTGACACTTACCTACACAGTTCAACAAGCCTACATGAAATGTATGACTTTGTAGCATTAAAACACAAAATTCTTTACATTTTCCAGTTGCCCGGTCCGTCGGCAAAGAGTTTCCAAGTGCACGGAGGTGCCGAGTGATAATAGGGGTTTTCATCGTCACTTGTATTGCGCCATCGAAAAAGTTCAGATCTGAACGAAAGTCTGGTGCCTGCAAGTTTTAATTTTTTTTTTCATTTTTATTTTTTTATTTTTTGATCAAAATTATTCATGACAAAATTTCACACAGAAAAGTTACCATGTATAGCAATTTTGCCGATAAATTGGCATTAGTCAATTCAAACCTTGCCTCAATCTAATTGCAAGAGTGCCAAAAGTTGCAAAACCGACTTGCCGCTTACGAAGTTACGATCAGAAGCCAAATTCACTCACCCAGCAGCAACACTCGTTTCTTTTGTGACCCTTTCTTTGCTAGTAACAACATCCTCTCCATCATAATTAACTGCCTTATGGGTGCTGCGCTTATCTCATAATGCTAGAAGAAAAGGGTTAAACTTTTTTGTAACGCGGACTCTTCATATATTTACTAGATATTGTTTGGGACACGAAATTACGCGTATCTTGAATGAAACACATGACGTTATAAGGGAGAAGGTATAACCCATAGTTATTCCTGTTTTTCACAATATGTAAAGAAATATATCATGAATTATCAAATGTCCTGCCATAAACCAAACTATTATATTTGCAACAGAAATTAGAGAGATAAGCAGAGGGTTAACTCGATCAAGCTCAGCAGCAGATCTCACCTTGTGGCCGTTTTTCCAATCCCTCTCTACTGATACATCCGTCCTTAAATATACAGATTTTTGTGTGTAAACATACTTGTAAAACAACCAAAATAAAATGTAAAAAAAAAACAATAAACAAAGAAAATGTGTAGAATAGAACTGATCATCAAATTATGATAAATGCCAGCACTTTGAGTTAATTGTACAGGGTACTTATATCTCCATGGACTGATATACACACAAAAGCATTTAAAGCTACTAATATAAACAAACATAAAATTTTGTACGAATTATAGGATCAGCATCCTGCAAAAGAGGAGAAAAATATGTCACTAAAAGTCTTGATGTTCTTGGAATTCTAGATCAAGCGACTGATCAATCACTACATACAAAAAGAGCACACTATAATTCTGGCTGTTGTGCCTGCCAATGTCGACATTGCCACTACAGAAGCCCTCCAGATGGCTAAGGAGGCTGACACCCCTGGACAGAGAACATTGGGTAAGTTGTGCAAGATATTTATAGTAGGCTTGCAGTCCCACCATGCTATGTGTAGCAGGGGTATTGAATATTGTGTACACGAACAAATGTGCAATGGTGATTTAATTTATATGCCATGACCACCCTCACCAGACTGGACTGCTATGATAGCATGTGGACTGCATGCAGATAGCCTGCAAACACCATGTGCATGCCTTTTAGCTTCCCTTTACCAAGTTGAACTGCTTTTATAGCATGCAAATCTCAATAGCATGCACAAGCAGACTGCAGGCTGTCCATAAAATACCCACAATGCAGTGGAAATTGGAGGGAAGCAGACATACTGGATAATCTAGTCCTTTAAAGATTGATAAACCATACCAGCCATGACAAGTATACAATATACTGTTGAGGGAATGTCCTGGAATGGAAATTGTCTGGATCACTGTTTCCAAGAGGAAAATTTGACCAACACTCATGTGTGAGTGTACAGTATGCAGACACTACAGGCATTCATTTTATAACAAATGCAGTTCAAAATACAGTCATTTTTACTGGTCTAAACCAAAGTATGTGAAAGACTGGTCAGCTGTTAGTATTCTGCATGTATGTAGTTGGCACCTGTATCTATGGTTGTATATGCAATGAAGGTAGAAATTATATATATCTTTCATCATGAGTGAACCATAAGTGATGACACAAGTGCACAAAGACCGCATGCTACATGTTATTGGAACTGTCATTATAAACATATAACTTGAAATAGCATGAGCATGCCATAGGACTGCTATGGTGATAGCATGTACATGCGTTTGAGAACAGGTATATAGGAATGCAGTCCAGTTTGGTAAGGGTAAGACCAGTCACAGCGATAACCGGTCAAAACGGCCCTGGGCAAAACAAGCCTTGGTCAAAACAGACCACTGTCAAAGGGGTCTCCAGTCAAAGCAGCCCCTAGTCATATCGTCCTCAGGTTAAAGCGGCCCTCCATTAAAGCGGCCAAAGAAGGCGGTACGATGAAAGTTCCGGGTCATGACCGCCAGCCTTCTATATGCTTTCGCACTTAATATTTCAAGGGTCAGAATACTTTACTTGTATTTCAGTAGAATATTATGGCAACACAAGGGCCAGGTTATAACCTGCGTGATCATACATGCCAAAAAAAATAATAATAAAATAAAATAAAATAAATAGAATAATGGTCATGTTTTTGTTATGATTAAAGCCCACAGGTGTGCCAAAAAGACAGTCATCAACAATGAATGACAACATCTCAAAAACAGCTACTCAAAGTGAGAAGTCTGATTTGGAATTTGGAAGTAGATAAACGGCAGAATAAGATTAATCAGCACTTGTTTGTGATTGGTGGAAAGTTGATTTTATCTTACTGGCTGGCTGATGAGCTCATGCATGCTGATATATATAATGAGAAACACCTGCTACCTGTACGAGTATTAATGCACTTTAGCGATCAAAAGAAAAATAGTTCTTGGTATATAAAAGCCCCGAAAGTAATTATAGGCCTATGTTGGAACAAAACTGTGCCACTCAAGTCGACAGACAACGCAGCACTTGACTGGAATCAGTGAGTTGCATTTGATAAATTGCAAGCACAGGATTATTGGACAAAATATAATAATCATCATCTTCATCATTGGGATTAGTGTTCGCCAATGTAGCATATTGTCTTACTCACTACAAGGCATGCGGGACCAGTATACATTTCAGTTTTGGTATCTGGTTAGTTGATCATTACGCTGTCTGCGCACAGCTGGATAACTGAACAAAGTCATTTCTCGCAAAATTTTAACTTCTTGTAGGTAAAGTAAGTCAGTTAGAATTCTTTAACTGAAGAATTAATAATTGGGACAGATGTGTATGTGAGTCTATCATCTGCAATGTATGCAAATTTTGCTGCCTGCATGAGTAGCTGGGAATCAAACGTGCACAGTTTCAGTTAATGGCTGATATGATGATAATGATAATTATGTATTAGAGTATTATTCCCAATTTAGGTCTTTGCTAAGAAGAAAAAAAGTACAAAAAGTAGGGGGGTGGCTGCTAGGACTAGGTGATTTCGTTCAGCCGTAGGACAATTTGACTCCGAGTTGGTTTAACTGGATGCCGCTTTGACGGGGGGCTGTTTTGACTGGAGGTTGCTTTGACTGGGGTGCCATTTTGACTGAAGACCGTTTTGACTTGAGGACGATTTGACCAGGGGCTGTTTTGGCCAGGAACTGTCACAGCTGCTGAAAATAATGTTGGTCAGTAGTGATGAAATGTATGATCTTGATAGGAAGATTGAATAAATAAGTCCTTAAAAACAATTTATTGCACTTTGGCTACTTACCTTTGCATACTTGAGTGTGGGGAAATGGTCCTACATGGATTTAGAATCACGCATGATACCAAAACTAGACCAGACTGAGGCTAATGCATGGTTACTCATGCTTGGCCAGTATCTCCCATGAGGTGCATTCCTGACTGTAAAATACATCAAAAAGATAAAACAAGAGGGAACAGCCTATGATCAGCTTTCTGAGAGATTCATCACACTTCTGGTTGTGTTAACTTTGGATAGGATCAATGTCACCCATGTACTGAGTCAGCTGACCTATATAGAAGAACACTAACATGTGCAACATAAAGGTCCAGTTTGGAGTAGTTCTCAAGTTAAAGTCAAGATTAAAATTCAGTACGTTGCACTGTGATCCCAGAAAAGAGGTCAAAGGTATTCATGGACTGTCTGAGCATGACCTTCATAATAGAAACATTAACATGTGCAACATCAAGGTCCTAACTCAAAACAGATCTCAAGTTATCAAGTGAACAGTTAATTTCATGTCAGTTGTCCTGTGACCTTGGATATGAGGTTCAGGTCCAAAAATCACTGGAACATGAACACTGGCACCAAATAGGTAGACACTTATAAAAGGTACATCCGTACCAAGTTTGACACGATTCAGGCCAAAAGTATACAAGTAATAACCATTACAAAAAAATCCCATGTAAGACAGTCCTTTTAAAACTTTTTTTTAAGATTTCCAAAAAAAATCATAAAAAATTCCAAATGTGAATGATGCATGTGAATGGAGTCATGACCTAACTTTGACACATAATGATCTAATCCACACAGTGACATGTTTGCTTGCTTTAATGTTGGGGTTAATATAATTGGTATTTGCAATAAATATGGATCGTTTTCTTAAAAAGAAGCCAAAACTTGAACAGGTAAGGTCCCAAGATACTATGGATGGACAAAAGGTAAGAACTACTATCATTACGTATACCAAATGCCATGAAGTGAAATGTGTATGCTTATCCACCCCGCCCAGCAGCAGGGAGGCCAAATGTAGTGAATTTTGTGTCTCAGAGAAATCAAATTATCCTTAAATGTACTGTATTATGTATTTTTGTTACTAAGTAGCAATATAGCTCCAGCTAAATGTATATTTTTAATGAATTTTTCTTTAGGAAAATCTTTGAAGTGCTTCTAATGGCCATATGCACTACGCTAAAGCTCAATGCAGTTCTGCGCAGTTGAAACTTTGATTTTGTGACCAGGCTCAGGTCAGCTGAGCACGGGCTGTTCACACAGGCCTCTAGTTTACTTTCTGTGCAATACTGGACAGTAATCCATCCACAGACTGTGGCAGTTGGTGGGAACCCATAGCAGAAATCCAATAAAAAGGGTCTGCCACTGGGTGCTGCTGTCTGCTGCCAACCCCAAACAGCCCCTCAGCAGCATCCAGTGGCACACAGGAGCAGTGCCACTGTGCATTAAATACCTCTGGCTGGTGCTGCATGCTCCTGTCTCCCCCAGTTCAACAGCTTTTCTTGGGTGGGTTGTGTGCTTGTGCCAATCCGAGTTCAACTAAGGATTTAAGTTGTTGATAGGTGAAAATGGTTAATGTGTTGGCCAAAAAGGATCAGGACGTCTTGCTTTCTTTCAACTGGCAACATATTTCAGAGTTTTCTTTTCTGTCCTCAAGGGGTCATAACAAAGCCAGACCTTGTTGATAAAGGTACCGAGTCAGAGATCATTGCAGTTGTAACCAATCAGCGTTACAAGCTAAGCAAGGGCTACACAATGGTCAAATGCCGTGGTCAACAGGCTATCAATGATGGACAGACACTACAAGAAGCCACTGATGAAGAAAAAGAATATTTTACTAACCATGAGCAATTCAAGTAAGTGGTAAACTTTGTTGTGATTCTTGAATCGTACTTTTACAAGAACCCACTGATTATGCTTAGATCCTAAATAATCTAGCTGAATAGCCAGAGACGTGTGCATTAAACTGTGTTGGTCACTTCCAATTCCACCTAATAAATTGTATCCTAGAATTCATGATCACCTTTGCACAATTTCAGTCTATGGAGATATCAATGGAAATTCGCATTTGACTTCTCCAAAACCGTCAACCGGATTTACTTCAAACTTGGTGAGGATGTACCTTAAGTAGATCTCTGCTAAGCTTATTCAAATGGTCGAAGTCCAGTGTTTTCAGGCCAGCTGACTAACTAGGGGGCCTGAGCTTCTAGGAGGCAGAGTCGCATCCGTTCACAATTACATTTTCAACTGCTTCTCAAGAACTATCAGCCAGATTCACTTCAAACTTGGTAACAATGTACCTTGGGTGGGTCTGTATCAAGTTTGTACAAATGGTTATGCTCCAGTAATTTTTGGAATTTTTATGAGTTTTGGGTTTTTTTGGGGGGGGGGAAGGCAAATCTTCAAAACAACTTCTTATCCAAAAAACCGCTCATCCAATAACCACACACAGCAACACTCCTAGGGACTCTTGTTCACAAGGTGGCACTGCAATTTTGTCATATTTTTTAATATTTTTTTGTGTCTTGTCACTATTTTCGACTTCTTCTCCAGAGCAGTTGCTCAGATTAAGGTGAAACTTGGTCAATATTTTTATGGAACGGGTCTAACAAAGTTGTTCAATAGAAGGCACTGCTGTGGATTTCTGATTTTTAGTTCACCTGATTTGTCAGTCAGCTGAGCTTTTGTGAGGGTCCGCCATCCGCCCATCTGTCAACCATCTTTCATTGTGTGTCATCTGTCCACAATTCATATTTTTGCATTCTTCTCAAAAACCATCCACCAGATTCTTCATTTGTTCTCCAGGTAGCCCTGCAATGTTTTCCTATGTAAAAAAAATGTGTATTTTTGATATTTTTGACTTCCTCTCAAGAACCATAACTCAAATGGAGCTGAAAATTGGTGGATATGTTTCTTGTGGAAAGGTCAAACAAAGTTGTATTCTAGGTAGCACTGCTGTGGATTTCTAATTTTAAATGATTTTTTTCAATTTGGGTACTTAGCAGTAAATGCACCTTTCCTATGATTTTTATGCAAGTCAAATGGCATTATTATTCTAATGCTAATTCACATTTCCGACTTCTCCAAAGAAACTGTCATCCGAAAGATTGACTTCAAACTTGGCAGCAATGAACCTTTGGTGGGTTTCTACCAGATTGTGCAAATGGTCATTCTCCAGTGACTTTGGATTTTTGATGAAATTTCTTGCCCATTTTTTGGACAAATCTTAAAAAATCTTCTTCTCGCAAACCACTCAACCAGTTGCTTTGATATCAAAGAAGGACACTTCGCAGGACTCCTAGTTTTAAGTTGTTTACAAGGTGGCACTGCAATTTTGTTTTATTGTATTAATGAGTTTTTTGTGTGCTTTCATTATTTTCAACTTTTTCTCCAGACCTGTCACTCAGATTAAGCTGAAACTGAGTGGATATATTCCTTCTGAGAAGGGCAAATGGAGCTTTTCACCAGGTGGCACTGCTGTGGATTTTTGAATTTTAATTATTTTATTCAATTTGGGTACTTATCTGTAAGTGCATCTTTCCTATTGATTACTATGTCAAACTTGGTAGGGATGTACCTTAGGTAAGTGCTAAATATTTTGTCCTGTCCCAAGTTCACAGAAAGACAAGTGTGATGAATCTCAAGGTCAGCTGAGCATGGGCTGTGCTGTTCACACAGCCCTGTTAATCAATTTTTCAATTCGGGTACTTATCGATTAACGCACCTTTCATATCGATTACTGTGTAAGTCATTAGGCATTCTGATGTCAATTCACATTTTCGACTTCTTCTCCGAAACCGTCCTCCAGATTGACTTCCAACTTGGTATCAATGTACCTTGGGTAAGTCTCTACCAGTTTTTTCTTCAAATGGTCAAACTTCATCGATATTTGGATTTTTTATGAATTTTTTATGAATTTTTTTCAAACTTGGTAGTAGTGTACCATGGGCGGGTCTCTACCAGTTTTTTGTCAAATGCTGAAGCTTCAGTGATATTTGGATTTTTTATGAATTTTCGTCCTTTTTGTTGGGGGGGGGGGGCAAATCTTGAAAATATTTGATTGTCATCCAGTTGCTTTGATATCACACAGGAGCACTCCTAGGCTCTCCTAGTTCTTAGTTTGTTCATCAGGTAGCGCTGCCATTTTTAGTTCAGCTGACTTGCTAGTAATCCTGCGGTTTTAGGAGTCTCAGTCATTCATCTTAGAAATACTTCAAAATGTCATATGCTAAACCGTAACACAGTTCTTAAGTTAAAACCTTGATTTTGAGGGACAAACTTAGGTCAGCTGAGCATAGGCTATTCACCCAGCCCTTTAGTTTGGATATTTTATGAATTTTTTCTTGGGGGGTGGATTTTAGGGCAAAATCTTTAAAAAATAAATCACCGAAACTGCTCAGCCAATTGCTTTGAAATTGCAGAGATGCTTTGGGGGACCCCTAGACCTTGATTTGCTCAACAGGTGGCACTGTGAAATTTTAGCTCTGCTGACTTGCTAGTCAGCAGAGCTATTGCAATATGTCTGCATCTGTTGTCCATTCATCTGTCATGAGATGTTTCACATTTTCGATTTCTTTTTAAAAAGCACTGCATGTAATAATTGATTTTGCACATGGATGTTCCCTAGGTGCATTAGCAATAAGTGTGCGAATAAGAGGATGATGCAATAGTCTTTCTAGTTTTTATGAATTATTAATTGATTTTTTTTAAAAAAGGTTCTTCGTGTCAAGAACTACTTGGCCAGCCGCTTTGATATTTACTACACATAGGATCACCTGCGATCAATTGGTTCCGTTTTGGCCATCAGGTGATGCTGCAATTTGTTTCTAGTTTTTAATTATATTTTGCGTATATGGCTATTTGTAACGTTTCCAGAATGGCTCAATAGCATTGCTTAAACTTTTATCAGATTAAAAATTTACTTTAGATAATTAAAGTTTGTGAAAATAATGTTGATATGTTAATTTTTCCACTTTTGTTTTCTGATTAAAATCAACTTTAACCTTTCTTTCTACAGTGTCAATTTGTATTAAGAATAAACCTCCTACGGGTTTCTATTGATAGTGTTGGTATGAAGCTTGAGTCACCTTCAAAATTGATTTAAAGGTCAAATGACACATTGGCATCTTCATAATGGTACACCATATGCCCACTGTTACTATTAGACATTAGTAGCAAATTACCCATCGGGGTATCTTTTCGTGATGTTACTTTTGACTAAGTGACCTTAAAAGGACAAACTATCATATTGACTCATCACAATATATCTTGGTAATGGTGGATCCTATGCCCTTAGTTCCCGTTAAATATCAAAAAGAAACTAGAACAGGCTGATTTTCAGACAGAAAATCAAATGTCTCCCTGTGCGCCCGTGCTATGGTCACCCTTATTTTTATAAATAGACATACCAATTCCAATGATCTACAGATATGGTGAAGGTATACTGTCAAATCTTTCTTGAGATATCTATTTTCCATATCATGCCCATGTGACCTTGAAAAACAGGTCAAGGTCACCCATCTGCAATCCCATGCAAGGTCTTATATAAATTTCAACTTCCCAAGTCAAATCTTTCTTGAGTTATCACATCCACGTTGATTTTTGACGAAATGCCCCTGTGACCTTGAAAAAAAGGTCAAGATCACCCATCTTCACTCCGAAGCAAAATCATATATAGCAACATCTTCACATAAAATTTCAACTTCACAAGTCAAATCTTTGTTGAGTTATCATGTCCACATTGATTTTAGACGAAATGCCCACATGGCGTTGAAAAATAGGTCAAGGTCATACATCTGCAGTCACAAGCAAGGTCTTACAAAAGTCTTACTTAGAAACATAATCACACAAAATGTCAACCACTTTAAGTCAAATCTTTCTCGAGTGCATGTGCAATGATTTTTAAAAAGTGGCCATGTGACCTTGAGAATAGGTCAAGGTCACCCATCTACAATTCCAACCTAGTTCATACTATGGTACATAATCATGCAAAATTTCAATCTCCTAATTGAAATCCTTGCAGAGTTCTTGCATCCTTGCCAATTTTACATGACATGCCCATGTGACCTTGAAAAATATGTCAAGGTCACCCATCTACAACCCTAAGCAAGTTTTTATATAGGAACATCTTCACAAAAAATTCAACTTCCCAAGTCAAATCTTTCGTGAGTGATCGCATCCGCAACGTGCGCAACAATGTGTTGAAGAAGAAGAAGAAGAAGAAGAAGAAGAAGAAGAAGAAGAAGAAGAAGAAGAAGAAGAAGAAGAAGAAGAAGAAGAAGAAGAAGAAGAAGAAGAAGAAGAAGAAGAAGAAGAAGAAGAAGAAGAAGAAGAAGAAGAAGAAGAAGAAGAAGAAGAAGAAGAAGAAGAAGAAGAAGAAGAAGAAGAAGAAGAAGAAGAAGAAGAAGAAGAAGAAGAAGAAGAAGAAGAAGAAGAAGAAGAAGAAGAAGAAGAAGAAGAAGAAGAAGAAGAAGAAGAAGAAGAAGAAGAAGAAGAAGAAGAAGAAGAAGAAGAAGAAGAAGAAGAAGAAGAAGAAGAAGAAGAAGAAGAAGAAGAAGAAGAAGAAGAAGAAGAAGAAGAAGTTTTGGTGTGGTACCTTTTGACTTTGCAAGTTTAAATTAAAGTTCAATGACACATAAGCTTATTTCCTGATAATGATGAATCCTAAGCCTGTGGTTACCATGTGAGGTCACAGACCACATGAATTACATGTACACAATCATGTATTATTGCCCACACTCACAAAATGGGAGCAGGGGATACAGTAACAAGCTCTGTTTGTCCTTAGCATGCACACGATCATCATGCTCCTCTTCCCTGTATTTTTATGTCTTAAGCCTATTGTCAACTTCTGTTAGGGTATATCAAACTTTGCTACCACTGTACATGTATATAGCTGCACAGACTACAGTCCATGTATTGCAATGTTACTGTGAAAGCAGATTCCAGTCAGCCAAGCACAGGATCATCATGATACTCTTGGTCTAATTCTTTAAAGAAGCAGTGCGTGTTTTCATTATGGTCAACTTCTTAAAGACTGTGACTCAAATTGTGCTAACAGTTGGAGGAAATGTAACTTGTGGGAAGGTTTAACAATTATGACACCCTGGATTGCAGATTTTTAACAATTTTTTCAGTTCTGGTTCCTTCTGGTTAATGAATGCATTCCTATTAACAACTGTGTACGTCAATGGGGATTGTTCCAATTTCTCTTCCAATCATGGTGGGCCTACTTTACGTTGCTCTGTTCATCACAGGTCAGCTGAGCATGGGCTCATCAGAGCCGTCTTGTTCAAACTTGATTACAATGCATCTTGGTTGGGTATCTACAAAGTTTGTTCCTTTTTTCCTTTTCTTGGCAAATCTTAAAACAATCTGCAAAACCGCTCACCCAATTCCTATGATATCACAACAGAACACTCCCAGAGATCCTTAAATCTTAATTTGTTCACCAGGTGGCGCTGCAATTTTCTTTTCTTGTTTTGTTAAGTTTTTGTCTCATTTTGCTATTTTTTACTTCTCTAGAACCTAAACTCAGATTGAGCTGAAACTTGGTGTATACAGTTCCCCTCATCAAAAAGTTAACAATTCTACGCAAAATGCATATAGCCAGCGCACTAGAGGTGCTTTGACATTATTTTCTGTGTGTTCTCAGTTCTGCCCGCGTTCAAGTTATCAAACGCCAAACGCACCAACGCTTCCCAAACGATCCTCAAACGCAAGCGAGAAAACTCAAACGCAAAGCAAACGCGTTGCAAATGCGTTGGAAACTCTTTGTTACACTGTCAGTTAATATAATAGATAATGTGGTTGACCTTGAACTGCTTTTCAAGGTCACTAGAGTTGTGCAATGGATATTTTTCAACATTTTCCGAGTATGATATAGGCTGTAGCGCATGTAAAATTGATGATGCAAACTCGGATATTTGATGGAAGTGATGGAAACACAAAGTTTGTAATTATGGTAATTAAATGTGGCTTTTAACTGACAAACATTTGTTTGTATTTTCTAATAATTTTCGTGTCTAACCTTCAATGTCTGTAAGTAGACAATCTGCAGACATTGTTCATGAAGTTCCCCTTGCCCCCTATACAGAAACTGGGCCATTGGTGATTTTCTGTCTTGTACTGGTAATGAGAGTATGAAGCCTAAGGGGGCAGTAGTCAATATCACTGTATACATACGAACAGGATTTTTCCCAGTGGCCAACACTTGCTGCCGTACATTCTTTCTTCTGTTAGAATTGATTAACTATTTTTTTCAGAGTTTGCAGATATGTCAGTCCTGGGTTCTCTTCTGTGCTTCCAAGATATGGGTCTTTCATTCAGTTACATGAATGTGGCACCTCACATCTTCTCAACATCATATCATTTCTGATGGTGCTTTTCTGGGATTGCAGAAACAGAATGGCTGAATGACCTTCATACCGCCAAATTCAGCAGATTGTAAGAGAATAGATGCTGAATTTGGTGGTAATAATGCATACAGTATACTTGACCCCCACCCCCACAAATATAACATTTTGACCAATTAAATGTTGTCCAAAGACACATTTTAGGGTCTCAGACAGTAGGTACAAACCCATGGAAATCATTATGCTTTCATTTGAACAGCTGTATGCGTGCTTTATAGGCGCTACTTACAAAGTGGTTACATTGGCAGTACCATGTATTAAATACTGCTTTTTTTCAGCAATGTAGTAATGCAGTGCCGCTGTATGGGTGCTTAAGAGCTGCTTCTTACAAAGCAGTTACATGGAGAAACCCATGTTAGGTACACCACTTTACAGCAGCTGTATTTTACTGCTACGCCAGAAGCAGTAACACTACTTTATAGCAGCTTTAGAGCTGCTTCTGAAAAAGCGGTTGCATGGAATAACCCATGTAAGGTATACTGCTTCTCAGCAGCTGTGATGCTGCTCCGCCATAAGCAGTAATTCTGCTTTATGGTTGCTTTATAGCTGCTCCCTACAAAGCAGTTACATAGAGAACTCCATGTTATGAATGCCACTTTTCAGCAGCTGTATGATCGCTTTTACGGAAGCAGCTATAAAGCAACAATAAACCGTAGCCAAATATTTAAATGAGCACAGCTTTTCAGCCGCTTTAGTGCAGCTTCAGTGAAAGGGGTACTGCTTCTCAGAAGCTGTATTGTTGCTTTGTACGAAGCAGGGTTGCTGCTTTGTGAAAAGCTGCGTTATCCCTTTGTAGAAAGCAGTATGTCAACTTTCTTATAAGCGGCATCACTTCTCAGTTGCTTTATTGCTGCTTTGCAGATAGCAGTGTACAGCTTTCCATGTCTGCTTTATTATTGCTTCTCCATTGCTGTATTACTGCTATATCATGGTAAGGGTTTTAACTACTGGAGACGGCTGTTCGTTTCATTTGTAATGTTTTGGATCCTCGGTTTTAAAACTTTAAGGTATTGGAACTTAATGTCATGCTACATTTAAAAAAATTAACTTTTTATTCGAGAAATATCACAAAAAGGAGCAGATTTTTTATCACAATGTGTGAGCCACCTATAACTTCATATTCTTATTTTACCCTGTCAAGTAAAATCGCGAGAATTCCGGTACCGCATAAAACACCATAAAAAACCTGCATCATATTATGCTCCTCATCTACTACAAAATATCATTCCTTGTATAAAAGACAAAATTCATACACATATTTATTCTGGTTTTTCAAACCATACAAAGTTGCATTACACTAACTACCTACAAAGATATATGTACCATACCCAATTGTCATGTATGTAACAGCTAATTGTTATGTTGTTGTTTTTATTATGTGGTTACAAACCTAATAATTTTATACATTTTAAGCGATATACGACTTGCACCCGGTTTAAAGATGTAGCTTATTAGTTATATTAACTTTCGTATGTGGCCCCACAGCGGGTTTTTGAATCGTTAGTTGGGGTTATCCTGACTGAATTTTTGTACATGCCTAAATCCTTTATTAAAAGTCAACCACTTTATTTCGAACATGTTGTATACACATATGATTCTTGTTAACCTTGCTGGTTTTTGTCTGTCAAATGAAACACCTTCTGAGAGTTCTGAGTTCATATGCATTGTACAAATATGTTGCAACAATGCTGCAGCAATGTATTTAATAATTTTTGCAGCACCCTGTTTCAGCGATATTGCTACCACACAGCCGTGCAGCTGTTGGCTATCATACACAGTTGTTTTCATATAATGCTGGAATGGATACTGCTGTATCAGAGCATGGTGAAGTCATTGCAGTATGCTGTGATTATGGCAATATTCTCCATTTGCATGGTGAAAACTGTAATGCTGCAACTTTGCAGCAATGTATTGCGGCAGTGCTTTTTTTCCCCCGCATGGGTTGCCATTGGTTACCAAGCATGTCAATGGAAATTACAATGGTAAACACGTTTTTTTCATTTTACTGAAAACATTGCTGGTTTATTATTGGGGCAATTCTGTATTTTGTGTTTGTAAACTTTAATACGACCATAACGGTACCTTTGTGAGATCAAAATATCAAGATCTTGCTGGATTGTCACTGGGTTTGCTGGGTGATCCTGAGCACCATATGTCAGGTTTTGTTTGATAAAAAATATTGGGGTTTTGCTGAATTTCATCAGGCTTTTGCTTGCTTTTGTCAGATTTTTGCTGCATTTCATGGGAAATAATGTCGGGATTAAGCCAAATCCCAACATTAAATTAGAACATTTGCAAAGGATCCATGTTGCCAAAATTTTACTGAGTACTTGTTAGGATCTCAATGGAATCTGCTGGGCCTTAACCTGACGGACTGTGGATGTTTAGTACCCACTGTTAACCACTGGACTCGACCCAGTAGACTTAGTATGTCGGGATCTCACTGGAATCTTCTGGGCCTCAACCCAGCAGAATGTATGTCAGGTCCTTGCTGGAATCTGTTGGGACTAAAGGCCCTGCAGATGACATCCATCAGGCATCTTCTGGGAAATATCAGGATCTTGCAGGAATCTGCTGGGCTCTGACCCTGCAGACTGGATCTCCCTGGCCTTGAGCCGGCAGACTTTGAATGTCAGGATACTACTCAATCCCACTGGACCGCCACCCAGCAAACACTCAGAAAAATATTTTGCATTCATAATAGCCTCCATTTACTCTATCCCCATCTGGTTCGTACTTTAAAAATATGAACATATGCAATAGCCAAAAATGAGAATGTATATGTTTACAAGAATGCAATCAACAAACTATATATACATATATATATATATATATATATATATATATATATATATATATATATATATATATATATATATATATATATATATATATATATATATATATATATATATATATATATGGATTAATTGTATTGATCAATCAGTCAATAAATGATTTTTTTGCTGTATTACAGAGAATTGGAGCCCTCACTCTTTGGTGTCAGTACTCTTGCTCAGAAGTTAACTCATGTATTGGTGGACCACATCAAGGTATTTAACGACATGTAACCTACACATGAAAGAAATTAGCCCCGTGTAACATATGTACAGTTGGACCAAGTGAAACTAATTAGCCCAATGTAACACATGTAATGGTGAAATCACAATTAGCAGCATGCAACACATATACTGGTGAACCACATAAAGATAATTTGCCCCAGTAAACACCTGTACAGGTGGACTGTTCGTTTTGTTTTCATTCAAAATGATTAATTATGAACGAAAGAGAATCACTTGTCATGTTAATGAACTGACGTATGTATTTTAAGTAGGCGACGTATGCCACGGGATTATCGTCTCTTTTGATTTGTCTTTGCCGCCAATGTGACGTCTTCTTTGTCGGTTCATTCTCCACTTGTTCTCCTGAAAGAGACACTTGAATTTGGATCATTGTGATTTTCAACTTGCTTTACACGATTTCCGATCCAATATGCCAAGGATATATAGTATGGCTTGTTTGAATTCGCCATCATTGTTGATCTACTGCTTGGGAATTTGGACTGTTTTGGCTATTTTTGTTTTGAGCCATTTTGGACATGATATATATTTTTGATGGGTTCCAGACCTGGCTTAAGTAAGTTGATTCCAATTGATTATGCCAAACTGCATGCTGGTACTATGGATCAGGACTATATGAGATCAGTATCGAGAATTCTGGACTCTGAATTGCCAAGTTGTATGGAAGGTGGGACCGCTGAAAATATTGAGCATGTTGATATTGAGAAACCGAAGGAATCTGTTAATTGCAATGATTCGAAAGAGCCAGACGATGACGATCTGGTTACACCATTCAAGATCTGACTAATGATTTGGAACAGAACCAGGCATTATTGGAGAGAAAGAAAAAGTTGGAAAAAAATGAAAATTTACGAGCCAAACTTGAGTCTACGAAGAAAGTATTGCCAATTTTTATTCTACCGGAAAGCGGTCTGACAACCAGGAGCGTCATCGGCAACGGGTACGTGATGTCGCGTTTTTTTTTTCTGATTCACATGCGGTTCCTGCAGTGGTGGACATTGCTTATTTGCGTCAATTTGACGCTTTGCAGGCAGGCAATGCTTTCTATGCAATTTGCAGGGAGAGGCTTGAAATATGAAGAACTTAATATGCCATTATTTATTGCAGGTTTTCTAGAGGCACTTTATTCTGATTTAAAGTGTAAGAGGCTTGATAAAATTCAAAGTAAATTTAATTATATGAAAAACTTAATGTATACAGCGGCTCATCAGGAATGGGAAACTATTCTTGAACTACATGCTCTAGTGTTACTTGACATTATGAGGGGGAACAGAAAGTGGTCTGACTGAATTGTGGAGATTGAATCAAATGCATTATCTGGTACTTTAAGTAAATTAAAGAGGAGGCAAGGTCAAAAAGGCTCAAGCAAATCTGCATATAATACAGCTAGGAGTTCTGGTACTGGGGGCAGAGGTGATGCTGTTATGTTTTGCTGTCAGTATCAGTCAGGCAAATGTGATAAATTTAAAACAAGTGGGCTATGTTAATGGAAAGAAATGCACTGTTTTCCATATCTGCGCCACAAAATGTTGGCTGGTAGAGAAGATACAAAATTATCACTATGAATCTTCTAGTGATTGTAAATATTTTGGCAAAACTTTGGAAGAAGCCAAACAGGTGTTTAAGAAGAAAGATTGACCTGGTTATCATGATAATATGTTGGTTGGTAATTCAATTACCAATCAAAATATTGGTGTAGATGAACATGACTCTGACCCATCTGAGTCCTGATGTCATTCTGTTATGTTGCAATTCAGGGAAGCTTTTCATCATTTGGAGTCGAGCTCTGGTACTGTAGATGTGTTGTCAAATAATACTTGCAATTCAGGGGTCACATTAAAGCGTGCATCCTGCGTCATAGATGCAAAAAATGAAGAAAGGACGCCTGGAAATCAATAAAACATTGTCATTTTGCATCTCTCTGGACGCACGCACAAAAAAGCAATGCATTTTGAATGATACAACTGCAAATATTACCCCAAACTTAGTGACTTTGCAAATTTGCGGTCACGGTGTTTTGCATTGTCCGTGACCATGGTTATGCATTGTACTGGTGGAATCCTCTTTGTATGTAACAGGCTCTCTTATTCGCTAAGAAAAATATTCCTGGGGTATCCCTGCAAAAATTTACGTCATTTCTCCGCATTATAAATGCGCTGATAACATTTCCAGGTTCCTCATTGAGTGGATTTGATCACTTGCCGCTCACTGTCCAATCAAACTCGTTGTTGCCCATACATGTGCCTGTCTCATGTCCGCAATGTTTGGAAGGAATAAGTCGTATTAAAGCAAAGATTATTGGACCAAGATGTTAAATTTTCACATCTAGATACAGATAAAGGTACGAGTGAAAATACCTTACAGAAGACAAAGAAAATACGCAGATTAGTCACTGCACGGTCACACGTGGACAAAGCGAAGATTTGCATAAACACGATGTGATCATGTGTTGTTGATCGCTGTCACGTCGTTGTTGGTGAATTTTAAAAAAAAAATTGTTGTTTTGATTTTATTAAATTGTTTGAATTGAACACATCTGTATGACAAAACAAGAAAAAAATGAAATTCATGATCTTAGGCTGAAAAAATATACGTACAACATAGCGGGAAACCATGCCTGTGAGAGGCTGTGTACACTTGCTTGTGTTGTGATGCACAGTCTGTGGCATGTTGCTTGGTAAAAAAATAGTGACACCGCTTAAGATCAGACTCTTGACACCTCCTACGGCATCAAATTTTTCAGGTAAATTGAAATAGAAAGTGCACAGAAATATAAATCATGTAATTTCTGACCAATTCATCACGTGGAATGAATCACAAAAATAACAGAGCCCCAGGCGTGTTCAATGTGCATGCCGCTTGTTGTGCAAAAGATTGAAAAAACTGCCCGATGGCACACAGTGTCAGAGTGCTAGGGGTTAAGACCACTTCACAAACCATATTTGGGTTGACTAAGGATGTGTTATAGACTTAGTCTTAATAGCAGGTCCCTGGATAGACTGAATCCATCCTTGGTACAATTAACAAATTTTAGTCATTAAACTCTTTTACATTGGCACATTGGTCGCTTTTTATTCAATCTTAATTATAACTATGATTTGCTTGCACTAGCATATAGACCATATGTTATGTTTGTTTCTAGGCTTAAGTTACCTGTATGTGTTATCTATTGATCATTTTATGTAAACTCATGTATCGCTGTATGTTGATCATACCAAATAAATCAATCAATCAAATCACACCAAATGAAGTCTAGTTTGCACAATTTCAGACTGGACCCATCGCTTCAGTCCATGGACTCACTACTTTTCCTGGAAAAGAAGAAAGATGGGTCCAACGGACCCACACTCAAAAATCCTTAATGTGACCCCTGTTGCATAGATTCTTCTTTGATTATGGATTCCAAAAGGTTCTTATGTAGTAAATCAAATGCAGATGGTCCATTCTTGCAAATGATCCCTCGACTGTTTCTTACAGTTTTGATAGTTCTAATTTAAACTGTTCGAAAAGTATTAGTGATTATACCGGGTCAGTTGTGTGTGATTCTCAGAATATCATGGTTATTGATGATTCTGGTTTAAATTTAGACTATGTTGATTAAGTTGCAAGAAATAATTGTAAGACAGACAATGTTGTTCAGTCTTCTGTGGATAATTCAATGAACAATTTTGATGTAGGCTTGGTTTCTATGTGCAAGATTGTCAATAGTGATGTTACTGTTGACTTTCTTGGTAGTTCAGCACATAACACAACAGATAATTGTAGTCCAGAGTTAAAGTTTTGTTGTGAAAGTACTCAAAGTAGTTCTATATCTGATGAGGGGGTTGGTTTGATTCATATCGAATTTTATGACAAATTGTTCTTGTGTGAAACATATTTGCATGATACCTTTTTGACTGATGACTTTCATGTAAATAATGATGTCGATCTGAAAAGTCAATTATTATTAACAGAGTTTTCTGTGGTGAATGATATTGCTATCATTTCTAGTCCAAAGCATATGAAGAGAAATTGAATGGAGATCAGTTAATAATGATACTTTACATCAATATTTATGTCTTCATGAAGAGGTGGTGAAAATCTAGGATTCCCACTTTTTGGGGATGTAAATTATCTATTCCTTCGGTATTCAACATGCATGTTTGGAGAGGGAAATTACAAGGTACTGTTTGGTATGATTTTCAGATATGTGATCTTTTGGAATTTGGCTTTGCAATAGGTTTTAGTGCTGGTTCTCTTCCAGTTCCTGCTAGAAGGAATCATGCTATGTCACATGAGTTTCCTCATGTAGTCGATAAGTTTATATCTAAGGAACTGAAGGCAAATGCTACGTTGGGTCCCTTCTCCAAAACTCCATTGAACTCCTTTTAGACCATTTCACCACTTAATACAGTGGCCAAAAAGGTTCAAATGGTGAGAGGAGAGTTATAATGGATTTTTGTCGAGTCCATGGGGGGTTACTCGGTCAATGACGGCATTGATAAACATACGTATGTAGGCCAATATGTTTGTGTGCATTATCCATCTTTTGATCGTCTTCTTGATAAGGTGGTTGAATTAGGTCTAAGCTGTTTTCTCTTTAAAACTGACTTTTCGAGAGCTTACAGGCAGCTTAGAGTTTGTCCTGGAGATGTAGGTTTGCTGGGGTTCTCATGGCGTGGCAAGATTGTTGTTGATATTTCTCTTCCTTTCGGATTATATTCATCGGCTATGTTTTGCCAGAGAGTAACTGACACCATTGCATATTTATTTCAGATAGAGGGTTATTTTGCCATCAACGTTTTAGATGATTTTTGGTGGGGCAAATTCAGTAGATAATGCAAATTATGCCTCTCTCTGTCTGAAACAACTTTTAATGGATTTAAGTGTTGAAGAAGCACATCATAAGGCCATGGCTCCAACTGCATAACTGACATTTTTAGGTATTTTGATTAATAACAAGGACATGACTTTATCTGTTCCTGAAGACAAATTTGTCGAGATTCAGCGTATGTTGCAGGATTGGTTACATAAAGTAGAGGCTTCAAAGAGGGAAGTCCAATGTATTATTGGGAGTTGCAATTTGCAGCTAAGTGCGTGCGTACAGGACATATTTTTATTTCCAGGATGTTGGATCATCTTCGACCATTATCTCAGTTCCCGTTGGACATCAAAGCTCCTCTTTGTAAGAGATTTATTAAGGATGTTCTTTGGTGGTCAAAGTTCATGGTATATAATGGCATATCTATTATACGTCAAGAGAAGTGGTCAGAGCCAGATGAGGTTATATCAACCGATGTATGCCTCACCAGTTATGGAGGTTTTTCTTATTGTACAAAGAGTTCTTTCATGGCAGTTTTCCTGATTCGCTCTTAGAATTGGGGGTCAACATTAATTGTATGGAGTTATTAACTGTAGTTGTGGCTTTGAAGTTATGGGGCGCCTCTCTGCGAGGCAAAAGAATTAAAATTTTGTGTGACAACCAGACATCAGTCCAAGTTTTAAATTCAGGTAGATGCAGCAATAATTTTTGTCTGCTTGCCTTAGACAGATTGTCTTTTGGTGTGCTGTTCACGAAACTCACTTGGTTGCTTTGCATATAAATGGTTCAGACAATAGACTGAATGATCTTCTTTCAAGAACACATTATGATCCAACATTGTTGCAGCAATTTTTTTAAGCTAGTTGGTTCTGGCTTGAAGGAGAGGACGGTATCTGAAGAACTTTTTAAAATTTTCAGTAGATTGATGATTTTATTTGCTGATGTGTACTGGTTATTCATTTATGTGAACATGTATCAGTATTTGTGTGCATGTTTTGATACTATGGGGTACAATTTTTAGTTAATATTTTCTTTTACATGTGGACTGCTTGTTCAATTGAAAGAAGTTAAAATATTTCAAAGAGCGGTGTTTTGCCCAAGTACCTATAGATGTTTAATTCCACAATGGAGAACATTTATTTTTTTTTGTTTATTTTTCAAGGTTTCTTTTTTACCAGCTACAATTAGCACTATTTGTAGTTATGCTCAATTTTTGAGTCGATCCTTCAAATATGTGAATTCAGTTAAAAATTATTGACATGGTGTCAAACAATTGCATTTATTAACTGGTCATGGGATTGAAAATTTTGAACAAGTTGAGGTTAAATTATTATTGACAGGTCTTGACAGATTAAAACCTCATAGAGTGAGACAAGCTCCTCCTATCACACCCCATATTTGAGTGCAATTTGGCAAAAGACAGATTTACATACCTGTGCCCCGATTTCATGATTCAATTTCTTGTCCAGTTTAAGCCTATTGTTGGATTTGGTATAGGTTCAGGGTTTAGATCCTGCTTTCATTTTTGGTTCTAGACAGTTTTAATAAAGTTTTGAAGGATGTTTTGTTTAAGGTTGAATTCCATGCACAGTCTTTCACTGGTCATATTTTTAGGAGGGTGGGTGGGTGGGTGGGGGAGCTACTCTGGCTTTTCAAGCGCATGTTCCTGGCGAATTGATAAGAGGTGATTGGGCGTCAGTTGCCTGTTTGAAATATTTAGATTTCTCTATGTCATCTAAATTGCAAGTTGGTCTTTCTATGCAAGAATATATAAGACAATTGTTTTTGTGATGCAGTCAAAATATGGTATATGTTGAATGATTTTGATAGTTTTTCTGGTATTTATAGAGAGGTGATTCGATATCAGATTTATTTATTGATATGTGTTTAGGAGACAGCACGATTGTTATGTGATGTGTATTGAGAAGACAGATGTTCAGACTGCAGTTGGATTATGTTTCGGACATTATAGACCATATTTATTAGTATTTTGAAATTCATTTTTGATGTACGTGTGTAATATGAGGCTGGTACATTAAGACTATGTATTTTTCTTTATCTTTATTTATGTATTGATGTGATGTATGATATTGCTATACATATTTATTTATTTGATTTCATGATCATGGATTCTGTGGAGCTATTTTACTTGGTTCATTGATCATATTCTGTGATGACTGACTTGGAATCTGGTTGTGCTGTGAGATGTCATATTGTGAGATAATGGATATTGTGCACCATAGAAACAGTTGGACTGATTGCATTATTATATGATTTATTATACATGCTGGTATGTTTCTTCCGATAAGCAGCATTGATGTTTATGATAACTTTATGTACCTAAGATTTCTATTTTCTATTTGGAATGACGTATTTCATATTGGTTACATGAGTATTACAAGGTATTATAATGGATTCATATACATGCGTGTTGCTGATGTGTTTTTCTTTGATATGATCATATGATACATGTCTTATCTCATCTGGATTCCTTTTTGAGTGAATGATTTTTCTGTATCAATAGTAATTAATAGCCTTTTCTCTTTTAGGTGAGCTTTAGTGAGGTAGTTATAGATTTGATTTTGTGTGTGTGTTTTTTTTAATTTTTTATTCATTGTTTTGCCATGTTGAGTTTGGCGGTTTGACTTTTCCTGTTGTACTTTGTGTATTTGGTTGGAAACGTCTATGTTTATTTACGGCCAAATAATAAATTATTAAATTAATTTTTTGTGTTTGTTGTTTATTTGATTTCTTAGTGAATGATTTATTCATTTTGTTTTCATTCAAAATGATTAACTATGAACGAAAGAGAATCACTCGTCATGTTAATGAACTGACGTATGTATTTTAAGTAGGTGACGTATGCCACGGAATTATCGTTTCTTTTGTTTTGTTGTCTTTCCCGCCTTGTGACGTTGTCTTCTTTGTCGGTTGATTCTCTACTTGTTCACCTGAAAGAGACACTTGAATTTGGATCAATTTGATTTTTGATTTGATTTTCAACTTTCCTGCCCGCCTTCCCTTTCTTTTTTTCTTTTCTTTTCTTTTCGTTTTCTCGTTTTCTTTTTTTTTTCTTAGTTTTGATTTTCTTTGGGCGCTTTGACTTTTCCTGTTGTACTTTGTGTATTTTGTTGGAAAAGTCTATGTTTATTTATGGCCAAATAATAAATTATTAAAATAATTTGTTTGTGTTTGTTGTTGATTTGATTTCTTAGTGAATAATTTACATTTAAGTAGGTGACTTCATGTATTATGTGTATTGGGTGACCAATATTTAGGTAATTGACTGAAGTTACCTTACTTGGTGGACCACATCACAGTAGCGTGCTCTATTAGGCCTAGACATCATTAAGGTGCCAGCCATCACTCCTTGCTCAGGGCCCTATTGAACCCTTTCAAGTGGCATGCCCAGATCATGTGCATACACTGGCCCTCGACTTTGCAAACAACAAAGACTTGAATTCAAATTCAGGCTGCAGAAATTGATGTAGACTGAAGATACATGTACTTCATATGAACAAGCTTGTTCTCGCTTGATAATCCAGTACTGACTTTATGCAGCACGTACATTCCAGTGGTAACTTTTGGAAACAGCAAGCATGAAAAAGCAATGGAGAATTTATGATTATGAACTTATAAATGTTGTGTCAGAAAGAGAAAAAATATTATATATGTGTTAAGATTAGATATTTAGCCACAATAGATGAGTTCACAATTACTGCATTTGCATATTTACCATTTATGTAATGTTAAGCCATGCTTGTATCATTTTTATGAGTGGTTTATTCATCAAAGACTTCAGTTAAACAACAGCTTATTTACTTTTGGTTTTGGAACACGCAGTAGCTCCCATTATTACATTTCAGGTGATATTCCTTTTTTACACGTACATATTAAAGGTAAAATAAGGGGATTCAGCGGGACTTGAATCTGGAAGCTGCATGTGGATAATGCAAGCGGGTTTTAGAATACTTTAAGATTGTACAAGTCTTAACCATGGTTTTTGAAAGACCAACTAGCTTGTAAATGATTTCGTTGTTTTAAAGTGCTATATGAATGTGCTGTTTGCTGCTACTGCTCACCTGTATTTTGTAGGGACATTGTCACTTGATTTCTTTGGTAAATTATCTGCAACAATATATAGGTCACCTGCTGGATCTGCCGATTTTGGTATTTTTGTTTTGTTTTTGGTTTTGTTATGGGTTTATATTTTTTTTCTGATTTGTGGCAGGATTGTTGGCTGGACTATAGTCCTTTCAGTTTATTTAGGCAAATAATTTCCATTAGGAGAGCCGTGTGGTTTATGATGGAATGTGGATGACTGTGACTTGGGTTTGATAGGTCACCAGGCTTGGAAAGTTAAAAGAATAATTTGGTGATGGTAGGTTGCATCTTGGAAATCCAGTAGTCCTTTTCCTAGCCATTTTTAGAAAACACCCCAACATTTTTAATCCAAAAGTAATCCGTTCCTTCGAATCCATTTTCAATCCATTAACAATCCTGTCCTCTTTGGTTAGGGCACCGTTTCAAACATGGTTTGCTCTAAAGCTAGAAACTTGCCAAAATTTTCCACTGGTACTTAAAGTATGTCTTTATAAAAGCAAAATAATGTGTTGCATGTTTACCTTTTTTGTTTGTGTTTTGTTTAGAAATGCACTCCTAAACTGAAACAGGTGATTGGAGAAAAACTTGTGGAAACACGCAAAGAACTGGAAAGAATAGGCGCAGGGCTGCCAGAGGATTTAAATGAAAAGAGAATGTGTCTTGTGAAGGTAAGCAGATGGACAATCAGTTCCCAAAGATGATAGTTCAAACAAAGATGACTCATGCCCATAAACTGCTTCTCAACAATGAGAGAAGGGCTCAAAATTGCAGAAAGCAAAAATTCAAGAGTTACGAAAACATCAACATTCATCTTCTGATACCAATATGAAAGATATGTTTCACTCCTGACCGCAGACAGGCCATCACTTATGGAAGGCAACTGGTCATTTTTATCTGGTCCTCTCAACCCTTTGAAACAGCAATATTTTTAACTACAGACTTAATTTTTAGCTCATCGGACTTGTCAGTCAGGTGAGCTTATAGGATGGTCATTTGTCTAGCATCCATCTACAATTCACATTTTCGACTTCTCCAAAATCTTCGGGCAGATTTACTTCAAAGTTGGTGGGGATGTACCCAGGGCAGGTTTCTACCAATTTGTTCAAATGTTCATGCTCCAGTGATTTTTGGATTTTTTATGAATTTCTTTGTTCTTTTTGGAGCAAATCTTAAAAAAATATTCTTCTCTAAAACCACCCATCCAATTGCTTTAATATGATACAGGAACACTCCTAGGGACTCATACATGTAGTTCCTAATTAATTCATCAGGTGGCACTGCATTTTTTCTAATTTTTTATGATTTTTTTTTTGGGGGTGTGTGTGTGTCCTATTTCCGACTTCTCCAGAATGGCGTCTTAGAGTAAGCTGAAAGTTGGTGGATATGTTCCTTTTGTAAGGGCCAAACAAAGTTGTTCAGTAGGTGGCACTGCTGTGGATTCCTGATTTTTAAAGTTGTTTTTTTTTTTTGTTCAGTTTGGGTATTTATTGGTAAATGCACCTTTCCTATTGATTTTTATGCAAGTCAAAGGGCATTCTACATGCTAATTCTTCTTAAAAACCATCATCTAGATTGACTTTAAACTTCGTGGCAATGTACCTTGGGTGGGTCTCTACTAGTTTCTTTAAATGGTCCTGATCCAGTGATTTTCAGATTTTTAATGAATTTTTTGTTCTGATTTTTGTGGCAAATCTTAAAAATCTTCTCCAAAACTGCTAACCCAATTGCTTGATATCAAACAGTTGCACTCCTAGGGACTCCTAGTTCTTAATTTGTTTGCCAGGTGGCACGGGAATTTTTTCTTAATTTTTCATGATTCTTTGTGTATTTTTGCTATGTTCGACTTCATCTCCAGAACTGTGTCTCAGATTAAGCCGAAACTCAGTGGATATGTTCCTTGTGGAGGGTCAAGCAAAGTTGCTCACTTGGTGGCAATGCTATGGATTCCTGATTTTTAACGATTTTTTTCATTCCGGGTACCTGTTGGTAAATGCACCTTTCCTATTGATTAATGTGTAAGTCATTGTGCATTCAATGCTAATTCACATTTTGGACTTGTCTGAAGAGACTCTCAGTCAGATTGACATCAAACTTGGTGGCAATGTACCTTGGGGGTGGGTATCCGCCTAGTTTGTTCAAACAGTCATGCTCCAGCAATTTTTGGATATTTTATGGGGTTTTTTTTTGGAAAATCTTTAAAAAAGTTTTAATATGAAAGTTAAACATGGGTATTTCTTGTAATGGCAATAACTTAAATAATTTTGGCCAGATTTGTGTAAAACTTGCTAGATATGTACCTTTTATAAGCGTTTACCTATTTTGTGCAAGTGGTCATGCTCCAGTGATTTTTGGACCTTGACCTCATTCCCAAGGTCACAGGACAACTGACTTTAAATTTCCTGTTAACTTGGTAACTTGAGATCTGTTTTGAGTTAGGACCTTGATGTTGTACATGTTAATGTTTCTTTATAAATTTCATGCTTACACAGTACCTGAGTGACGTTGACCTCATTTCTGGGATCACAGTGCAAGATACATAAATTTTACTCTTCACTGCAACCTGAGAACTCTTTGAACTAGTACCTTGATGTAGCACATGCTAGTGTTCTTCCATAATGTTAGACTTACTCAGTACATCGGTGACCTTTATCTTATCCCAAGTTCACAGAGCCACAAGTGTGATGAATGTCTCAGTAAGCTTAGCATGGGCTGTTCACACCACCTTCTTGTTCTTCAAAACATATAGGTCTAACCACTTAAAACTCTAAAGGGTATACTTGTGTCAAACATAAAAAGAGACATGGTAGTGAGCTTTATAGCTTTGTAAATCTTCATTTTTTTCTGCTTATTAACTCTGGAAATTCTACTTGGTTGTGTTCATAATGGTTCACCAGACAGGCGTTTTTGGGTATACCGTGGGATGACTAGTTGGCATTCTACATTTGTAATTGAGGCTACCTGCATATGTCATTTTTGCTTTAGTCATTGAAAAGGTCGTCCACGCCCAAGGAGCTGGCAGGTTCCACCTAGCCTGCAGTTATCACTACTAACCTAGCTTGCATTCACCTGACATGTTTGCAAAATTCTTTAAAATCCTTTTGGCTAAAAGCAGCCGCCTGACAAATGGACTATGAACTTTTTGAGTATATCAGTATTTTGAACATACTCTCATTTCAATTATTTAGTTATTAAAAGCAAATTATGCAAAAATTATGCACTGTTTCTAATTGAATAAAGTTCTATATGCAGCCAATACCTCCATAAATATATGAACCTAAATGAGGACCATTTTAATTTGTGATGGCTATACTGCTATAGGACTTCCTAATCATATTTAATTTCACAATATTATTGGACATAGCCTGATAAATTTTAAGTCAAGACTCCTCCCCAATGCTGACAAGAAATTTCTAATTTCTTTGCAAAATAAGAACAAAATCTCCAGCCCGCATAGTACTTGTTTGAGGCCTTGTTCTTGTCATGCAGTCCTGTCATATATATATATCAACTATCATGCATGTATGCACAGAGAAGGCAACACAAAGTTGGAATCTCTAATCTAGGTTTGGTTTGATACCAGGGTGACCAGTCACTGCTATTTTGTAGGTCCTGACACCATCTTTAAAATTTGTTTCAGATGGTGTCAAACTTTGCAGCAGAAATAAAACAAGTGTCAAATGGAGAGTATGAAGACCACCAACCTCTGTTAAGGCTGCTGTCTCGTTGCAGGAAGGAATTTGACAAATTTGGAGAAACTATTGCACGATGTAAACCAGGTATGGCTGTTTACAATATTAAATTTAAATCAGGGACAAATGTAACTTTATTTTTTCATACTAGACACCTATCTGCTTACTAAATGTTGATGCACTTACAGCAAAATTAGAAAAAAACTTGAAATACTTATATGTGTTTTGCTTAAAAGAAAATTGTCATTATTTTCTACAAAATTTTATATTGTTATACAAAAAGTATCAGATATAAAGTATTCAATTAATCCTTTGTTGCATGCTACTTTTAGGTACAGTGCTTATTGTCTGTGCTTAGCTCAGCTGACTTGTCAGTCATTTGAACTTATAGGATGTCAGTCATTGGTTGTCCACCTATCTTTCTGTCCATCTTTGTCCATTCACATTTACATTTTTGACTTCTGGGTCTTCTTCAGACTTAGTGTGGGTCTACCTTGGGTAGGTCTCTAACATGTTTTTTTTTGTCAGTGGGTTTTTAAATGACTCCTGTTTTGTTTTAGAAAAATCTTTAAAAAACTCCCAAACCACTTGGTCTGTTGCATCAAAGTTGCATACCAACACTTGTGAGGACCTCTATTAGATGTACATTTGTTCAACAGGTGGCACTAGGATATTTTTGATATTATTGACCCCTGCTGACCAAAGGACACAGAGCTTATGCGGTCACTTCTGTTTGTTCTGCCATCCATGATTGTGACCTTTTCGGATTTTATATGTTGAAAAAACTAGGCCATGTTCAGTATTGGAGGCGCTATTTGTAGTATTACGTTTGGGCCAAAGTATGAACATTTTTAGAATGCAGTGGTTCAAAGAAAAAGTGTTAAATGAATCATCATAAAACTTGACAGGACCATGAATCAGGCAAAAATACATTGACATTTGGTGGTACATGCCCCCTGTATTATGAAATACATGGATCAAAATGTATTGAAAAAAATATTAAATCAGTATATCCCATTAAGGCCCATGATACCAGATGTACCACACATGTATTATATCAGGGTGTTGAGGTATATTTTTTTACTGTTTATACTTCTGTCTTTAAATGACATCTAAATAAAAGCCTGTGTTTTCGTTAGCTCAAATCTGTTTTCATTTTTCACATTGACCAAATACTACAGAAAAACAGGACACATGTTTATAAATTTCAAACCCAACAATGACAACACAGAGGTTCCAGAGTTACCAAAGCATCTACATTCATCTTCCAATATCAATGTGAAGAAACAAATTTCGTTCTTGACTTCAGACAGGCAGTCACCCATAATAGGCCACTGGTGGTTTTAAACCGGTTCAGTCAACCTGGCTTTTTTGTAAGTGTTTGGATTTTCATTAAAGAGTCAAGATCATAATTTTCTTCCATGACTGCCAGTGTTTGCTTGTTGCTGCTTGCACAATGTTCTGCAGAATGAGCTATTCATTTTTTGCAAAGCATACATAGCCATAGGGAATTAAAATTCTTAAAGTCTTTTATTGGGGTTAGATTGGCTTCAAAGAAGGATGACTTTGACAAAATGTCTGAGGTAACAAGGCCAATTTAGTGAATTTGGTATCTGCCTGCGAACTCAGAATTTAACCTAGGACATCAATATTGCACATGATAATAGAGGGCTTGATAAAGTTACAACAAAAAGGACCTTGATCAAATTTCCAACGTCAATACACAGCCTAGTAAACTGTGGTTTTTAACCCATAACGCAAGAAACGTTTGAGATAGCACTATGATAAATACTGCCCAAGTGTATATTCCTTATTAAGGGATCATGTTAAGTTTGAAGATGCTTGACTTTGCTCTTATTTCCAAGGTCACAGAGGTACTACAATACGTTTTGGTGTCTGCATGATAACTAGAAACGTTTATGATAGGATCTGTGTATTGCACAGGATGATAGTCCTTATGAAGGGCTCAGCCAGGTTAGAAGATGGATGACCTTGACCTAATTTCCATGGTCACAAGGTGACTGCAGTGAATTTGGAATCTGAATCCTAAGTCAGAATATAATGTAGGAGTTCAATAGTGTATAATAATACATTTTCATGAGGGAAAATATTCCCAAATTTGCCCAAATAGACATGATTAGGAAATATCAAACTCATGGAAATTTCACCAAATTAAATAGAATAAAGTCACAACACAAAATATGTTTTACATAGTACTTTAATTGAAATGTGAAAGGATACCTCCAAAGACACAGATGGGTAGGTCTCTTACTTTTAATGATTTGAGGTTTTTTGATGGTGTCAATTCAGGAAAATAAAACTCGCGAAAGTGAAAGATTGCCTTCAGCAAACTCCAGTGAGTAGCTGTGACAGAAGGCATTCCTGACAAAGACTTCATCCATTATATGATCCCCTGTATTGGTTGGCAAACAACGCTAGCTGTGCACCTACCAACCCTCACGAAGAAGGCAGAGAGAGATTGCAGACCTGTGGGCCTGCAGAGATGTTGGTCGACTAGTGCATGTCCCCAGGGACAAGGCACTGGCTTCTGGCTGCCAGAAACCCTGGAAGAGACAAACCTGGAAGGCTGGACAACCTTCCTCAGTCGGCTTCAGCCTCTGCTTCAGCAGCTTCTGCTGTTGCCTGGGGGCATTTCAACCAGGGCAGACTGACTTGAGGAAACCAACCCCTTTGACAACCTTTCAACCCACAGCAAAACCTCATCTGGAGACTTTTGCTGCTTCTCTTTGGCTGTCTGGTCCACCCTCTTGAGGAGGGGGACCAACCCCTGACCAAACAGCCCCGGACCAACAGGGTTCCAGGGGCAGCTGGTAAGCAGCTTTGCTTAGCATCGTCAGAAGGTTGGCTGCAAAGAGGAGCACATTATGTTGCAATAACTTCACGTTAGCTTCAAGTGTAATGACCCCACTGAGCATATGGCCCACAGAACCGCCTCGGGACTGCTCAAGGCCCAGCAAGGTCTCCATCAAATGTTTCGTTGAGACTGATGCAGAGGGGTTGTAATGCACCTCCCTAAAAGACATGTGGCAGAACAGTCCAGAGAAGGAGCCCACTATGGTCATAATGCACACATCCTGCTCAAAGTGACACAGCATTCGATAAAAGGGGTAGGGTTACAAACCTGGATTTGTTGATGGCAAGGTCCAGTAAGGGAACATAACTCTTACAGAACAACTCATCTGGTACAACTCCAGCCTGGACTTCACCTTAGCCATCAAACGACCTGGGGCTTGACCATCCCCGGAGCTCCAGTTTCTGGCGCTTTGCTAGAACTTGGGTGCAGGCTCCACTCTGTCTACCGATATCAGCACTGCCCTAGGCTGCACCGATGTGAGCTGCTGGACAGCCTCCCCATGACATTGCGGGAGCCTCAGCAGCCAGCACCACAGCCTCAGCACCAAACTGAGGTGCAACTCCTCCCATGCACGAAGAGTCTTCTCTAGCCAGATGCCCAACAAAGCACCCCAGTGGCAGCATGCAACACTGACCTGGTGGCACGCACTAGGCCAAGACGCCTAGGGGTTGGGGGAACAACACTTAACACAACCTCTTGCACTGGCCCATTGGAAGCCAAACACACGAGACCTTACCCTCCATTGCCAAAAGTGGCAATCAGCACCTCAACTCTGCCCATGATCACCTGGGCAGTCGCCTCCATGATTGACCTGGCAGGATAGCAGAGGGGAAGCCTGGAGGAGTAGGGAGTGATGACGATGTCAGCCGTGCTCCACCTTAAGTCACTAACGATTTCCTTCCCACCTTACTGTTGACAGCCTTTGTAACCACTAAGATACCATTCTTTCGTGGTACTACCGATGCACGGCCAACAGTAGGGCAGACAGGATGAGAGGTGGGCTTTGACCACAGACCTGCTCAATTGACCAAAAGTGACTGTGGAGGGAACACGCGAATGGGATCTCTCAACCACAGTGCACTCAATGTCATTGGATGTCTTCCTCTCTATAGGGGCCTTGATTCAAGGCCAATCCTCAAATTGAGGATCAGGGGCCTTGATTCGAGACCTAGCCTCGAATTGAGGATCAGTATGAAAGTGCTTGATCACACTGGTCACCCTACCAATTGTTGCCTCGATTCGAGGAATAGCTTGCACACAACGGTTCTAACATCGGGGCAAGCGCCTGGTGCCTGGATGGCTGCATTTGTAGCATGTGCTGAGACGTGTGCCATTGAAGTCCTCTCAGGAGGAACACTGTTCTCTTGCTCACAGCATGCCTCCACATGTTGGAGCCTTCTTTAGCAGACCTTCCGTCAGCTCCACCAACTTTCAGCCAATGATATGGAGTCCATTGTCGACAAATGTTGCATGGACTCTCCTCAGTGCAGAAGATAAAGCTCCTACGTATGCATGGGTGGCATGCAGGATGGTCATCCAAATAGGTCATCCTGTGAGTTGCAGTGTGATGGATGGCGGCCAAATGGATGTCCATTTCGACATCCATCTTGACAAGTTCATGGATCCATGTTGACAAGTTCATGGATCTAATTATTGTTTCACCTGACAAAAGGTGCTTATTTCATGGTGTGTAATATGCATGGCACAGTGCGGCTTGCACTTCACAATATTACAAGATGTTCATTGCCTGATGCGACTGACTAATACAAGACAGCTTGCACATCTAGCACCACAAACTTTGTGCCACAAATTTGAGCCTGGCCCGCCCACTGAAATTTGAGCCAGATGTATGAAACAAGAACACAGTAGCAATGCTTTTGTTATCAAAATTCTGGCTAGCATAAAAGGTCCCTCCAAAAAATCGGCAGTGAAAAACGCAGTTAGTCAAAATATTTTTGATGTACTGCTCATACTGTCTATGTGATTATGCTGGAAAATGAAGTCATCGAAATTTTTGCACTGAAGATAGCAACATATTCCATGTGTATAAACATACTCTATATAATATGTAGTTCAGGAAAACATTACCTATATTTGTAAAATTCAACCAAACAATGACAGCCAAGAGACTTACGAGTTAACAAAATATTGACATTCATCTTCCTGTGCAACGGGGGGACATATTGTTTTTGCGTCCGTTTCTTCCGCTTCTTCTTGTTCTTGTTCTTGTCCTTCTTGTTCTTGTTCTTGTTCTTGTTCTTGTGCTTGTTCTTGTTCTCTAAAGCCTTACATGTATGAATGCAAAATTTGTCTTATCTTGATAGATAACATGGGAATGGTTTTTTTTTATTCATTTTTTACTAATTTAGCTAATTTTCATCAGAATTTTTGTACAGTTTGAGGGAAAATAGCCAAATTGGTACAATAATGATTAAAATGTTATGATTTCGTCAACCATGTTAAGGCAAGATACTCGAAACTCTGTAGATAAACCATTTTGCATGCTCAAATCCAAATTTTTTTGTAAGGGGGATTGGGGGTGGGGCGGGAATGCCCCCAGACTCCCATAGCATGCCTTCAGCCCTTTGGGCTGTGTAGGTCACATTTGGGCCATAGAAAAAAGTTACAGAACTTTTTGGGCCACTTTGGTCTTTGACTGAGTTTGTAGAACTGGTTTGGTTGGACCAGTATTTATTAGGGAAGGGCGGCTTAAAAGTACTTTTTTGTTTTACTAATTTTAGGGTTGGGCCTTTTTAGTAGGGTCTGTCAGGTTACTGGAAACACACATTTATTTTTGTTAGGTCTTGTGTAACTTGGACATTTGTTGAAACATGTTGAAAATGTATGTTCTTTACCCTTTTACACATTACCTCTTTTGACATTAGTTCAATTTGTTACTTGGCACTTGTTTAAGAGAAAAACTGAAGCAGAAATGCTTTAAAACACAATGTATGCTTGCTATTGACAGCTCTGCTAGCAAAGCTTTGATATTCTGACATCTTTATTGCCACGTGTACATGTAGATGAGGATGACGACGAACGTCTTGACAGCATTTCTGAAGAGCTTGAATCCCACAGGGGTAGAGAGCTTCCCCGCTTCTTGAAGTTTCAAGTTTGTGAGAGTCTCATTCGTGACTATTTGACTTGCTTCATTGAGCCTGCAAATGATTGCCTGCAGAACATCGACCAGCTGACAGAATTCACACTTACTAGCCTGGCATCTCAGAATTTTGAATGCTATCCAAGTCTACAGAGACAGATCAAGGTATGAAATAATTTTAAGTTGATGGCATTATAGGTGCCATGTACACTACATTAGCTATTGATCTCTTTACATCGATATCTCAACAATGATTTTCAGACAAGATTAATTTCCATAAACTTACACTGCCTGGATTGGAAGGCACCATGATCTAGCATGCCATGTGTCAATCACCTACATTTATGCACTCTCCTGATGACCTTTGACAGCAGGGATTGAAAGATTGGCTTTTTTCTTTTGTGTATAGGTCAGTATTGTTCCATCATACTAAATTTTTCACCTGATGGGAGATATTTTGTATTTGCATCCATTTCTTTGGCTTCTTTTTTCTTGGTCATGTTCTTTTAATTGGTACTTAACACCTGGTTTACACACAACTATTCAAGAAGGATGTCACAAAATTTAATGAAAATGGGTTGCACAATGCTTAAGGCCAATGGGCTAATTAGGTTGCGAATGCAGAAGGATGACCTTGACCTAAGTATCAAAGACCTTGTTCGCTAAAAACAACTCTTCTTCTCTGAAACTGTTTGGCTAATTGCTTTTAAATTGCATAAGGACACTAAGGGGGACTGCTGGACCTAAACTTGTTCAGGGAGTGGTGCTGCAATTTTTTTAGCTAAGCTGACCTTTAAGTCACCTCAGCTAATGTTATGACAAGCCATCCAGTGTCCATCTCAGTCAGCTGGCATAACATGGTGGGTAGCTTTATCAGCTGTTCTTCTGTCAGTTGGTAACCACAACTTACATTTGTGACTTCTTCAATACGTAAGTCAGATCAATTTCAAACTTGGTAGCAATCGACATTGGGTAGGTCTCTGCCAATTAGTTCAAATGGTCAGGCTCCAAAGAGTTTTCATTTTTTAGCTCTGCTAACCAAAGGTCGCAGAGCTTATGCGACGGCTCATGTGTGTCCGTCAGATAAAATATCTGGTGCTGAAGCTAAATTTGATAAAGGTGAGAGCAAAGGAATATCTTACACGAAGCAAGAGTTTGCTCAAATAATAGAATACATTATCAACAATGCATACTTTTGCTTTGGAACCGGAGTCTACCAACAAATAGTAGGCATACCAATGGGGACAGATCCAGCCCCTCCCCCCCCCCCCCCGCCCCAATATATTGCCAACATTTATTTACATTATTATAAATCAAAATGGATGGAAGAATTGGCAAAAACAAACTTTACAGCTACAAGATCCTATTCTCACACAACAAGATTTATAGATGACCTGTTTGCTTTAAACAATAGAGATGAAATAAAGGGAAAATGGAAAAACATGTATCCCAAAAAACTAATATTAAATCTGGAAAATGAAAATGATACAAAGCTACTTTCCTTGATATCTGGATATAGAAATAAAGAACAATCAGTATGTGGCAAAAATATTTGACGAGAGAGACCAGTTCAAATTCGATATTATCTCCTACCCTGATCTGACAGGAAACATTCCAGAGAAACAAGCATTATGGAGTTTGTATCAGACAAGTGATACGTATTGCTAGAAACACCACACATTTTAGCGATTTCATCAATAGAGTCAGAATTTTCTTGCAAAAACTACAACACAAAGGTTATAAAATAAAACAACTACACAAAACTCTGTTGAAATGTTTCCATAGATATGGTCAAGTACCTAAGAAGTACAACACTAACTCGAGAACATATTAGTTAAACTATGTCAAAATAGAGCTTGAAGTGACAAAGTCTAGTCCTCGAAGTGTTTAGAGTGGTAAGAGGGAAAGTACCTGGGGTAAAGTATACTTAACCCACCTAAAGAATTTTCACTAGTATGTCTTAAGTCGGAAAACCATGATCATACTCACTTTATGCAGGATTTATTTCTTTTCAACCTTCATCCAGTATAGTGGAAGAGGTGGCTTCCAGCTAATACCTTAGAACAATTTGCCTCATAACACCTCTAGTCAACTTTATGGTGCTAAAAATTGTATTACTATTTACCTGTTTATACTATTGTCGGTATGGTGGAATAGTGTATGAAGCTTTTGAATTTCAAAGGAGACGTCTGTAAACTTTTGCTGGTTAGCGTGGTACTGTCAACAGTTTTCAAGTTAGCCCAATATAACTTTCAGGACTTGTAGGCCGTATAAACATCTAGGCCCGTTTGATATTGGTGTCGCAACCTACAATATTATGTAATATAGGGGCCAAAATATGAAAACCTTGTGAACACTCTAGCATCTTTAATTTTTGGCAGATCTTCACCAAATATAATGGGATTAAGGGGGAGGTCATAGTCTAAGTTGGTAATGATACTAGTGGCGCCTCCTATAATTTGACAGAAATTATGAGCCAAAATGTGTTTTCAGATGTAAAATTCCATGTTTGGAAAAGTAATTGAATTAGACTTGTCAAATTTATTAAGGACACATTACAACACCATAGGTCACTTAAGCTGGTCTCCACGCACTTAGGTGCTTTGCCAGAGCTCCCAAAAAAAATTTCCGTGGGTCCAGTGCCGTACCATGCTGCTGCAAAGACTGTCCCAGGTGCCCTGTGGCGTGTCACAGCACCCCTAGTGTCAGTAATGCATACTAGCGAGCATGCGCAATCAGTTTCCTACTCTGGCGGCCATCTATGGTGGACGCGTATTGTTGGAAGCTCCCGCTTTTTTCTTACCGTTTTCGGTACTTTTGTGGTTTCTTGTGCATCGTGAGATAGTCGATAGGTTCCCGTGAACTGGTCCTATCTCCGGTTTGTTCTTTCAGGATACGGGCAGTTGTGGTGCATCCATGAATTTGGATGCAGATTTGGACGTCCGTTGGGACACCAACCATCACAGGATGGCATTTTGGTATGACCATCCTGCATGCCGTTCCTGCATGCGTAGGAGCGGTGTGTTCTGCACTGAGGAGAGTCCATGCGACATTTGTCGACGATGGACTCCCTATCAGTGGCAGAAAGTCCGTCGGGCTGACATGAGGTCGGCCAGACGAAGGCTGCAACGTGCAGAGTCACGTGTCAGCGAGAGGACAGTGTGCCTCTCAAGGGATCGGTGGCTGGCTTCGCGGCACGTGCTGCAGATGCAGCCATCCAGGCACCTGGCAGCTTGCCACGTCGTGTGCCAGCTGGTCCTCGAATCGAGGCACGTCCTCGATTCGAGGCTTTCATTGGTGGGCATGCCAGTATGAACAAGCTTGTTCATGCTGGTCCTCGAGTCGAGGCCCCTGATGCTCGATTCGAGGATCGGCCTCGAATCGAGGATGGTCCTCGAATCGAGGCCCCCATGGTAAAGGTGCCGTCTACGGACGTTGAGTGGACTGTGGTAGAGAGGTCCTGTTCGCGGGTTCCCCCCTACAGCCCCTTCTGCTACAGTGAGCAGGTCTGTAGGCAAGTGTCCCTCCCGTCCTGTCTGCCCTACTGCCGGCCGTTCGTTGGTAGTTCGGCGAAAGGACAGAACCTTGGTAGTCACTAAGGCAGTGAATACCAAGGTGGGGGGGGGTGGAAGTCAGTAGTCTCTTCAGGTTAAGATAGGGTGACGTTGTCATCACTACCTGTTGGTACTGCTCCTCCAGGCTTTCCTCCCTGTGCCCCGCCGGGTCAAGATTCGGCTGTGCAGGCGGAGGTGACCGCCCAAGTGATTATGGGCAAAGTGGAGGCGCTGTTCGCTGTGGTCGGCAAACGGCTGGACAAGTTGGAGCGTAAGGTTTCCTCCGGGGGACCTGAGATCACTCCTCCTTCCCCCGCCCACTCGGTGTTGCCTGGCCCCCCTTGTGAAAGTGGGGCCGAGTCTTCCCCAGAGTTGACTGCACCTAAGCCTAAGGTGGCTAGTGCGGTCAAGGCGATGGCCCCCACTGTGTCCTCCGTGGTGTCCGCGGGCGTTTCTGGGTCTCTTGGGGACCAGGTGACAGACCGGAAAATAGTTCTCGGTGGTGAGGGCTCGGCCATTACGGTCACTTTTGGGGGGGGGTGAGAGATCGGCTTCTCGGCCGGTTTCTCCCTTACCTCCCTCCCCTGGCCGTGAGCGTTCGCGCTCCCGCCACGGGAGGGAAAAGAAAAAAAGGAAGAAGAGGAAGACGCGTCATCGGCACCTCTCCTCCTCTCCGTCATCGGATGGGAAGGTACATCGCCAGAGCTGTCGCTCGCGCGTTTCGCCTGCCGGAGGGAGGCAGGTCTCTCCCTTGGCAATTCCCACTCCGGACGGTGGTACAGTGGTGCGCGGATCGGATGACTGGGTGCCTAGTCCCACCGGGGGAGTCGATCGGTCCGGGTTGGAGGCTCGGCCATCTTCTCCCACCTCAATGGAGATTGATCAGGCGGTTGGTGTTTCTTCCGTTGGGGAGGTTTCCTCTGCTGTGACCTATGCCGATGTGGCGGCTGGCCGGGGCGCTTCGGCGCTTGAGCCTTCCCCTGCAGAGGCTAAAGGAATGGCTTTGGAGACAATTGGGCCGGTGCAAGAGGTTGCGGCAAGTGTTGCTCCCCCGGCCCTTAGGCCTATTCGCCTAGTGCATGCCGGCAGGCCGGTGTCACCTCCTCCCACTGGGGAGCTTCTGTCGGGCATCTTGCCCGAGGAGACTCTTCGTGCGTGGGAGGAACTGCAGTCTCAGTACGGTTCTGGGACTCCGGCACCAGCCACAGAGGCTCCCACAGTGTCGGGACCTCTCCCGGACGCCAAGGCAAGGACTGAGGAGGAGCGCCTCGAGGATGTTATCCTTGCATCGGGGGACGATCTGGAGGATTGTCCCACGGCCGAAGACATTCTTGACCTCGATTGCTCGGATTTTCCAAGTGAGGATTCCGAGTATGAGGAAGGGAGCGCTCGTTTCTCCCGCCTTGCGGCTGAGCGGAAGGAAGCCGAGTCTCGGCCACTTCTCGCGGCCGCAGAGCAGGCGAAAGCTCTCCAGTGTACGGCTTCAACCGAGGAGGTGGTAGACCAGGCAGACCGGTCTCCCTCTAACACGGACAGGCCTGGGTCCGTGTTTCGGGCAAACATTGCCTTTATGCCTGATACCCTTCCCGGGGAGGCTGTCCCACGCCCCACATCGGTGCAGCCAAAGGCAGTGCCGATGTCGGTCGACGGAGTGGAGGCGGCACCCAAGTTAGAGGTGCCTTTCTCCACCTTCGTGGCTGGGAAGTTCGTTGAATTGCAACAGAACTCTCTGGGTCTAGCGATGCGCCACAAACGGGATCCTCCGGGGATGGCCTAGCCCTGGGTAGGTTGCTGGCAAAGCCGAAGTCCAGACTGGAGTTGTACAGGACGAGTCGATATGTGTATAACTTCTCCCCTGCGACAGTGGACGCTCCCTTATGGGACCACGCTGTCAAGGAGTCTGAGTTTGTAACCCTGCCTCTCTCATCCCTCAGGCGGTTTGAGCATAATGCACGGGTGATGACTATTCTGGGCTCCTTCCTGGACTGTTCGGGTGTTCTGCCATGCACCTTTTGGAGGAGGCGCGTGACGACCCCTCGGCGCCAGCCTCCACCAAGCGTTTGGTGGAGACCCTGCTGGGTCTCGAGCAGTCTCGGGGCCGCGCTGTGGGTCACATTCTTAGCGGGGCCATTACGCTCGATGCAAATGTGAAGTTGCTGCGACGTAATGCGCTCCTCTCTGCGGCCAACCTACCGGCGGAGGTAAGCAAGGCCGCTTACCGCTTGCCCCTGGATCCTGTTAGTCCCGGGCTGTTCGGTCAGGGGTTGGTCCCACTCCTTGACAGGGCGGATCAGATGGCCAAGGAGAAGCGGCAAAAGTCTCTGGATGAGGCTTTGCTGCGGGGTGCGAGGTCGTCCAAAGGGATGGCCCTTCCCCGTCAGCCTGCCGCAGCTGGGCGTGGCCCTAGGCCACAGCAGAAGCCGCAGAGCCGGAGGCCGAAGCCGACTAAGAAGGGAGGCCAGTCTTCGAGGTTGTTTTTTTCCGGTGCTAAGGGCAACTGGAAACCGGCGACTCATCCCTAGGGATGCGCGCCGGTCGTCCGACGTCTCTGCGGGCCCACCGGTCTTCGATCCCTCTCCACCTTCTTGGCGAGGGTCGGTAGGCGGGCGACTAGTGTCGTTTGCCGACCAATGGGATCGATTAACGGACGATGTTTTTGTCAGGAATGTCGTCCGTCACGGCTACGTACTGGACTTTGCCGAGGGCAGTCCTCCACTTTCAAGAGTCCCCTTCTCTTTTCCGCCTCGCGTAGAAGCGGACCGGGCACTCTTGGACGAGGCCGTGCAAAAGCTGGTAGACAAACAGGCCATGGAACCAGTGCTGGATGTTGCGTCTCCGGGCTTTTACAGCCGTCTCTTTTTGGTACCAAAACAGGACGGCGGTCAAAGACCGGTGATCGACCTGTCACGTCTCAATGAGTATCTTGTTGTGCAGCACTTCAAGATGGAGACCCCCGTCACCATCATGGCGGCGATGCGACAGGGCGATTGGGCAACCTCGATAGACCTGGAAGACGCTTATTTTTACATTTCCATAGCTCCGTGCTCTCGGAAATTTTTGCGTTTCATGGTCAACGGAAGAGTGTTTCAGTTCCGTGCTCTCCCGTTCGGCGTTGCGCCTGCACCGCTGGTCTTCACTCGGGTCAAGAGCGAGGTAGCAGCTTTTGTGCACCGGCAAGGGATCCAGCTGCACATCTATCTGGACGATTGGCTCCTGCGGTCTCAGGACCACGGCCAACTTCTTCAGAACACGCAGTTCGTGTTGAATCTGTGTGCGAAGTTAGGTCTCATTGTGAATCTCCCGAAGTTCAGTCTAACACCCGCGAGGGAGTCTGTTTTTCTGGGGATTCAATTTTTGACGGTCCCTTTCATCTGTCTCCCGTCAGAGAACAGATGGAGGCGACTTGTCTCCCTCTTGAAAATCTTCAGGAGGGCGTCGGCCCCATCGGCACGTCAATGGATGCGTCTGGTAGGGACCCTAACGTCCATGGGTTCTCAAGTTCCCCTGGGGAGGCTTTATCGTCGACCTGTCCAGCTCAGTTTCCGGGATCAGTGGGATCGACAGAGCAGGCTCTTGTCCCAACGTATCTCGATTCAGCCTCACGATCAGCTAATTCTGAGTTGGTGGTCTCTTCGGGCAAACGTGATGCCGGGACAGTCCCTGGTGCCGTTCAGCGCCGAGGTAATTCTGTTTACCGTTGCCTCTCTTCAGGGCTGGGGAGCCAATTTGGACTCTGTGACAGCCTCAGGCGAATGGCCTCTTCTGTGGAGGCAGTTTGCCATCAATTGGCTGGAACTGGAGGCGATTCGTCGTGCCCTTCTCCAGTTCAAGTCACAGGTGGAGAACAAGCACGTCCTGGTGATGTGCGACAACCGTACGGCGGTAGCGTACATCAACAAAGAGGGAGGTACCAGGTCGAAAAGGCTGTTCTCCCTGGCCAAATCTATCATGCTTTGGTGCCGTCAGTACGGCGTCAGGATCCAATGTCGGCACATTTCGGGTTGCCTAAATGTCAAGGCCGACCTGCTTTTGCGCCGATAGCAAGTGATTCAGACCGAGTGGTCTCTGAATCCCAGGGTGGTGGAAGCGATCTGGGCCCTTTGGGGCCGACCGCATATCGATCTCTTCGCCACCAGGGACAATCACAAGATCGACACCTTTGTGTCCCCATTCCCCGACGAATTGGCGTGAGCCACAGACGCCATGTCAATTTCATGGCAGGGGATGTGGGCGTATGCCTTTCCTCCAACTCCACTCTTGCCGAAAGTGTTGCGCAAGATTCGGGAGGAGCAGTGCGAAGTCCTTCTTGTGGGCCCTTGGTGGCCCAAGAGGGAATGGTCCTAGGACCTCCTGGAGTTGAGCTTGGAGCCCCCGCGGGCTCTTCCTCTTCTTCCTCGTCTGCTCTGTCAACCAGGCTCAAACAAGTTCCACCACAACCCGCAGTTTCTCAGGCTTCAAGTCTGGAAACTATCGCCTCTGGCGTTGCTGCAGCAGGCTTCTCAAAGGGAGTGGCTGAACGGGTTGCCCTCAGGAAACTTCGCAAGTCTTGTTTGAAGATCTATGACTCGCGTTGGAACAGGTTTGCTGTCTGGTGCTCTGCTAAAGGACTATCGCCCTGGGAGACGACAGTCCAGCAGGTCGCAGATTTCTTGTTAAGTCTGTTTGAGGAAGGGCACTTGAAGGTTTGCACCATCGAGGGGTACAAGTCGGCCATTGCTGCTACCCTTAAGACCAGGGGGCAGAGTCTGGGGACAGACCCCTTTCTCTGCGGGCTTGTCAACAGTTTTTATACTGATCGGCCAGTAGAGCGCAATGTGGTGCCTCGCTGGGACCTTTCCGTGGTGCTGGGGGCATTGACCAAGTCCCCGTTCGAGCCTAAGGATATGGGCTCGATCGATCTTAAGATCTTGACCTTCAAGACGGTCTTCCTGTTAGCTCCTGCCACAGGTGCTAGGCGCGGGGAGATACACGCCTTAGATAGGTCCCTCATCAGGTGGTCTTCTGATGGGAAGGATGGTTTTCTAAGACCCCGAGTGGGATTTGTTTCTAAGACACAAGTAGCCCGTGACCCGTCAACTGTTTTGACGGGGTTTTGGGTTAAGTCCCTTTCGGCGACAATGTCGAGGTCCGAACCAGATCGGTCCCTTTGTCCCGTGAGAGCGCTCCGGTTCTATTTAAGTAGGACTGAACCTCATCGAGCTGGGCGGAAACCTCTGTTTCTTCCCCTTAAGCAGACTGAGTCTGGGACCTTGTCTCCTAGCACCATCTCGGGGTGGATAAGGAAAACAATTTCCTTAGCCTACCAGGTGGCCGGCAAGGATGAAGAGCTCAGCCGTCTGCATTCTCTCAAGGCTCATGAGACTAGGGCATTCTCTGCCTCCTGGGGCGCGTTAAAAAAACGTGTCAGTAGGGGATATTATGGCTGCCTTACGGTGGCGTTCTCATAATACCTTTACGTCCTTCTACCTGCGGGACTTGGTAGAACAGGAGGAGCGGCTGTTGGCGCTGAAGTGCTTCCCGACAGCCACATCCAACCGGTCTTAGGGGGTGCCTCCCCCACTCTCTCCAGCTCAACGGAGCTGGTGTTGAGGCACCGGGGGTCCAGGATGGTTTTTTCTGGTCCGTGGCTCTCGAGTGTGGAGTTTTTTGGGCTAGATACTTTAGGAGGTACCTCCCTCCTGCAGTCTGATTTTATATCAGCTTAAGTGACCTATGGTGTTGAAATGTGTCCTTAATATGAAGTTTTTCAACGTAAAACTATTATTAAGAAACTATACTCACCATAGGTCACTAATATTCCCACCCAACCATCCCCTCTTTCGGTCCCTCCTTCACAGTGTAGGAAACTGATTGCGCATGCTCGCTAGTACGCATTAATGACACTAGGGGTGCTGTGACACGCCACAGGGCACCTGGGACAGTCTTTGCAGCAGCATGGTACGGCACTGGACCCACGGAAATTTTTTTTTTGAGCTCTGGTAAAGCACCTAAGTACGTGGAGACCAGCTTAAGTGACCTATGGTGAGTAATGTTTCTTAATAATAGTTTTACGTTGAAAAACTTCATATATGATATATAGACCATGGTTTAAGAAAGAATGTTATATAATATCAGTGACCTTGACCTATTTTTGTGAGGTCACCATGCCTGTAAAGCTGATTTTCTAATGGCAGGGTGTAGCTTGGCCATCAATGGCAAAGAGAATTGAGCCTCCAGATCAAAATGGCTCATGATAACATAATACATAAATCTGTACTTGGTGATCTGTTTTTTGGGTCACTGTGACCCATTAATTATGGAGTTTGGCGCCTGTCCAAGTTTATTGTTTTTCATCAATTACTTGAAATGTTATGACCCAATTTGAGCAAACAGACTATATATTGAAAGCTGGGTGTAGGGCACATATTTTGAATGTTACCATTTTCTTATTCAAGTTGAAGGTCAAGGTCAAATGGTCAGTTTGAATATTGGGGTCATATTGTGAATGCTCTGCACACCACAATTCTTAAAGTATGTCCATATAACGTGTAGGAGTTATGAATTGTGTAAAAATCTTTGTCAACATCAATGTTGGTGGCACCACCTATAGTATTATGTAATAGACAGGTCAACATGTGAAAATATTGTGACTGCAGTACTGTTCACATTTTTCAAGTTAGCAGAGATAACTAGCATACCAATGGGGAAAATACATGTATAACTTTCAGGACTTATCCAGGGTATAAAAATGTAGGTACTTTTCGATATTGCTGGCTGCAACTACAACATTATGCCATATAGGGGTCTAAATATGAAAATCATGTAAACAATCTAGCATCTTTTATATTTGTGGCAGAATTTCACTACATTTAGTGGGGTTTTTGGGGAGGTCAAAGTCTAAGTTGGTAGTGATACTAGTGGCGCCACCTATAATTTGATTGGAAAATAATAGGCCCAAAATGTGGTGCCACCTATAATTTGATTGGAAAATAATAGGCCCAAAATGTGGCGCCACCTATAATTTGATGGAAATTACGAGCCAAAATGTGTTTTAAGATATAAATTTCCATATCTTGGAAAGTTATTGCAGTAGACTTGCCAAATTTATAGGATATATGGACAATGCCCAAAGCTAGAATCATATATGATATCAGTGACCTTGACATATTTTTGTGAGGTCACTATGCCTGTAAAGTTGAAACAGGTGATTTTGTAATCATGCACAGGGTTTAGCTTGGACTTCACTGGCAATGTCAACACAGCACCAGACAGGCCTATGGGCCTCTTGTATTACATAATCTGGGTGTCCTTTATCTTGTATCTCAAGGTTACTGATGACATAAAGTTAAAGACTCACTGATTATTGTCTTGGCACATGCAACAATATTCATCACAGGAGTTGCACAAATAAGCTATGATTACATGTGGAGCAAAGTGCCATCTGGTGGATAATTTTCACATTAAGCTTTTTATGTTCAGAAGCCACTCGAGGACTCACAGCTTTGAAATGAGCAGGTGCAATACAGCCACAATGCCAGCAGAGGATTAGGCCAATGGATCAATCTGCTGAGCTAATATTGTGTGGTTCCTGGTCTGTTGACAGCTTCGGTGCAACAACAATTCCCATTTTTGAACTTCTTCTCAAAAGCCATCACTCAGGATTCGCTTGAAACTTGGTAGGGGTGTGCTTTCAGTAGGACTCAAGTTTGTTCAAAGGGTTACGTTGCAGCAATTTTTTAATTTTTTGATCCTCATTTTTATTTTTTTTTATTTTTGCAAAATCTTGACAAATATTTTCTCGGAAACCACAGTCAAATGTTTTGAAATTGCAAGGGACACTTCTGGTGACCTGCAGACTTCAATTTGTTTACCGGGCGGCACTGCAGTGGGTTTCTCTTTTGTTATATAAATTTCTTATTGTTTAAGGTATAATAAATCGCTAACAAAAATTCGGATCTCGGGGAGCCCTTTTTCGACTTGTGCAATCACTCATGTCCGTCCATTTGTCTAGATGTTGAGACAGAATGAGGCTTGCACATACCAAATGTTCATCGAGTTTGTTTATGTGTAGAGTTTTTGTTCATGTTGACCTACTTTCTTTAGGTCACAGAGGGAATGTATGTCACAATATTATTGTTGCTGTATGATCATTATTGCTGAATCTGTGCACATGTATCAATACACTACACAAGGAATTGTATACACAGAAAGGTTTATGGTCGATGTAGGCCTATGGTGTCATTCTGGTACCACTTGAAGTGTTAAGTGGAACTAGCATTATGGATATTAAAGTACATTGAATTTATCATTTTGATTAAACGGTGAGATACAACTTTACACCAATATTCATGAAACCAGTGATCAAATTTTTAAAAACTTTTGGGTGACCTTGACTTGTTTCATTATAAAACCCTGGGTTTTGCCCTGTTATTTCATATTTTGTATAAAACTCAGGGAATTGTACCAAATCCACGTATTTGGAAACAAAACTCGGGGTTTTGTGCTTGCGATGTCCAGATAGTAACGAACCATGGGTTTCTCGTAATTAGGTTATCACGAATTTCATCATGCTTCTGTTGTTTCATGTATCAATAAAGCCTTAAGTTTTGTTGCAAAACCAAGGGATGTAGTGATAGAGTATTGCATCGTCATTGAATGTTCAATAATTCACAAAATACTGGGTTTTATAAACCCAGTTTTTCACAAAATTCACCATTCATCAGTTAACGTTGTAAATATGTTCATAGCTAGGGTTGTCCCTGAAGCTTTATAGCTTTACGGTCCCATTGAGCTTTGATTTTAGGAAATATTAGGTTTAATTCTTCCTACTATCTGCCCAATGAAAATCATCAGTGTAACTGCTTTAATGACTTTCCAAAGAAAAAGAACAAAATTGCCAGTTTTTATTCTGTGGTAATTGCAATTTGAAAATACAGCAAAAGCCTCTAGTACCTGTAGTAAAGTGATAGAATGTACTAGGAGAGGCCATGTGCCTATGAGCTTGGCTTTGGTGCTTCAAGCCTGGGTATACTATGCAAGTTGTGGAAAATGATAATATGGTGCACAATTCCCATAAGTTACACATCTCCACCCAATGGAATAAATGAGAATTTAATGTCCTCAGATACTCAGAATCCACCACAGAGATTGCTTGTCCCTTAGGGCTTCTATTTTGGCCTATGTTTGCCAATTTTGTGCAGCGCCTGAGGGCAGCGCCTCGCCGCACCTTATTGGGCGTGATTTGGCCACCTTCCCACAAATTTGTTAAGCTTTTAATTTGGGGGGGGGGGGGGGGCAACCCTGATAGTAACCAATCAGACATAGCATTTTATTTCCCATGCAGATCCTAGCTATTGACTTGAAGTTGTTTGATGTACCCCGGAGTTTTGTGACACAGGTAGTAGTCTGAAACCCCGTGTGCTGATTGTGTCATCACAAAGTACTGGGTTTTCATCCTCAGTTTACAACTTTAATGCAAATACAATGGGTTTCGTGACGTCAAAATACCCAGAGTTTTACAAGGTTTTAAAACGCAGGCTTTGTCCTGAAATCCTAAGATTTGTCCAGGTTAAATGGAGGTAGTGACTTTGATTCACAAATCCCAGGGTTTTAGAAGAGGAATGCATACATTGTATGTGCAATGTGCTCAGTTATTTACATTCTCTACAAAACCGTCGATTTTGTGTCTTGAAGTTTGAGAGAACCCCATGTTTTTGTACATAAAACCCAATGTTTTTTTTGACGAAAACCTAGGGTTTGTATCACGAAGCCCATGGTGTCGTAACACGAAATCTAGGGTTTTGTACATGAAATCAAGGGTTTTGTGAATTACTGGATTACACAACTTCTAGCTACTGTCTGCCACTGAGGGCAAAACACTGCCTGTTTAAGATTGGAGGTGAATGGCAGCGGACAACAGTACTCAGTAGAAAACAGCAGTGCCCAGGGGCCTGCCCTCTTAATTGCTTCTCTCCTACTGGCTGCTGTCAACTTCCGCTCTCTATCACTCTCTGTTGCAGTTTGTGAATTATTAATTAGTAATGTGAGCAAAAGAAGAAATCAGGTGAAAAAACACATACCTGTATGCAGTAGCTCCAGAGTTTCTGACATTTTGAAAGGCGACAAAATATTCATTTTATGCATGATATATGCATTTAGAACAGATGGTAAGGTAATTTGTGATAGGTCAGTGAGGTCTAATATGCAATTCTGTAGTATCCTCAGGGACTGCTCACTGTTTTATTAAAGTAGTAGTAGGTCCTTTATTTATCCAGGGTAAATACATGATTAGTGCATAAGTGCCCACTAGTTCTCATCATGGCCCAACCTTGAGAGAAATTTGTACAAAAGAATATAGTATTGCAAAAGAGTACACAGTAAACATGTTTTGAATAAATTAGGTACTTAACATAAGAGCAATGAATATATAAGACGCAAATACTCATCAGATACCATTAAATTGTTCAAATATTCATTGTGACTGTTTGATATAGACTAGAGTTTTCCTTGGAAGTAAATTTTGCAATCAGCTGCTGTAAAAGCTTGTATTGAGCTATTTGAGTGAACATTCTCAGGAAGTGCATTCCAAAGTCTCTCTCCTTAGTGTTTAAAACTCCCAGTGCACAATGAGAGTCGGGCTCTTGTGGTAAATTGTTGAAACCAGCAGCTCTTGTATAATAGCAATGTTGCCGTGACAGTTTCCTATCACAGCAACATTGTATTTGACATATTCCTGGTCGGCATGAAATTTTGTCTGCAGGCAGTGATTGATGACTTGCGCCAAGAGGCACAGGGTGAGTGTGAAACAGCTCTACGCAAACTCTTCGAGATCGAGAAACTGGTGTACACACAGGACAAGACATACATTACAGAACTGGGTAAGTTTCTGTCATGGTGAACAATTTCTCCTGCAGAAGGACTATTATACAGCTCAGAATGATTTTATTTGATGAATTGAACAATGCCCTGCTATACCCAAGGAGGAATACATTAGGTTTCTTAAGTAAAGAACCTTATTCTGTTTACACAAATCCTGTTCAAGTTTAGCACTATTTGAGCCAAACATGCATATATATCTGGTTTAACTAGAGAAGAGTGTTTGCTGGTATATTACAATCTATTTATCATGCAATATACCAAACATCACAGCAACTTGTAATTCTATATACAACACTAATTTTTCAGGATGTGCCAATTTGTACATTTTGGTAAGCTGAATTGAATCTCCAAGGAATAGAGGAGATATATTTTTATGCCTCCCCCAGTAATGTCTGGAGGCATAGGGATGGAAATTGTCAGCTTATCAGCTAGTCTTGCTTAAGACCCTTTATTAGTCGATTTGTCATAAAATAAAATAGCTTCTGTGGGTTGTAAATAATAAATGATGGGGTGGTCATGATGTCTGTGGAAATGACATTGTTATTATCTAGGTACAAGGTAAAAATGTATCAAAGTTATATCAATGGAATCTCTATCCACATGAAGAAAATGTGCATAAATCATATGAAACGGATAGACTTTTGGGAGATTGATATGTTGCTCAGTTAATAATTCAATGTGGGTGTTTCAGTGTATTTCATTTGGCAATGTTTAAAAGATAACATAAAGTTGAATTGTTATTTTTTTCTTTTTTTTTTTAAATTTTGTTTGTTTGGCTGGTTTCTCTTGACTAGTGTTTCGCTCAACAGAGTTATCAGTCAGCTGAGCTTTTAGATGTCTCAGTCTTGCATCCATAATTCACATTTTAGACTTAAATCTCCAAAACTGGTAGCCGAATCCTCTACAAATGTTGTGTGGATCTACCTTGGATGCGTCTCTACCAAAATTGCTCAAATTGTCACGCTCCAGTGATTTTTTTTTTTTTTGAAATGCAATTTTTGGTTCTTCTTTTGGACAAATTTTTAAAATCTTCCTGTGCAAGACCACTCAGCCAATTGCTTTGATATCACACAGATACACTTCTAGGGCTCCTTGTTCCTAATTTGTTCACCAAATGGCACTGCATTTAATTCTTTTTTTTCTTTAATTTTTTATGTGTTTTTGCTATTTTCAACTTCTTCACCAAAACTGTCACTCAGATTAAGTTGAGACATAGTGTATATGTTACTTGTGATAGAGTCAAACAAATTTGTTCATTATGTGGCACTGCTGTGAACTCCTGATTTTTAACGATTTTTTCAATTCGGGTACTTATTGGTAAATGCACCTTTTCTATTGATTACTATATTCAAGTCAATGTGCATACTAATGCTGATTCACATTTTCGACTTCCCTGAAATCATCATCCAGTTTCATTTCAACCATGTTGGCAATGTACCTTCGGTAAGTTTCTTCCAAGTTTGGTCAAATGCTTATGCTCCACAAATTTGTGGATGTTGATTTTTTTCTTGGGGGGGGGGGGGGGGGGGAGGAATCTTAAAAAGAAAAATTCCTTTTATCCCAAACTGGTCACCCAATTGCTTTTATATTGCACAGGAACACTTCAAGGGACTCCTAATTCTTATTTTTTTTCAGAAGCTGGTGCTGCAAATGTTATATAATTTTTAATGGTTTTTGTGTGTGTGTTGTATTTTTGACTTCTTTTCCAAAACCGTCTGTCACATTAAGCTGAAGTTTTGTGAATGGGTTAAACAAAGTTGTTAACTATGTTGCACTGCTGCGGGTTCCTCATTTGAAATGATTTTTAGCTCAGCTGACTTGTCAGTCAGCTGAGCTTTTGTGAGGGTCCGTCATTCGTCGACCACAATTCACATTTTCGACTTCTTCTCCAAAACCATTAGCCAGAGCCACTTCAAACTTGGTGGAGATGTGCCTTGGGTGGGTCTTTACAAAGTTTGTTCAAGTGGTCCCAGTCCAGTGATTTTTTGGATTTTTTATTAATTTTTTGTTCATTTTGGGGGGAAATCTTAAAAAATCTTCTTCTCTGGAACTGCTCACCCAATTGCTTTGATATCCCACAGGGACACTCTCGGGGACTCCTTGTTCTGAATTTGTTCACCAGAGGGGGCTGCGATTTTTTTCTATTTTTTTTTCAAATTTTTTTGTGCGTTTTTGCTTTTTTTGACTTCTTCTCCAAAACCATCTCTCTGATTGTGCTGAAACTTGGTGGATATGTTCCTTGTTGAAGTGTCACACAAGGTCGTTCATCAGGTGGCGTTTCTGTGGATCCCTGATTTTTAACAAATTTTTCAGGTCGGGTACTTGTTGGTAAATGCATCCATCCCTATTGTTTACTATGTATTGTGAAAAATACGATAAATTTATGTCGACCTGTATGGGATTCGAACCCACTACCTTCGGCACACTCGCCTAGCCAAATGTGAAGTCCAACACGCTGACCTCTAGGCCATCGGGACAATCCCAAAAAAAGGTTGACCAAGGACCCAGGGTGATGTTATAGCAGGTGTGGCTTGTATAAGTCAATGGGAATTGCAATGATAGTTTACATTTTCAACCTCATCTGAAAACCGTTAACCAGATTCACTTCATACTTGGTGTGGATGTGTGTTGGGTGGGTTTCTACTAAGTTTATTCAAATGTTCATGGTCCAGTGATTTTGGGTTTTTTCAGGAATTTTTCTTGTTGATTTTACATGCCTTTTGATTACCATGCAAGTCAATGGGGATTGCAAAGTCATTAGGGTTTGCAATGCTAATTGACAATTTTTTACTTCTTCTGTGAAACCATCAGCTAGATTCACTTCAAACTTGGTGGGGGTGTTTCTTGGGTGGGTATCTACCAAGTTTGTTCAAATGGTCACAGTCCAATGATTTTTGGATTTTTTTATGATTTTTTTGTTCATTTTTTGGCCAAATCTTCAAAAGTCTTTATCCTTGTATATACTCAGCCAATTGCTTTGAAATTGCATAGGGACACTTCAAGGTATGAGGGTGATACATGTACAGTAGGTGAGTGACCTTGACCTCATTTCCAAGGTCACAAGGCGAGGTGCATAAAATTCACTGTTTATACGGTAACTTGAGAACTTTTAAGGGTAGGACATTCATATTGCACATGCTAGTTGTCCTTAACAAGGGCGAGACTTAGACAGTAGACGAGTAACGTTGAATTCATTTCCAAGGTCATGGGGCCACTTGCTCAAATTTTATTTCACCTTTTTGTTCACCTGACAAGTTGAAAGCTATTTGAACTTGGATCTTGATATTGAATATGATGGTTGTCCTGAGCAAAGGCCAGACTTAGGTTGTACCTGGGTGACCTTAACCTCATTCCTAAGGTCACTGGGACCCAGACACTTACATGAATTTTACTTTTCATTTTGTAACTTGAGAACTGTGGAAGGTAGGACCTTGATTTGGAACTTTTTGGTGGTCCTCTATTTAGGAAAGATTGAGACTCTACATTAGTGACCTCTTGTTTGATTGGCCTCTTGTTTTATTTTTTATGATTCTTTTCTAAATGCTCATGCTCTAGTGATTTTTGAATCTTAATGATTTTCTATATTATTTCATTTTATCTTTTGGGCAAGTGATCAAAACAATCTCTAAACCAAGTTGGTTAGTAACTTCAAAATTGCATAGGAACACTTTTAGGTAACCTCCAGACCAGATTGAGGCTTATGGAGTATGGGTTGAATGTCAAAGTGACTAAGGACAAGTTGTTCACATCGACTCTTTTTGAGCAATCATCTGCAGGACTTTGTTACAAGCAGAGTTATATGAAATGCTTTGCACAATAATCATGGTGGATAAAGTTAATGTGATCATGTGTTGTTTAATTTTTTAAGATGCATTACTGGAAAAAAAATCAGAGTGTGATGACGAATCTGAAGACGCGGAACCTTTACCATCAGGACCACCCAGCAAGTTTGATGAAGCAAAAACCACGATGACTTGTGTCTGCAGTTATCTGCAGGTACGTGTTACAAGGTATTTTTGTTCTCTAATAAGATAAGTAGTGTATTCGTCCAGCTCACTGCCAATGGTTGCAGTGCTTTAGGCATTGTACTGAAATTATTATCTGGGGCACGTCACGAAAAAGGGAAGCACGCAGGCACCTTTGGCAGAATGTATGGCCTAGTCATGAGATTGGAGACCAATATTTCATAGATATGTATGTAGACAAGGACTCTTGCAAGCATGATAATGTGTTGCACCATACACACTTGACACTGTGTCCAGCAACTCAGTAAGACCAGATTCTCTGAAATTGTTAAAGCGTCATTTTGCGAAGAAATTTTCCTCAGAATGTGGTAAATCTTGCTTGTTGCAAATAAAAATTGGGCCTGGTCAGGAGAGGCAAGTGCTTGCTTGCACTGACGCTGACACATACCACATGCATGAAGTTTTTTTTGCATAAACTGAAACACCTAGTATGGTAAATGCTACTACAAATACACAAAAATGGTATACTTACCACATACACACATAGGAACACACACACTTCCCTGGGTTTATATATTTTCCACGGGCAGCAAGGCATGCATGAACATATGTTATCATGTTTAATAACATGTCAATTTCTGTTAGTGTAGTTTTTGACATTTTTGTGTGTGGTTAATATCAAACACATGCCATTTCTGCTAAATTTGAAAATTTTTGCAAATTTTAATTTCGTGCCTTCAAAGGCAGCGCAATATGAAAATTGTACAGTTGGCAATTCCGCGGGATGCATACAGTCGGGAATGGCCTGAAATGTTTGAACTTAAGGAACCTCATCTTACGCACTTGGAAAATGACTGGTACAAATCCAAGACAACAGTTTCGTATGTTGACAATGTGATCGTACCATATATGCAATCGCATCGTGATCAGCTGACATTGCTTCACATGATCGAGTAGCATTGTGCATCTTTCATGTTTTTGCCGCATATTGATAGCAGGTTCAGAAAGACAAACTGAATGATGGTAACATAAGCCACTTGTTTATACCAGCCTCATACACAGATTACTTCCAACCTTTGGACCCGCCATCCTAACAATATTTTTTTGTTTTTGTTTTCTGATGAAATTTCACGCATTTTTATTTAGGCCCTGTGGTAAATACGGGCCCCACATTTCCTGACATCTTACTGCCAGGCAATAAATTGCTCATCTGGGAATTTTGACAAGTGAATCTGTATTTTCCCTTTTAACACTCATAAAATGTGTGTTATATGTGTTTGCTACGCGTAGTTGAAAGGAAAAGTGAGTGTTATGCTTTCATTTCATTGTGGTTCATTATTGCATTATTTTCCATAAGTTCTTCATATGTACAACACAAGCTGATTGCTAGACAGACAGTTTACAGAATTTACCCAGCTTAATCTGATAATATGATATTTACTACATAGATCATCAATATACTCTTTCAATAAGTACAACTGTCTACCTGCATGAAGTCCACCTTAATAGTCTGGGTAATATAGAAAAAAAATCTTGCACATCATAATACAGCTTAGCCATTTGGCACATTTATAGGTGGAGGCATTTTCTTGAATTTTAATGCAGGTAACAATCCGTAACCTGTACCAAACATGGTTAAATTGAGACGTTTATATGGAAACCTTCAAAATTATGAGAAAATGAAAAATCATTCATATATAGTTTTGGGGAAAATGCCTGGAAATGTTTTGCACTTGAAAGATATTATCAATTACATAATGTACTAATGTAAGAAATCATTGTTATTAGTATATTCATTGATATTCATGAAGTGCACCTCAGGCCATTCATTTCTGAGTGCAATTGGACAAGTTTGTGTATTTTGAACAAACAGAAAGCAATAAAAGAAATACACCATGTTTCATATATCAAACATAATCATTGACCCTGTATTTGTTTAAACATAAAGAGGTGATAAATTAGAGAAAATATGTTTCCATGGAAACACGTATAATAACATATAAAATTACTCAGAAGAGTTCACTCACATTTTGAAGCAATTGGTGCTTTGCAACTGACACAAATGAATTGTAAAATAAAACTTATAGTGTCAATATGAGATTGTTGCTTATCTGAATATGCAAATCACCCTACTTGCAAATTAGTTGATTTTAGAAATAATACTGTTTGAAGGATAATTGTCCCAGAAATTGGTGCTGCTATTTGCACAACCACCTTCACATGTGCACAGTTCTGTACATTTCATTTATTTTAGCTGAGTTATTTGCACCACCACCTTTACATGTGTATAGTTCTGTACATTTCAAGTTTTTTGGCAACATTTGCACCCATAACGACTAAGCTCTCTACATGCAGCAGATGCTTGAGGGAGAGTTGTCCACACAGGTGACCAATTGCCGGTTTCATCAGACATCCAACCCCAGTTTGCTGGATCTGGCATATCTGGACATGGAACCAAAGCCAATCCCCAGAAGTTACCTGCCTGTAAGATGGATCTTTGGGCATTTTTGTACAAAGAATCACTTGTGGGAGGTATGTTCTGCATAACTCTTCCAGCAGTAAAGAGATCTCGTCTTGCCTCATCACAACTAGTCATGCTACAAGTTTTGCAGTACATTACTACTACAAAGCGCTCAATTTGTTTCATGCAATTGTCAGGAATACTGTCAGGCTTGTATGACAACGTGACAAATGTGTCTGTGATGGCAGGGTATGCACGCCATGCCTCCCATGCAGTCTTTTTGCCTATGCCAGCAAAGCTAGAGGTGGCATCACATCCTGTTATGGCATGCAATACAGACAAGGCTTTGCAACGTAAAGGGCCAAGACTATTGGCAATCTCATGGACTGGTGTATATCGGAAATGTTTGCCAGATCCAAATACCACAAAGAGGTGTTGAAGGTTGTCAATGCGTGGGAAAAATGCTATAGCCAATACAACAACATCTGTGTCAACAGTTCGAACCATGATCTTAAGATTGCCTTGTTTGACACAATTGGCAATGTGCAGAATGATTCTACTATCTGCTTCCTCGTGGGAACATTGCATTATTGAAATATGTTTGGCTATGGTAGGGGATGCTAGGGCAGTTTCACCATGTGTACAGATGAGCTGTTTATTTTCATGGGCACAGAAAGACCTTACATTTTTTGGCAGCAGTTCATTCAGTCAGTTGTGCTTTTGTCATCACAAAGAAACAGTGGCCAGTTTGATGAAATGGGAGTATTTACTGTAACCTTCCTGCGAACACCAAGGCCGCTTTTTGCTCGAGTCTCTGCTTTAAGACTATGTTTTTTATAGATATCCCACACAATGTCAAATCTTTGGCAACTTTGCAGTTGGTTCTCTACATGGGGGATGAATTTATCCTTGATGTAAATGTCAAATGTCTTACAACCTATCGGTTATATCATATAGGCTAATGCAGATCCATAAAGGATTTTGGCATCAACAGATGGTATTTCATTGCATTTGTCCTGGCAGTGGTCCATCAGACATTTGACAAGATCAGATTTTTTACCCGGGCTAAGCTTTCCGTTTTGTGATAGGGATGGGGAGCAGGAAGCATTTTCATGTTTGAAAAAATCTGCCATGTCACCATCCCTCCGTTGTGTGGAAATATATATTTCACCAAACAGTTTTGCATCTGACTTCAGATTGTCAATGACAATTTTTCTTCCTGAAAGTGCTTTTGGCGGGGGACTACAAAATGTGAGAAGGTTGTTTCTGGAAATGGTATCTGTTATTGGTTTGTTTGACTGGGTGGAAATTCGCTCAGACATAAATTCCAATAACTGAGATTTGCCCACTGCTCTGGCATCATGCAATGCTTTCATTAAATTCCCATTCATAACGGCCTTGGTATCAAGAGCAAAAAGGGTAACAGATTATTCTATAAATGGATTTCCAATTTTGTCTATTTGAGAAACCAAACACTTGACATTGTGTTTGAAGTTAGATTGGATGGTTGGACCCTTCTCATGATGACTGGTGTACGTTTTGGCCTGTGCAGATTTGGAGACAATTTCAAATTCTTGAACTAATCGACTCAACTGTGGACCACCCACCATCCATCTGTGTAAAGCCTTTCCATCTTGAAAAAGCCCTGATGCACCACCATGACCTTTCACTTTGGCGTTTTCTGGTTCATGAGCATGATCAAGGGAGATGATAGAGAATTTGTGCAGGCTTTTCCGTACAGTGAAATGCCCATGTTTGAATTCCTCAAACAGTTTTGGGTGTAAATGCTTTAGCATCAATAGATCATGCAAGTGAACTGTGGCCCACCTGGCATAGTTCACGTGATCGAATGCAAAGAACAGAGGAACAATATTCACCAATGCATGACAGTACAGAACAAAATCTGCTTCACGAATTACATGCACAAATAGAAGGGTATCTAAAACCAACTGCAGTGTATCATTCCAATAGTGGAACTGGTGCTGTTGCTGGCACATCATAGTGATCCATTGCTCTTTGCTCAAGTAATCAGCCTTGTTTTGCAGGGTTTGGGCTTTATGTAAGTCATAAGCACAGTGCTGTAGTACCCCAAGGGATGCCGCTGTTACATGTACTTCATGGAAGTAACGTGATCTTGTTACATGCCCCCCTTTCCCCCTTTCACAGCATCATCAGCTTTGCCAGAGGTAGTCATGCCTGCATCAACAAGTGCCGTGCTCCAACCAGAACCATCTAACCAATGCCCATGCAATTTCATTAAATTCATTTCGATGTGAAGACCTCCCATAAGAACAAAATATTTATCTTCACCAACATCATTAGGTAACTGCCACTGGCACTGTTTGAATATGGCATACAATGGTTGATCAGCAGTGATGAAAGGCGTTTGTCCTGGGTTGAGGTACTCAATGACACTTCGTACCATATGCATTGCATGCAACATCATTGCTGGGGATTTAGAGTTTTCTGGGAATTGTGGCAATAATGACACTACTGAGGGGGGATGTTGCATGTCTTGTATATTGGATGCATGATAAGCTGCCCATGAAATAAACTTAATACCTTCAAGTTTATTTCTTTCACATATTTTATTCACATTCTTCAGTCAGCCATATCCCTGCAGCTTTGCTTCCTCAATAATGGTACTGTCTGGGATGATAACATCTGGAGAGAATGGAATGACAGGATCTTCTTTGGCTAATGTCACAGAGGGAACAATTGAATATGATGGGGGCAGAGGACCAATGGATAATTACTCCATAGATCTTTTATATTTCACCGCATTCTCTGGACACACACCAAAGTTGTCTGCAGTGGGACTTTGGGCTAGAAAAATGGCAGTGCCATGCATGGAATGCACCCTGTGCCAATTTGGCCTTTGCATTGACATCAAGGTTGTCTACCCCCCCCCCCCCCCCCCCCAGTTGTGATTCCCATTCTACAGTTCAAAGGGCAAACTAATACACTGGAACTGTACCTATCAACAGCTGCCTGACTACAATTGGTTGATATTTGGAGCACGCGGTGGTAGGAAACTCCAAAAACATGTTTGCAGAGTGTATCTATGATATCACGATCTCTGGTCTTGCTATGTATGTATGGGCAAAGATATTATGTGACTAGTGTTCTCTCTCTCTCTCTCTCTCTCTCTCTCTCTCTCTCTCTCTCTCTCTCTCTCTCTCTCTCTCTCTCTTTCTCTCTCTCTCTCTCTCTCTCTCTCTCTCTCTCTCTCTCTCTCTCTCTCTCTCTCTCTCTCATGACGGAAACAGGCCTTTGATTTGGAGGTGTGTTAGGTTACAAAGACCAGCAAATAATTGTGCTTTTGATAGGGCCACTTTTTCTTGTGCTTCATTTTGACTATTTTTCTGCTTTATTTCATTACCGTACAGAATCATATCTACCAATTTCAGCAAAGCATCTGGCACTGATTTTCTCTGGCAGTCACTTTCAAATGTGCCAATGAATTCCCTCTGTGTTTTCATTATTTCACGTCTAAGTATTGTAGCAGATCTGGCCAATTGAGCTGCACAATCATCAGATTCAATTCCACATCCCAACATTATGGCATCCCCTATATCTTTCTCATGAACAAGGTATACATGCTTTCCACTATTATGACATGTAAGGCGTTTAATTTCTGTAACCAATCTCTCTTTCAACCTTGTTCAGTTTCTATACCATATTGTTTTTGTTTCTCCTCATAGTGTTCCACTAGATCCCAAAGCTTGAAAACTATAATATCTTGTTCAGACATAGCTTCCTCAATGTGTGGTACAATCTCAGAAAAGATTGTTTCATGCAGCGACTTTTCTTTGTCATTTACAGTTTCTTCACCATTTGAAGTTTGTGATTTCCGTCTGTAATATTCAGACAAGCAATGGACATGATATAAAGCACCTTGGCTTATCATATGTCTATCAGCAAGTTTTGCTTATACTCGTGTGTCCTGTACAAGTTTAACACGCTCGTGAACTTCGTCAGAAACACTTTTTGCACTCATTTTCCTCACGCGAAATTTGCCAGAAGACACAACTTCACCCTCTCTTTTGCTCAACAATCTCTGTAGTTTTTGATTGTCAATTTTACCAAAGCAACTTTTATGCCATTTGGCCCTTCTCTCCTTGAATGTTTCTTCTATTCCACTGTCTTGCACTGGCTAACCATTCCATGTTAATATTAAATGGCAAACATTCTAATTCATGAAACTGCTTGATGTTTTTGACACTGTATGATAGCCAATACCAGCATCTGATTTAAGTCACAAATTTCATGGATCAACCAGTCTCTCATCTGTATCGTCCTTTTGACATAGTATGCATATATTCCAGTCTGTTGTGGACAAGCTTGCACTCCTGTCCTCTGGGATACTGGGACCAGGAGTGGCAAACAAAAAAAAAATTGCTTTGCGTGACATGACAGTTAGAAAATAGGGCTTGTGTAAACTATATCAGGGAAAAATGACTGTATTTGGATATCTACAGTTTGGAAAAACAATTTTAAAATTGATTGACCATGTGCCACAAGTTTAACAAGCCTACAGTCCAGAATAGAATCTGTGCAGCAAAAGTTTATTTGGTTGCTTGATGTGTCCACAAATTTTCAGTAGCCAGACAGCCCATTTGAAAAAACAACAAAAAAGTGAAAAGCAGGAACACTATCCAAAGCAGTTCTAAGTGAAGTTTTTGGTAGGTGCCTAGCGCTTGTACAAAATAAAGAGGGTAAACGACAGGCCACAAAAAGGGATGGATGTAAGCAACCCAAGCCACAATAACAGCACAGCTGTAGTGAATAGTTAGTTCTCCTAAAACAGTCGATAAATTCAGAGCCCAAAGCAGAGTCCGTACAGCAGACATCTGTAAAGACTGGAAAACTGTATAGCAGTTTTCCGAGGTAAGATGGTCGGTATTTCAATCAACCAGACTCTTCATCCTGACAATGCGAAGATTCTAAGGTGACTCCAATGAGTGAATGACATTTAGGAGTCACAACTTCAACATTTCTGAAGAAACAATCCTTTTCAAAATAACAAATGTACAATATATGTAGCTTGAAATTTGATGACCAGGTATATGAAGATATATTTATCATTTTTATTTGTGTTATTACAAAAATATGTGAGAGCTAGTCAAAACAAGGGAATAATTAATTGTAAAAATCTATGGGGGCTTCACTTTCAGAAGTAATTTCAGTGCATTACTACCTTGGAAGTGGCTGTCCTACATATTCAGTGTACCAATTCGAAAACAATGACTGCAGCATGTAATGTGTCCACATTGCCCTGATTGAATGACTCACTCATATCCTTCAGAGTCAAAATGATCAACGGCTATGAACCATTCTCAATATATACTCCAAAACTAGGTCCCTTGCAAATATGTCATTTTACACACATTTTAAATCAAAATACATGATATGTTCTGGGTTTATATAAACATGATATCATACTGTATCATACAGCCGATGACAATACCAATATGATAGTTTTTCAATTTTTTAACAAAAAATGTAAGTGTAAAACGGTAAATTAAAAAATAAATCATTTTTATTGATAAATTTCAGTTTTAAAATAAAAAAATACAATTATTATAATAAATCGTAAATTCCGTTTATTTAACTTTTATTTGATACCTCATTTGTATTTGTACCATAAAATGCACGAAAATTGTGACAGGTTTTAAAATATACCTTAACATTAGATTTTCATAATGTTACCATGGAAACCTGTAATTTTAGGCATTTTTGTCACAAGATACCGGTTGTTTCCTGGACTCAAATGAAAGATGATGTACTTGTCTATGATTGTGCCAATCGGGATACCAGTATGACAATTTGTATTGTTTTTAGAATTAACAATATATATGTAAATTCAGAAATTTCCCCCCAAAATTCATTTTTGTTCAAATATTGCATTTGACATTATTGAATTATAAAAAATATTAATAATAAATCAGAAAGTCCATTCACTCAGCTTTAATTTGATACGTCATATATCATACTACCACAAAATGCATCAAAGTTACGGCCAGTTTTTCATTTTTACTTCAACATTATAATTTCACGACGTCACCATGGAAACATGTAATTTTAGGCATGTTAGTCGACAGGTACAGGTAGTTTCCTTCAATGAAATTGAAGATAATCTTCTTGTCTTTAATTGTACCAATTGGCTTAGTTGTACTCTGAAGTGCATGATTTGGCCAAGATATGGTCTACATGAGCTGGACTATAAAGTTAAAGGCGTAAAACACACAAAATACAGACATTTGTGAAAGAAAATAAATGATTACTTGAATAAACTGGCTAGATAACCATTTGAATAAATGTGGTAGAAACACATCTGAGATACATCCCCACCAAGTCTGAAGTGGATTCAGCAAAAGGTTTTGGAGAAAAAGTTATAAATATTAATTCTGCATGACGAAAAGGGTGGACAGATGAAAGACAAAGACCCACCACATAATGTCAGCAGAGGTGAAAATCCATTAAGTCAAAACATCACTCTATCCAAGGCTAAGCTACCGAGCAGGACCGGATTAAACAAACATTTGTCATCGTGGTATTTCTGAGAGTTAGTTCAGGGTACTTTTCTGAACTCAGTCTCGCAAATTCTGCGACGGTGTTCTCGGTGACATTTTGAATTAAAAGGATATAGAAACACTTTCTAAATAAAAGGTGTTGCATCACCTAGTAAATTTAGGCAACATGGGGGTAAAAATTTTTCATGACAATAAACCCAAAAGATTGTTGACATTTTGTCTCCATATCTGATTTCAGTTTTGTTGCACATTTCGTGTGTAGAGCAGAATTATGATAAATCCGACTTTAAATTTCAAAATTAAGTTACCCATAGGCGAAAAAAGGTTACAAATGGAATTATAGATCGTACAATACTGGTAACACCACATTTTTAACAAATTCACACGGTTGAACTGTTTTTCGTTTGTGTTAACATATAATAGACATTAAAGGGGCGTATTTCCATGTTTTAATGATTGGCGTGTGCCTCTTTTACCTTTGATACGTTCAGAGTAAAGAAGAGAAAAGGACAAAAGTGAATGTGCACGTAAACTTCAGACGTTTTGATAGATGGTAAAACTAGGAGGCGAACAAAGAGAAAGAAACCAATGGAATGTCTGCAAATAATTAGCTTTTTTGATTGTTGAAATATTTACAGAAAATCAGTCTGGCTGCTTAACCCGAACCTTTGTTTTTCAACTGTTGGTAAAGATTGACAAGATATTAACAGATGCAAGTACTTATTCAACAAAGTATTTTAAATGTCAATTATTTGGTAATAACAGGAGCTACAAGGTGCACAAGCCACCTTTTAATTTATGAAGAAGCAGGCCTCGAGAAATTATCAGAAAGAAGAAAGAAAAGTAAACTAATCTTGTTTTATAAAATAATGCACGGTTACTCACTGCAATGCCTACAGAATTCAGTCCCAAGTACTGTGTCTGAACGCAAGAGATATAACGTCCGATCGGTCCAGAATCTTTCTAATATTCGCACACGCACAAATCTACTCAATAACTCATCCTTTCCCTCCGTGATCAGACTATAGAACGAATTAGAACTTGTCAGTCCGCTAATCCTGTCTTATGGTCGTCCGTCCGTCGTCCGTCAACAATTTATATTTTTGACTTCTTCTCAAAAAGCGCTGGCAAGATCCACTTTGATATGCCTTGGGTGGATCTCTACCAAGTTTGTTCAAATGGCCAGGGTCCAGTTATGTTTTGACTTTTTATGAATTTTTTTGTTCACTTTTTGGCAAAATCTTAAAAAAGCTTCTCCGAAATCGATAAACCAATTGCTTCAAAATTGTATAGGGACATATCTGGGGATCCCTAGACCTTAATTTGTTCAACAGGGGGCGCTGCAATTTTTTCTCTTTTTTATGAATTTTGTGTGTTTTATGCAATTCTCCATTTTTGCTCCAAAACTGTTACATAGATTATGCTGAAACTTGGTGGAAATGTTCTTGGTCAAAGGGTCAAAGTAAATTGTTCACCAGGTGGCGTTGCTGTGAATCCCTGATTTTCGACAATTTTTTTTTAATTTCGGGTATTTTTTCTGTTAATGCGCAAAGCCCCTTTGATTACCATGGAAGTCAATGTGCATTGCAATGGTGAATTATATTTTTGACTTTTTTCCAGCACTGTTATCCTGATCATCAAGAACGGAGATATACCTTGGCTAGGTCTGTATCAAATGTATTCATGTGGTCATGCTCCGGTGATTTTAGGATTTTTGCTGATTTTTTGGGTGCATTTTTTGACCAAGTCCTAAAAAATCTCTGAAACCGCTCAGACTTTGATGTTGCATACAGTGACACATGTATGAGGGCCAGACTTAGACAGTACATAAGTGACCTTTACCTAACTTCCAAGGTCACAGGTTCACATTCCTGAATTTAGCTGTATTTTTTATTAAGGTTTGAGAACTTTTTGAGTTAGGAATTCGTATTGTTCATGGTGGTGGTCCTGTGCTAAGGGCAGACACACAATTTGTGGATGATTTAATCCCTATGCCACAGTGTCTCTAGTGTCATCAATTTCTAGGTCAGCTGAGCATGGCTTGTTCACACAGGCCTCTTGTTTTCTCTTCTGGTGTTAGTGTGCATTCAACTTTGGAATGCCGTTTCGGTGCAATTATTGCATTCAATGCTTTCTTTACTGTTAACAAACTTTGACACTGTCATGATTATATTATGCGTTGGATCTGAATGTCCTCTACATTGTCTGTTGTACTTAGAATGGGAGCATGTTCTCTTATATGTGATATGTGCAGCATATAACAGTTGTTTTTAGAAGTCAGTGTCATTTTGTGAAATTAGGTTTCCTGCAGTAGGATTATCATTTGCGGAATGGATAATACAGAAAGGATTTGCATATGTCCTCATGGAAACTGGAGCCTGTTTGCACTCAAATTGGAAGTGGAAAAGCAAATCAAGAAATGAAGTGTATACTATACATGGAGAGATAAAGAATTGAATATTTACCACACAGGTCTGTCAAAAAGACATTGTTCGAAATACAAATTTATTTGGATAAAAAGACAAAACGAGACACAGAAAAATGGCTGTATTTGGGTATAAATACCATACAGGACACAAAGAAATTATCTTGAAGCTGTCTATACAAAGCATAAAACTAATGCAACATGTGTTATCAATCGAAAATGAATGCCAGCTTGAGAACAAAAACAAAACCTGAACCGAAGGCAAACACAAAGTAGCATCCGGGAATGTCAGTGTAAGAATGTAACAGATATGATATTGAGGGGGCGGGCTATTATTGAAAACTATTAATGCACAGGATAAATACAAAAGAAAACTTAGGAATATCAGGAATATCAGTGCAATGATAACCGCATGGCCAATTTGAATGCAAAAAACACAACCAAAGGCACCAGAAGTACTAGTGACCCAAGATAAATGCAACCAAACACAAGCAATCGCAGTGCTAAAATGTTAACATGCAGCTAGGAAAATTGATCAAAAACCAACCAAATTCACCGGCGGTGGATCCATACAAAATGCAACTGAACACCAAGTGGTGTCTGTGCAAGAATGCCAACTTGCACAAGAAAGCCTCGCAACATATAAAATTACAGGCAGTCAGAAGGGCTTATGGCGTGATTTTCTTGTCGTTTTAAAAGCCAGGCAGCTGTAGTTTTTGTAGCATGTTATAACCATCTATTATACAACACCTGAGTGGAGGTGACATAACAACACGAGCACTTGGCGTCGTATCTGGCCAGAGATTGACCTACAATGAGTTCATATGCAGTGCATGTTTGCATGCATATGCGTCTCAAGTCAGGGGAGAAACTAGTTTCTTCACATTGGCATTGGGAAATTGATGTTGCTGTTTTAGTAATTCTTGAATATCTGTCTTTTTGCTGTGTTTAACTTTGATCTCATTGTTGGGTTGAATTGTATGGATATGGGTAATGCTTTTCTGAACAATTTAGTTAAAGGTGGTAAGTAGAGTTGATTGTGGGCGGCTCTCTGGAGAACTTTTAAAGTAACAGGCCATACTATAATTGGTCCGTACTTGTTTACATCTCTTTTCGTGGCATATTTAAATATGAGGGTAATGGTGGCTGAATTCCACTCATTCGGTACAATTCCAGTTGTAGACGTATCGAAGTACGTACCACAGAATTAAGATACACTAGTTTTAAAAAATCAAGTGCTAATAGTGGCCATTGCCTTAAGAAAATCAGTAGTGATAGCGGTAAAGTGCAAGTCAGCTGGTATCTTTCTTGGAAATTTTTCCATTGTGTATCTCGGATCAATGTAGATAGGGATGCATCTATGTTTGCGAAGACATCGCAGAAAGAGTTTGCCAATTTTTATCTCATCTTTATCATCAACTGATCTGCTCAAACCACTGGAAGGTACTAGGAGGAAAGCACTTTCTTGTGGCCTTCTAGAGGTTCCTATGGTCATTATGATTTGCCTTGATAGATTGGTTGACAAAACCTTTTGTCCGACTGAGATGTAAAATTAATTGCTGAATTTTTGTACCTTTTGGATTTGACCCAGTCAGAGGACAGAGCTGATCTTCCAGCCTTGGATTTGAAATAATCTCTGTGATTGCAACGTGATGGCAAATCATTGGTGGTCGATGGTGGCTAATTTTCACATTGTCAAACTTTAATATTTACATGAGGGGCATGTTTTTTCACAAATCAGAAGACATGTTTGAATTTATTCCTGGCTTATGTGGGACTATGTTTAGTCTCTGTACTTTACCAAACAGTATGTTCAATAGCCAATAAAAACATCGAAGATTAAAAAGTCTTTATGCCCTGGCCTGAATATTTTTCAATTGACCTTTGGATGATAACCTTTATTTGAAACAAAAATCAAATCCTGATCAGTGCAGCTGCAGGGTATCACACCAGAGTTTTTTTTTACCATGTTTGACATATTTGTAAAAACCAGATCCATTGTAGTCGCAGAATGTTTAGTTGTTGTAGTATGATTCTTAATCAACTGTCTGAACTGCTGAAATTTAGAACAGCTCTCCATGTTGAGTCACACTAAGAGGAAGTATCAACATTTAAATCTTCGAGAAAAAAAACTTCAATTCTATCAGGATGTATAGAATCATCCTGTTCCTGAAGATTGGATACATCATTAGGCATAATACGTCCACCAGGTGGTTTGTAAAATCTAGGAATGTATTGGCCAGGTCGTTGGAAACTTACACTTAATCCATGAGACTGGGCCTGAGATGTGCTCATATCATGAGATGCCTGGAAATGTAACTCTTTCAAGCCAACTCCTGCATTATGATTTTATATATATATATATATATACACACACACACACACACACACACACACACACACACACACACACACACACACACACACACACACACACACACACACACATATATATATATATATATATATATATATATATATATACACACACACATATATAGCTACATCGCCGCCTCTTGTGAGTATGGTATTGACGGTCAAAATTGAAAGCTGGCATTTTGGCAGATCATCAGAAATAGTCATATAGCGAAGTCTCTCTAATGATCATGACGTTATTTGATTTAAATGAGAGTAATAAATGCAAGTATTCAATGTTAGGAAAAAATCTGCATACATGTATATTAAGATGGGCAATTTGGATGCTGGGTGTACCTGTCTGCTGTGCCTATGTTGAATTACAGGCAAGCTTCACACGTCACAAGAATGAACATGTGGTCAACAGTCATCACATCCAACATGTTTCAATGATTTAGATTACAATTTCCTTTGTCACTTCCAGCTTATTTATGTGTCTTGGCGCCAAACTGGGGGACATAAGGGATTACCTCAGGGCATGACAGGTCATAGCTGATCAGTGCACAGTGTGCACTTAAGTTCCTGTTAACTCCATTCACATTGTTTGCTATACATTTGCTCTGTAGCCAACCATTATATGTTTAACATTGAATCCCGCCTTGATTCTGCCTTATGCATTTTACACAGCAAATACATTTTTCGTATGGACCAGGGTTCAATTTTACATCTCAGCTGATATATAGAATGTTTACTGATAGGTACTGTCGTATACCAGATCTATGTTTATGTGTCTTACGGCTGCATATTTGTGTCTTAGTTTCACTGTGTTTTGACATATGTAGGAATGAACAGCCAGAGCACGCTTACGATCAGCAGCAGAAAATCCATTGTCCATTATTTTCCAGGCAAGAGTTTACCATGGTCAGGATCCAGAGGTACTTATAGTGCAATGTCACCAAGATCAATGTTGATTTTGCCATGAAACTCTCCACAAACAAAAAAGCGAGAAAAGATTTGCCCAAAGCAAATCTGTGTGCCTACAAAGGATTGTTGTTGCTTTGTACATTCAAATTGGAAAAGCTACAATAGAGAAAACTCGATATTTTATAACAAATAATGTAGCAAATTAAGACTCTTGGCACAAAAAAATCTGGTGGTAAAAAGGAAAATGCCAGAAAGGTAGGAAGAAAGAAAGAATTCTGGATTAAAGTAGAATGTTGAGTGTCAGCAAACCAACAAAATTTGGTCATGTAATGAGAACCTCTATATAATACCTTGTACGTTGTACTTTTTATTGCAACTTTCGTTCAGTAATGGGAGACTGTTCAAAGTACCACATGAACTGATGACAGTGAGTTCACTACATGGTAGCATAAAAGTGTAGATTAGACGTGAGTGTAAACAACACATCATGGCCTGTAGTATTCCTGGTCTATCCCAGATATGTGCAAGTCTGTTATTGTTGCTCCTAATTTGCATTATTTCAACTTCACTGATAGGGCCACCCACTTGTCAGAGATTCTAGCTTTAGTGGCATCTAAGTGCGTAGCTTTGGACAGAATTGGTGATGCACAAATCCTAGGGTGTGAAGTCAGACAGACCTACATGTTTGTAATGTCAGCAGAGCATTAGGCCCATGGACCTCTTGTTAACGAATTTATCAATTAGGGCACTTGTTCGTCAAGGTGGTTCCATGCTTAAAGTTACCCTTAAGTTCTTTCAGAGGTCATGCACTTTTGATTTTTGCCCGTGGTACATGTAGTACCAGAGGGTATTGTCGTCCCCTTCGTCGTCCTTCGTATTCTCTTATATCTTTTGCAGAAGCGATCAAATTTGGATTTTGAGTGGTTGGGCCTGTACATATTGGAAACACTATAGTTTGTATTTAATGAAGAATATTTCAAAGGTTGAGAGGACCAGTTTAAAACCACTAGTTGCCTTTTGTGGGTGACTGCCTGTGTCAAGTCAGGAGTGAAATTTGTTTCTTCACATTGGTGTTGGAAGATGAATGTTGATGCTTTGGTAACTCTGGAATCTCTTTGCTGTCGTTGTTGGGTTTGATATGTATGAATATGGGTCATGTTTTTCTACATAAGTGTATCATAGTAGAGACGTCCGTCCATCTGTCTGTCTGTCGATCCGTCTGTCTTGTTGACATTACTGCAATATCTCAAAAAATATTTATTGTAACTATACCCAATTTTTGTCGCAGAAAGACCTTATAATGGACCAGGTTTCTACTGAAAGACAGCTTCCTTTGATTAATTTTAAACATTTTATGACACTTTTAATGTATGGGGTCCTCCCTGACAACATTACCGCGATATCTAAAAAAATAGTGACCACAGCTTTACCAAATTTTTGACAGATATGTATTTTATGATGTACCTGAACCCTAATGAAAACTAGCTTCCTCTAATTATTTGTACACTTTGTATTAAATTTTTAATGTATTTATTTGAAAGCCGTTTGAGTGATGTCAACCCCGATGATGTTACCGCGATATCTCAAGAAATACTGACCACAGCTTTACCAAATTTTTGTAAAAGATGCATCTTCTGATGGACCAGGTTCCTCTTTAAAATCAGCTTCCTCTTGTATTTCTAAACTGTTTATGAAACTTAAAGTATTTATCTGGGGGCTGTCTGAGTGGTGCACAAGGGGACAACGTTGCTATAATATATCAATAATGATTAAACGCAGCTACACAAATTTATTTTCGGAGATCCACATTAGAGTGGACCATATTTCTATTAAAAACCAGCTTCTTCTCATCATTTTTAAACTTATAAAACTTTTGAAATATTTATCTGATGACTGTATGAGTGACAGACAGTACAGTGGTCTCTGTCACCAGGACCCACCGCAAGAACACATCCGAAAGTGCTCTTTCATTTCATAGACAACAATATGGAAATTTTAAGTAAAGTATTCTACTGTGAAGTCTCAAATTAAAAAAAGAATGTAGAATTGAGGAAAAAAGATTGTGGGCGCCGAGGGTAATCCATTCTTTGAACGCTATTTCTGGTTTTCTTATTATTTTTTGGTAAAAATCGTGGAACTTTTCTTTTATAAAGCCATTTGGCCAGTGGTTTTGATTCCAGATTCCAGATTCCAGATTCATTTATTTGATAGAGAAATGACATTTTTGGTATGTTTATAGTCAACCAGTTGATAGGAAATGAAAAAAAAACAACATTTAATCAAAGTACAAAAAAGAAAATCCATTTGCATTACAATGATTTGTCAGGATGACCCTAATTAGTTAATACATATTCCGCTATCATTGGGGCCACCTATAGAGTAATTTTATCTGAAATTGCACACTGACGATTCTGGGTACTCATGGAACATGATGGGGCTTATTTTTTTGCATGGAAGTTTCAGGGCAGCTGAGAACACCTGTTCATACAACACTCTTGTCGGTAGAAACGTTGTCACTTGGCACTAGTAGCCCCAGTGATAGCAGATGCTCGTATCGACAACCTGGGTGATCCGGTTTTTGCATGGTTCTTTCGTACTTTCTAGAAACAGTGTTTGTGTACTATAATATCTGGTGTAGTTGCATCATATTTTATGTCAGGTCACTCTTGTGAGATCTGAGTTCTGAACAAATACGGCAAATTCTGGGTACCCCAAGACCTCAAGTTGATAAAATTAATAGTGTCAGTATTTCAAAATGCCAATTAATTTAATTCTTTATTCTTGAACCAAAGTAATTGGCTTGGTGATGCAATATTGATTTTCCACCAGGATCTGGTGATATAATGGAACTGATTACATGGATACATGAACATGGTAAAACGATTTTAACAGGAATAAAATGACACAAGCAAAAAGTATTCTTTACAGTACAAAATATAAATAGAAACCATGTACACATATAGTGAATATAAAACGACGATAAAATAACACTATAAATGGATGCCATACAGCGCTGTGGTACAAAACTGACAATAGGATTGAGCCATTTAACACCTTCCTGTCGGGGTCTGATCCTTACGCGAACCCCAATATTACCCTTTGACGTCGGCATCGGCAGATCATTAACATGGCAAGGAGCAAGTTTCCTTTTTATAAAGGTTTGTCTTGAGGCAATAATAAGCTACAAACAGGCGACAATATGTTCCAAGAATATAATATCAGACATATATCTGAGACAGTTTACTGCACTCTGGTTGAAAAATATTATAATTATCACGTAATTTAGAGACTTTTAACAAAGAATAAGTTTGTATGTGACCCATTGTCATGTTAACATTTACTATTTCATATCCGTTCAAAATAAAGGTGCCAATATTCATTTTGTAATATTCAATAGTCATTTTGGTATATGATACTTAAATTTTTTTTATCATAAAAAAAGTATGGCTTATTTAGTATTTTGCATAAAATAATAAAAATCGCCAGATATGGACTGCAGCCGTATTGGAAAAGCCTACAATTGAAAGTTTTAATTTGTGTGAAAGACTACCTCGGCCTGGGGCTAATCATACGGGTAATTGGCAGATAACCAGCAGTGAAAGTTACTGATTTTTTTGGAATGTAAAAAATAGGATTTTTTTTGGGGGGGGGGGGGGGTATTTCAAGCTTTAAATAAAAGAAGGGTAACGTGAGACCATTTCTTGTTTCTGAAAGAAAAGAGTTCCTGCTGGGAGCTCCCGTAAAGGCAAATCTGTACTTAAACATCGTTTGTACCGGTCAACATAGGCTGGTTAATCACAATATTACTACCTCAGCAACTAATACTTTCAACTAAATTTTTGGCAAAGGTATTGTCCCAAACAACTGGAAGACAGCTGCGAGTACTCCTATTTTCCACCATGACCAAAGCCTTGATGGTGATAGACTTATCCGCTACTTGGAAGTCTGCATAAGTTATATCCAAAATGGACCATGTGGTTAAGCTATATCACATGTTCATGGGTCATATTTCATATGCATTGCAGGTAGTGACACGTCGACTGGCAGATATTGTTCCCATGACAATCAGGTACCATCTACTAGAGCAACTACCAGAGGAGATCAAGAACACGTTACTGGTAAACGCGTCAGGGGATGATATGCTGAACCTACTCTGTGAAAATGAAACTATCCTCCAGCGACGCGAGATGCTAAAACAAAGACAAAATCGTTTAAGGCTTGCATCCAAGGAACTGGCAAAATTCTAGGTTCTGCATCAAAAATGTTTTTAAACTAGAAGGTTGTCTTGTAAAATCGGAGTAACCTCCAGTCCTACATTACATAGATGTGGTTGTAGGATTGATTGTATTTGTTTGTCGCACCCGTGGCAACAGTCTAACACGAATCTGACCTCTTCAGTTTGTGCGAAAGTATATTAATCCTAGCACTTGAATTGGACACAATTATTACTTAATGGTAGTTTAAGAAATTTTGTTGAGCAAAGCTGAATTTGTGTTTCTTACAATAGCAGCTGTTTGTTTTAACAAAGAGATGTCTTCCATTTATGATGAACATGTTTTATTCAAAGAATCACAGGCACATAACCTTGTACTGCTGAAGTTTTGAAACAAGTAATTACTTAATGGTAGTGCAAGAAATGTTGTTGAGCAAAGCTGAATTTATGTTTCTTACAATAGCTGCTGTGGGTTTAAACGGAGATGCCGTCCCTTTATGATGAACATGTTTTATTCAAAGAAATATAGACACATAACCTGGTGCTGCTGAGATTTTGAAACAAGTACCTTGTGTCAATGACTCACTGTGAAATTCTTTCACTTCGTTTTGTAGGAAGAGTTATGGAGAATTTACCGAAAATAAATAATCTGTCAATGTAACCTGGTAGTCTGTTTTCTTTATCGGTTCACGAGTGAGCCTCTAAGATATAGGTTGAAATCGTCTGTAGCTATATCCTTTCTCTCTTTTTCTTTCCTTCCTACCTTCACTTAATCCTGTAGGTTTTTGTGCTGAAAGTCTTGATCAATACATACTTCTGTCATAGTTAGAAAGATCTTTGAATTTGTAGCTCTGTTCATTTATATGTCAGTCAGCAGAGCTCATATGAAAAGTGTTAATGTCTGTTGTCCATCTGTCTGTGAAACATCTTACAATTTGTACTTCTGAGAACCTGTTGTATGGAATGTTTTGTTTCCAACATAGATGTCTCCTAGCTGGTCTTCTGCCAAGTTTGTAAAACATATAATGTGTAATAACTTTTTCTGTTGGCTGTGAATGTTTAATATATTGACAAAAAATGCATTTTTTTCTTTTCAAAAACTATTTGGCCAGTTTCTTTGATGTTGCATACAGGGGGTTGGTTTAAACATATTTTTATTTCAAAAGAAAGCAATTGGAAAACAGGGCGCAGCCCTATATAAATTCCTCTTGCACATAGAGAGGTAGAGGGAAAAGACTGGATAACAACATCAGACAAGTCAGTGTTAAGGTATACGTCACGTTTCAAAGACAGATCGAGTGGCACTGCCACACAAGCTTGAGTAAATGTAACGAGACAAGACGCCACAGATAGGGAAAGATGGTTGAAGTACGTCCTCGTTTATCAGGTATATCGCCAGCAAATTAACCAGTACACACAGGGGGTTAGCATGCTGGGAAGATAGGGCACCTGACATCGGCTTGCCGTCAGACAGAAAGTAAAAAAATATATATCAGAGAAAAGTGTGTAACGATGTTGGAAGATGATCGTTGATCTTTGGTAATATTGAATCTTTGCCGTTTGCTGTATTAAACTTTGCTCTCGTTGTTCGATTGAAATCTATGAAATGGGGCAATGTTTATTTGACCTATTTGATCAATACATCATTGGCTATGTTGTGCTATGTGCTTTGATCTCCGACCCAAAGTGAAAATAGAGGTAGAGCTTTTTTTATAATGTTTCAAATTCATAGGTATCTCGAAAACACTGAAGCCCTACGTCCTTTTGCTGTCAACTCAGCTGGCCGATAAGTCGGAAGAACCAAAAAGTTCAAGGCTTCACCTACCATCTCTCTTGATCGTTGGCACAAGTAACAAGTTTAAGGTTTTCAGTGGTTAGGAATGTATGTTTTGAAAAAAAAACAAAGGGCTGTAGTTAATTAGGAATCTATTTTGATGGTCGAGAGGACCAGTTTAAACCACCAGCCGCCTTTTATTGGTGACAATCTGTCGCAAATCAGACGTGAAATTTATTTTCTTCAAGATGGTCATGTTTCTGAACTATTGTTTTGGCAAGGATTAATAATTTGGAAGGTTTTGGGCAATGTACATATTATTATTATTATTATCATCATCATCATCATCATCATCATCATCATCATCATCATCATCATCATCATCATCATCATCATTATTATTATTTGTCTCTGTGAATGTAGTTTCTGCCACTCGCCACTTCACCTCTAAAACTGTTGTACGAAATACCCCACAGCTTCCTGGGGACTTCAATAAATTGTTTTGCTTTATTTGTTTAATGTCAAGAAAGAACCAATTCTGATCAGCAGTTTCCATAAATAAATAAATAAATAAAATATATATATATATATATATATATATATATATATCATAATTTTATTGTTTTCTCTTATAAGTTACATATCAATCAAGTTACCCATGCCAGTCATATGCCTTTATATTGCACAGTAAGTTAAAAAGTGCGGTCTTGTAGTTTAACACCTGTTGATGCATTTTCATCCAACAGTAGAAATTTTTGATATTACTGCTTGACCAGTTTAATACATGTTTATACATTATCATCTAATAGCTGAAATTTGTTATTAAAGCTTGAAAGATTACCTTTGCTGTAGCAAATGTATTTTTCAACATCAAATCTCATTCTGAACTCCTTCAGAAATTCCTACATTGTTGGCTCTTCTTGACTAAAGTACATCTATGTATAATCCATTTTGCCAATAGTATAGAATAGTTAAGCATTACCATTTTATATTTATCAACTTTGTCCAGTTTCCAGATACCTATAAGAGCATCTTGTGTCAAAGTCCAGGGGATATCAAAACTGTTAATGTTGGACCACCAATTCACAAAGCACTTCCAAAATGTATGATTGGCTGGACATGTAAAGAAATAATGAATCAATGTGTCAACTCTGTCACAATGGTCACAGTTTTCAGATTCGGTTATTTTATGTATAAAAAGCCACTTTTTGCATGGTAACAATCTATGGGTAATCTTGTACTGCAAGAACAGTATTGTATATACTGTATTGTATATGTCGTAAAGATACAAAGAAAGAGGTGAAAGAGAAGAAAAAAACCACTGGTCATTCAACATCGAAAGAATAATACACCTTCCAATAACAAAGCTACTTTAACTGGTGCACAGGAAGTCAACGAAGCCATGGCACTCCTTCTGTGTTAAAGTAGTCCGCCAGCTGCCATCCCTAACTTCACATAACTCGCAGATGGTATTGGCAAGTGAACAAACTCCAGCTGGTATGTGTCTAGCATTGTCAACAAGTACGAGCAGATCGTGTACATTATACGAAGGCAACTCTGATCTCAGACTATTGTATTTACATAGGATATGATTAAGAGAATTACCAACGGCAGAGCGGCTCCCCTGAAGAACTATCTTACCAAGAGTTTGTACAGTAACATTATTGCTGTGGTACACTTCACAAAAGAATCTCCAAAAACGCTTGTGGAGTTGCGCCTCTGTCTCAGCATCTTCACAAATCAAGTTGAGCAAGTTACAGTGGGACCGATGTGGAAGTCTCCAAACTAATCGGACAGCCTTTTTCCAGGCCGTGCAGAAAAGTTCAACATTTTTAATAGACATTGATACAAGGTTTTAGTATTCAGAGATAACACATTATGTAATATGTTACCTATCTTTATTGTTACATGCTGAACTCTGCCTATTACGATGTGCCACATTATCTAACAACATTCTTCTCCATTTATAAGGGGCTGCATTTCTCAGGCTGTAATGTTGTAACCAGGTCATATTTATGTTTAATTTTGCATTTAATTCGTCTATAGATAAGAATTCGCCATTTCTTTTTAGTAAATCTCCTGTGTATTTTAACCCATTTTTATTCATGCCATGCCACATGATCGATTATTGTCAATTGTAATATATTTGTTGAGCCATATAATTTCATGTTGTGCCTTGCCTGCCGATTCAGGTTCTACAGAATGAATATGCATCCAGATGTTTAAGGTCTGTTTATAGAACTGTGGCGTGTCTGGTTGAATACAATTCTTAACAAAATTTTAGGAACTCTGTAATGCCCATACCTTTAATATATTCATTTGGAGTTGCCTTCTACTAAATGCTGCCATTAGTGTACAATAATTTTTTTCACCCATGTAATCTTTTGTGACTTTATCAATTTTTTGAAGTCTACCATTTTTATATCACCTCCATAAATACATATGCTTTTACTACCAAAGGCAATTGACCTTAACTGGGTCCACATGAAATTGTTTCATTGAGTCGATGGAAAAATATTGGACGTTTGTTTTCGTTTTATGGACGAGAGAATAGTTTTAGTGTTTTCAACAGGTTTTATGCATTGTGTATGTGTGTGTGTGAGAGAGAGAGAGAGAGAGAGAGAGAGAGAGAGAGAGAGAGAGAGAGAGAGAGAGAGAGAGAGAGAGAGAGAGAGAGAGAGAGAGAGAGAGAGAGAGAGAGAGAGAGAGAGAGAGAGAGAGAGAGAGAGAGAGAGAGAGAGAGTCTTAATGGTTAAATTATGGACGGATGTTGAATAACTGACCTCATTTCAAGACATCAGAGCTTCTTGCTAGATGTCAGCATTGAGCCTTGAAACAGAATTTATCAAGCTGTCTCATCTTCAAATTCGCAGCCATTTAAATACAAATGTGTTTTCATAGGAAGCTGTAAAGATTCTCTGTATCTTATAAGTAAACTGATTTGTTTTTTTAAATTTCAAATATTGTACCATGTGGTTTTTTTTCTTGTATGTTGAATAAACGTTATTTTGCATTGCAGCTTCCAAAAATCTTAAAGGTCCGTAGTTTGTTACTGAGATATTCGAAAATCATTGACATTTCACTGACATGACGAGTTGGGCTTTCGTTAATTAGACTTCAGCAAAGATCTGTTGCTCAGGCAACGAACAAAAAAGTTCCACATCGGCTCAATTGACAAATTGGCCTAGTCACGAGATACACCACTTCTCTGATGGCAGTATATCCTGTACATTATAGTGCACCTTGACCTGTTCGAGCCGCAGATGGCCCCTACACCCACACCCACACCCACACACACACTGTCTTGAATTGTACATATTAATATTTACATTTGTTATTTTTGTTAGCATTGAAAGAATAGGAATGGTAGTGTAGTTCATGAGGCAATGGTTACACTAGAGCATCTCGTGCAACCAACGTGCTGCGCAACAATATCCTCATGCTTGGCCTGGGACTATTTTCACTTCCCAATTGTTAGCGCCTCCGAAGCGTTTGATTCATAGGCCTAAGCATAATGGGAAGACGGTATCAGATGATCAAGAATTGCATATCTACTCTTCAAAACTTGCCTAAATGTTTTCTTTTACCGGTTTTGCAAGCTTTATTGAAATAAAGTTGTTGTGTTATTTGGAACTATTTTTTTCCTAGTTTTGTGTTCCAGGAGTTGCCTTGACAACTGATGGCTGATGTAGTAGCCCCGCCTACTCGGCTCCTCCCACTAGTAAACAAAAAGGCGATTTTTTTTTATAAATTAACAAGCTAAAAACGATTTTAAATCAACTATCAATGATAATACTTACTCTTATGTCAATAGAAATTGATGTTAAATGTAAATATAAGAATTAAACTTCCTCTCTAGTGTAATTACGGGCGCATGGTTGCAGTTTGTGTGAAAGGCATTTCTTTAATGACGCGCGGTAGCGCGTCATCAGAAATGCAACCATGCGCCCGTAATTACACTAGAGAGGAAGTTTAATTCTTAAATAATTCATCTTGGGACAGGTAAGTCTCTCACTGCTGTACCATGTGACGCATTAAGTAATTAAATCTGAGACGTTTCTCCTGAGATTTTTCTCTCTTGTAGAATATAGTTCAACTTACTTTAGGAACAACCTCTTCCTGGCTTCAAGACTACGAGTTTTGTTCATCCCAGTAGCTTTTTCCTAATGCAATACAAATAATAATACCAAACAGCATGGCCAAAAAGTTTGACATTTTCAAATTATTGTTAAATAAAAGAGATATAAATAAAGATCCATACGGATATTGGAGAGGCAATCTTTTTGTCCTTCACTTTTGTACAGGTGTGAGACGGCCTCATTTCTTGATCATATATATTTACAAATACATGCTTGACCCATGGCTGATTGTATTTATGGCGTTCAAAAATGAGATTGATGTCACGGTATTTTTTCAGTCAGCGGTATGTGCTTTGTTCTATTTCTCTGCATGACATTTAAACAGTTTGTGTTGTAAAAGCATCATATTTCGATGTGAATTGTTTTATTGACACTTATGATATAATATATGTTGTGGGTAACTTACATTTTCACGCTCATCATTTCCCTTACTATGTTAACTATCCTGTAATTGTAAAAAAATACTATTCTTATGGACGTGTACATGTGAATAACGAAATGTAATAGCACAAGTATTATTGTTAGTGAGACAACCGTTTTCTTTTCATACGTTTTAAGTATTACTACATAGGAATTTAAAGCAGATTGCAAGTATGAAATGTCTGTGTAAACGACCAAATAGTTCAGATAAACTTTACGCATATGCATTAATTTCAACCCAACAATTGCAGCACCATTCATCACAGCAAAAGACAGAGATTTAAGAATTACCAAAACATCAACATTCACTTTCCAATACAAAGCGCAGAAAACATTTCATTTCCAGCTTGAAACAGGCAGTTACCCACTAAAGGAAACTGATGACTTTAAACCGGTTCTCTCAACCTTTGAAATATTCTGCTTTAACTACAGACTTGAGACTTTTTTCTAAATCATATAGGTCTTCCCACTTAAAACCCAAAACGTATCACGTGCGCTGAAGATCGAAAGAGACATGGTAGGCCTGCCACCTTTTGGTCCTCCTGATTTGCCAGTCACCTGAGGTGACAGAAAAGAAGAAAAACGGCCTAAAGCTTGATTACCAATGTGACAGAAATTACGTGTCCCATCATTGGCCTTTGCAAGTGAATCGTCACTAATGGATTTTTCAAACCTTGTGGAAAACATAACCCACATTCATAATTGCAACTCCAAAATGACAGCCATCTTGATTAACTACAGAATTTAGTTTTTGCAAAACATATAGGCCTAAGTGCCGAAAAACCAAATTTCTGTCACCTTTTGGTTCTCCTGATTTGTCAATCAGCAGTCAAATACCGAAAAAGGTAGAGATGCAATAATTACCAAAACATCAATATTCAGCTTTCAATACCAATGTGAAGAAACGAATTTCATCACTCTTGACTTGAAACAGGCAGTCAACCACAACGGACAACTGGTGGTTTTAAACCTGTCGTCTCAACAGTTTGTGTCGTAAAAGCATTATATTTCGATGTGAATTGTGATTGGTGGTTTTAAACTGGTCCCCTTTAATTTCTTTTGCCCTCGACACACAAAGTGCCGGAGGGCATTGTCGTCCCCTGCGTCATCCATCCGTTCGTTCCAAATTTGTATCAGAGATGCACCTTATACTAGATCAAGTTTCTATCGAAAACCAGCTTCTTCTGATTACTTTGAAAATTTTTATAAAACTTTTAACGTATTTATTTGAAGGCCTTTTGAGTGGCGACGTTCCCACATTATCTCAAAAATTATCCACTGTAGCGTTACCAAATTTTGTCAGAGCTGCACCTTCAAATGGACCAGGTTCCTATTAAAAATCAGCTATCTTTGATTATTTTTTAACTTTTTCTGAAACTGTTAATGTATTTGATTAAAGGCTGTCTGCGTGGCGTCAACCCTGACGACGTCACCGCGATATCTAAAAAAGTATTGACCGTAGCTTTACCATTTTATTTGTCAAAGATACATCTTATAATGGACTAGGTTCCTATTTGCTTTCTCTTTGTATTTATAATCTTTTTATGAAATTTTAAAATATTTATTTGAAGGCAATCTGGGTAGCGCACAAGGGGACGGCATTATCATAACATCTTAACAAGGGTGCATTGCAGGTTAACGAACTTTTGATCAGAAATACACATTATAAAGGACCACGTTCTTATTGGAAACCAGCTTCTTCTTATTATTTTTAAACTTGTGAAATCAAAAAGTATTTATTTGGAGGCCGTCTGAGTGGCACACAAGTGGACAATCTTGTCACTATAATATCTCAAGAAGGACTCCTCACAGCTTCATCATCAGCTGCGAGATATTGGGCAGTCAACTTTTCTCTGTTGGCTTCGACATAGCGAATTGCTTAATCATATCGCGCACCGTTTTTTCGTCTAATTTCAGCTGTGATTTCTTTTAGCGGGCGATTGATATTGATTTCCATAAGAAATGCCAAAAACGATCTCGTTCTTTTAATGATTCTACATGTTCGTTCCATCTGGAAACAACCTTAGCTTTGTGGGCGGAAGGTGTTCGTCCCCTGCCTCGATGCATACTTTAACAATGCTATCATGATATGCCTGAATATTTTTGGAATGTTCATCACAAAAAACATTACAACAGTTTATAGCCTCGTCTGTGTACCGGCACAGTCTACTTGAAAAAACGAAACTTTGACATATGGTCTACAACATAAAAAATGACTTTCCATAACACCATGATCACTGAGCAAGATCAGTTTTACATAACAGTGAAACTATTTTCATACATTTCACCATTATCTCGAAGGTAATAACACTTAAAAACTATAGGTTGCCAAAAAGGTTATAAATGTTTGTTGTGACTGTAAGTTTGGAACTGATACTTTGCGTAAGAGTGTGTTTAATCCCATAGATCCTAAGTAAACAAGTAAATAGCAGAAGGGCGCGCAGTTGGCGTGGTTTTTACTGCAGCATTCACTATGTTTTAAATGTCAAATGTCTTGCTGAGAAGTTTTAATATTTTTCAAAGTATCTGCATTCATTTGTCGTGAAACAGGAAAGCAGGATTAGAAGGCATCTTACCCCCCCCCCCCGTCCCCCGCCTGATTTTAATTTTCACAAAGTCCAATGTATTTTGAGCATTACATTATAATGTGAACTTCTCTTGAATACTGTTGTACGTTTGCAAAAGATTGGATGCGAACATAACTATTACAACTTTCTTTCCGCTATTTGTGATTGAGCACTCTGTCGTTGAGGATATCTATTGTCCTTAGAACCCTCACCTAATTTTTCATTATCCAAATTGAAATAAAAAGCTTGGCATACTGTTTAGAGCGTATATCTCGAAGATGCTTTTTGTTGATCCACGCCGTTATTATTTTTCAAAAACTGTGAGAAAGTTTTATTCAAACTCAATCTTTATTGTGGTAGTGCAGTAAACACATGGCACATTCTGTGTCCTGGTATGCACTTTCAATTTTACGTTTTTATAATGTATGGATAATTTGACACAAGGGTCATGTTGCAACATTGCATATATATATATATATATATATATATATACACATTTGAGTTCACTCGGTAAATTGAAGGTGACGTCTTTCTGTGCACATCTTTGAAGCTGATCAATGACCACATTTGCGAGACAGTGCACTACCACTACCAATATTCCAAAATAAATACCTACTTGGTCTGCATATTGCGACGATAGCTACTTTGTCAGCATTGGGAATCATATTGATTTGGCCATCACATATCATCACTCGTACTTCTTTGTGTGATAAGCACTGAAACAAATCATCCCAGTGTGTCTGTGAGTTAAGAGAAAGTACAAAAGTGATGCATGTGTCTCATTAAATTTGTAAAATGCATTTGACCGGGAGGCATGGCCAATGAGATAGACAAGAGAACATGTGAGGAGAAGACAAATTAAATATGATAGCTGGAAATAACAGAGACCACTCAGCCTAAGAGGGGAGGGGGCAAGTATTTGTTCATGTATATTTTCGGAAGCTGAACACTACAGTCTACCTTAAATAACATCAACGTCCACATCTTATTCAACATTCGACAGTGTATCATCATTACAAGGGAATGAGTGTTTGCATTCGTGGTTGTTTGTTTCTTTGTGTTTTTGATTTACACAATTTTTAAAAAATGCTGCTCTATGTTTATACATCGAAGATCATGATCTGTTTGATACGCACCAAAATTTTATTCCCTATTCTTATAAAAAAAGTTATAGTTTTTCCTTGTAGCTCCTGCCGCATTCATGTCTAAACTGACCGGGATACGTTTTGTGTTGTGGACATTTGGAGCAACACGAAGATTTACTTAAAATAATCTCATACGCCGATTAAAAATGCTAGATTGTATCTATGAAAAATCATGTGAGCTTTCTTTAGGCATATAGGAAGCATATAGATAACATCACTGCTCGAGGCTGTACTTACTTGTCATAGACAACATGCATGCATGGTTCACTTCTTTATAATGTGAAGTGTTGGTTTGGTTTTCAGGGGGTCTGCCTAGCCTTGTTGGATGTGAACGTGTGCACATACTTAAAACATCCAAATCCAGCTAACTTGACCCACGTGACAGATTCGGATGCACGGTGCAGTTTCTACATTTAGGTGTAGGATACATACTTTTTTGGATGTAAATAGGATTCGTGTTCATTTCTAAATAATATCTTTCTCTGTCTCTCTCCCACTCTGTCAAACACGAACACACACACACACACACGCATAAAAAACAAAGAAATAAACAAACACACCTTTCAACATTTTGATATCCCTCATCCAACTCTCAGCTGACAATTTTGCACGCTTTAGGATCAGAGCTAAGTAAACAGATGCATTTTTTGTTACCCCCAACCATGCTAAATTTGTCGTATTGCATTTTTATGATGTTGGTGGATTATTAGGAACGGCACTTTTGCAATTATTCACATTGTGTACTAATGCGAATGTGTTCCATGCCAATTCTTTGTGTTTAAAAGATTAGGTTATCAAGTGGCGATACCCTTGTTGGACTTGTTAAAAGGCAGAACAAATAATGTATGTGGTACGACTAAGATTGGCTTGTAGAATATGTCGATATTATGCAGAGTACTGACATAGAGTCCATGGATGTCTTTTCAGTCTCCCCCCATGTAAACCTGAAGTAGAAATTTAAATTTTGCCAGAATAGAAATTCCTCCGTTTTCTCTCTATTTTAAAGGAAGGGTTACTTTTATATGTTTAACATAAGTATACATATTTTCGGATGCTTATATTTAATGTAACTGTACTCAGTGCGTTTATTTTGTGTACTCAATGCTGTACCCCGGCATAACCAATGTACAGCCTGCTTCTATCATTCTGGTAGAAATGATAATAATAATAATAATAATAATAATAATAATAATAATAATAATAATAATAATAATAATAATAATAATAATAATAATAATAATAATAATAATAATAATAATAATAATAATAATAATAATAATATCATTATCGTCATCATCATCATCATTATTATTATTATTATTATTATTATTATTATTATTATTATTATTATTATATTAAATCCCCCGACAATCGAGGAAAGTAAAATGGAAATAATATATATATATATATATATATATATATATATATATATATATATATATATATATATATATATATATATATATATATATATATATATACAGAGTACAGACCTGAAGTTTACATATAATTACTAATGAAATGCACATACATATAAAGTGGAACAAAAGTACCAAAAGGAAAAAAACTCAGTAAAAAGACCTTATCAGCAAGGAAACAAGCAGGTGTTCCTCACTAATGGCACAACAAGGAGCAAAGAGAGTAAGTAACTCCATCTTCATTGAAATTGTATGTATGTTTATTATAATCAAATATTATATCTAAAGGGAACAATCCATGTGAAAGCACTTGGTGTAATAAAATTCCTGTTACTGTCAAAATATAGACGCCACTTTGCGCAACTTTTTCAGACGCAATTCGTGAATATGGACTAAAACAGTGTGTTTAATCAAACTGAATGATGATGCCTTGATCACCTGTTGGCTTGCGTCTGAAGCTTGTTAACTCAACTTCCAACAATGAGAGGTATTTCGCTTTTGCTGGATGAGGTACATTTTGCACCACACTGTACTGTTCTGAAAGTGTAGACCACGCATACTGCATATGTGTGTACAATGCACACCATAGGGCCCACTCGTGAAAGGAACAAAATTATCTGACAATTAAGAAAAAATATAGCGGAAGATTGTTGATCTGAAAACATTTTGAGTTTTAAAGTATCAGAACATGCATAGAAATGAGTTGTTTTGCATCAAATGTATCGAAATAAAAATAGTTTCAAATTACGCATTCTCCTGAGTACAAAACTCGGTCAGTGAATTCTTTGAGAAGTGAAGAAATTAAAAAGGTGTACACAACTGGGCTGTTTCAATGGGTCCAGTATAGTAGATAACCCATTTTCATGTTAAATGAAAAAATTGATGATTTAAAAGTAATTTGTTAGTGTTGAATCACAAGAAAACTTCAAAAAAAAAAAATCTTCTGCTACCGATATTACCATTTCCTATACCTTGACGTAAACACCAAAATTTTGAATTTGAAACATGGGTTTTATGGCTAATTCAGTTGAGAATACCTTACTAAGGCTCAGCAAGTCCACTTCAAGAGAGCAACCGAACATTGAGTTCCATGATATCCATCGACTTAAATGATCTTATGTAAAGTTCATGTGTAAAATATTTGTGTCACTGATCAGCATGGAATGTACAGGATTGAAGCCCAAGATTGACTCTGGAACAAACAGCTGTGTCCACCAGTAAGGCCCATAATTTAAGTTAGATAAGACTGGGAAGATTGACCAAGCGTATCAAGGTGACAAAGGAACATGGGATCCCCAAGGGGCCCAACACAAGGGAGGGACTAAGTATAGGTTGAATGTCAATAGACCTGCGGCATGGAGGGCACTTCGGGGGTCATACCCCAACCCGTGGTATAACAAGTTACAACCTATATTTTCTTTTAGGCATATATGTCCTCTTCATGAAAAAATAGGTTGTGGAATCTGAAAAGCGTTTTATCATATATATTTCTGCCCGTTTCCATGACAACCTATGCCATTTCTGAGACAACTCAAATTTGTCCTTAAAAATAATAACTTTGGTGATACTGCTTGTGGAAAGGCTAAATAAACACTAAAATGTGCTCAATTGCTCTAATATAGTCACAAAATACAGAGTTTGTTCAAAGTGCCTAATTATCATATGTTAATTTATGCAAATATATGAAATTTACATCGAAATTAAGATTGTGCGACGGATAACATACTATATTTACTAAGATATAGTTTCGTTTATTTAAAAAATGGCAAAATGATTAGGAACAGTACTCATACAAGTTTTATTTATCATGTTTATATTAGTATACCATATGCATATTAATTAATATGCTAATATGGCTATCATTTGTCATGTTTGCTTAGGGAACCGTCATTACAATTGCCAATACAACTGATAAAATAAAATAGTACACTGTACCATGTATTCACACCTACACGTAATTTACGGTGAACCATTCCATGGAGTCCTGCAACATAACTAATGTATCTCTGGCATCAAACTATAATTCACAATGCCTTTTAGTAAAGGAAAACAGTATCAGTACATGTACACACTAAGTACAGAGCTGATCAATGATGGTCACAGTTTGGAGATTCTACGCCAAGATTCAATCATCCTCATCCTCATCATCACTGTCTGTTTCAGTGTCAAAAGTGTCATTTGCACACTCATGTCCAAAGCATGCACATAATTCTGTACACTTAAGTCCTGTCTGGAGGCAATGGCACTTTCTTGCGACAGTACACTCAATATCGGTGCAATACAAATGAGTCAGGTTGCGGACTTCCAGCGGGGCTAGCTCCTTGGTATACATCAAAGGCTTGAGGTAGCCATCATGAGACATTTCCCAGCCGTTATCATTGGGATCCCACACTTTAGGGTTAGGAATGTGACTGTTGTATTGGTGTCTTTTTGTCCAAAACCACTTCCTAGTAGTCATTACCCTATTGCGCAGTCCGAACTCTTTACTCTCCATAAGATAACCTGTCCCTGTCTAACCTATATACATATAGAAGTACTATTGTCCAAATTGCACACGTTGACACAGGCTGTATTAGCCCAAATAAATTAAAAGAACTTCGGCGGGTAACTACTCAACATGTTTCGGAGCCTTTTACCCGTACATGTCTCTCTGAGTAGCGGCTCCTTGTCTAAGCTAAATATTCAGCAAAGACAACCCACATAATAATGGATAAATATGAACGTGGCAAATGATGAATTAGCTAAATGCGTGAAGTTTTGCTTATAAATGCAGACCTTCATTATGAAAGAAGATTACTGTCAAACAAACTATAATTACCAAATTTGTATAGTACAGGTTCAGTTAAGAACAATTTGACTTACCCCTGAACCAATATGTACCCTCTCTAGCTGGACAGCTTATCCTAGTTAAACCATCCGCCAGCATTTAACTGAAGTGGAAACAAGCTGGGGCATTATATTCAGTCCCAGTGATTATAAAATAAACAGTGACAGCTAGACCACCTCTATAAACCAAGGGAAAACCTAACAAGGACTGCAACAATGAACATCCTGCACCAGAAAAGTAAAACCAACTCCATGATGACACCAAACAATAAGATCTATTTCATTGCCAACCCTGAGTCAATGTATCGACGTAATGTGTCAGCTTTGTGACTTTTGAGAAAATACTGTCAATTTTGAGTATTTTTGTTTTTTAATATTGAGTTAATGTGCATTTAGGCATGTCAGAAAAGAATTAAAGTCATTAGCATTTATACCGAAAACATGTTATCAAAACAATTTTTCTTAACAGGATTTTAAGTACAATTAGGCAAACATATAACTGTCGTAGGCCGCTGCTTGCTACCGATAGCGGGGGGGGGGGGGTGTTAACCTGACAGAAAACATGTAAGCCTAAAATGTCTGAAAGTGAATACTAAAACAAACAGATGCCAAAAGATAAAGCTAAGTAGCAAAACAGACAAGTCTAAAAACTGCAAATTATTGTGGCCAAACTTGTTAATAATATTTGGATATTAACAGTAAAATTAAAGGGCAAGTCAGAAAAGAATGAAAGTCATTTGTATTTCAGTCAACAGAATGCAATGAAAATATTAACCAGATATCAAGTATAATTAGGCAAGTTTGTAACTGTCGTAGGCCGCTACTTCCTACCGATATCCCCTTGGGGTTTAACCTAACAGAAAACAAGCTAGCCTAAAATGTCTGAAAGGTGAACATTAAAACAGAATGATGCCAAAAGATACAATTAAGTACCAAAGCAGGCAAGTCTAAAATCTCTAAAATTATTGAAGCCAAACTTTGTGACCATCTCGGGATATTTACAGCAAAATTTGTAGAAATATTTGATCAAAAGTACATCTTTGAATCCTCCTGACTCAAGTTTATTGTAACTAAAACTTGGTTCTGGATGCAAAGTCCAGAAATTTAGAATAAATACGACCAAATCTCAAAATCTGTGAAAAAAACGTATTTTATCCAATAGTATCCGAAATATTACTGTCCGGGAAAGGATAATTAAATACTTCAAAATTAAACTCATCTATTTTGTGATAGACTTTAATACAAAATCTGTCATTAGTGACCTGAATATCCAAGTCCAAAACCACATCTCTGAAACCATCTGCATTGTTACCCTCCAAAGGGCTATCTTTTGGGTAAATTTCTTTAGCACTTTCACTGAAATTTTGTACATTTACACAAACAATGTCATCAATATATCTTGCGTTGTTTGATAATTTTGTAGCCATTTGAAAGTCCCTTTTCATCAGTTTATCCATATACTTAAATTCAAGCCAGGTTAAATACAAATCTGCCGGTAAAGGGGAGCAGTTGCAACCCATTGGAATGCCTTTTATTTGTAGAAAAACCAATGGTCGGCATTGAACAAAAGTATTATCCAAAAGAAATTTTATAGCATCTATCAAAGTTTCAACAGTGTAAGATTTAACGTTATTTTTTCAATATTTATTGTGTGACCAATATGCTTTCTTTGTATATGAATTAATACTAATGTATGGTTTACCATTATGGTTAAACATTTTGCTTATTAATTCTGAAAATGAACTTTTGACTTCATCTATGGTTAGATTTGTGTGCAGTGTAGAAAAATCAAAACATTTGACATTTTTTGCTTTTACATTTTTTATTTTAGATACAAACTTGGAAGAATTGTCAATACTCCAAAAACAATTTATTTCACTGTTTCCAGAAATTGCATTACAGTATTTAGGAAAATGATTCCTAATTGCAGTCAAACACAATTTTCTGTCTTTTGATAGTTGTTTTGTTGTACATTTTGCAGCACCGGCTATGAATCTAGATTTCAAAGGGTTTTTACGTAATTTGGGTCTCCAGAACAAAAGTGGAATAGAGGAGTCCTCTTCAAAAATTTTGATCTTGAAATTCCTTTTCATCTCATCTTTATGCGTATCTATCAAATTATCAATGGATTGTTTGTGTAATTTATATACGTCATTTCCTCTTATGTCTGAAATATTGTTTGTACCAAGTTCTTTTTTCAAAACATCCAGATAATATTTTTTGCAGATGATCCCAAGATTGTTCCCTGCCTTATCTATGTTAGTAACTACAAAACTTTCTTGTAGCTCTTTGACTGCTTTTGAAACTTCAGGTTGTTTTAGATTAACCGTATTGAAATTCTTAATGTGGGATTTGTAACGATAAATTCTTTTTTAAAGACTTTTTTCAAGTTTGATAACCATCCTTCAAATTTCTGAAATTCCATTTTTTCTTTCTTTGCGCATTTCATACAGTAGGAATCAAATGCATCACATGTATCCTGAAAAATACGGTCAATGTTCAACTTGGGACATATCCGAAGTTTTGTACCTTTTTTCATAATTTCTTTTAAACTTGAATTTTGTATAATATCCAAATTACCTGTAAATACATGTTTGTGGTATTTATCAACAAAATCAGAATATTTACTGTTAGACATACAGTCACAATTTTGATTCGCTGCGATATCTTCAAGAGTAAATGAAGCCAGAAATTTCTTGTAATTCATGATACTTTATCCAATATTGTTGCCATATTTATAGGAAATGATGGGGGGATCTTTTATTTTGCACTCCTTGGGAATCATGTTACGCACAAATTTCAATTTGAAAAGGGACTGAAAGTTTAGTGAATCAATAATTTGTGTTTGAAAGGAATGCTGCAAAACATTTGATCTAATTTTTTTTATCAGAATCTGGTTTCCGAATATTTGTTGTGTAAGCGTACACAATTTCACAAAAAATTTGCGTTAATGTGTGTTCTGAATCAGTAAGATCCAAATATTCATTGATTTTTTTATGTCTCGAAATGATAGTGCTTTAAGAGCTGTATGTAATTGATCAATGCCATTGTGGCACCAGATGGCACATTGGTATTGTGCCCTTTTCACATGTTGCTCAAATGCATCCTCAGTGGGCGATAGTTGACCAGCTGATCGGTCTGTGGTGGAGGCAAGCACATATCGTACCTTGTCCAAAATAGTTTTGTAATAAGTCCCTTCTCCTGTGTTGAGAGCTTTGCTACATAAAACACAGGTATTGGGATTTAGCTCGGCTGGGTGTGGCTTCTTAGATGGCGGTTCCAGGTTCATGATTTTAGGTTCACGGCACAAAATTATCTAACCTGCAAATACATTAAACCGTGGGTGTTCTTTCCAGGTCCAAGCTTCATTTTAAAAAATAATGCAGTTCACCCTGTGTATATTATCAATCATGCAACACATTTTGACAATATGCACAGTCATTCTCAATAACACTGATAATGAGACAATCACATAGCAGAGTTAGAATCCGACATGGACTCCGGATGTCAAAGAAATGTGCCCAGATTTGTTCTTTCTGGTGCCTCTACAACACAACACATAAATTATAAAATCATAATTTGAAGATGACCTCATTTGCATAAATTTAATGATAGGGTTTCTAAATTGTATTCACTTCATATTTTTTCCCGTAATATATATGCTAAATTTGCTCAAATTCCAGCAATGCGTTCTGGAGACAGCACTTTTGCACAAGCTAGCCAGACAGACAACCTATTAACATAATGCCCCCCTCCCCCCCCCCCCCCCCCCCCCGTGGCGGACCCATAAAATTGCAGTAAAACTGTGAACGAAAAATGCTGATAAGACGATTGGGATTCTATGTTCTATATGTTTTGTATCACTTTTGAAGAAAAATGTACCTTTAGGCACTGGTACAGCCCATTATATGTGATATACATAGTTAGAATGGCTTCAAAAACCCCAACATTTGAAGCATAATTTGCATACATGTAATGGTGTCCACTTCATATACTCCAGTAAATTTGGTATCAGTATATCCCTGGATATATTTTACCTTCATCATTTTACATTTACTCCCATTTTTGGTAATTTGGCAACTGCAGCAAACAACATCAACAAATAGAGGTATTAATATTGCCAAATAGGTAACAAAATTTTGCATATAATTATAATAATAATGATGTTAATCAGTTAAATTTTTAAAAGCTTCATGTCTGTTGAGAGAGTAAGGTTAGTGCTACCTTTTGATGAAATTTGGAGTAGTTAACTTTAAAATTAAAGCAGATACTAAAAAATTAGTGAAAAGTAGTCATTTTCCACAAAAAATAGAGGTTGCCATAGAAACGGGCGTGTTAACATACCAAAAAACGCTTTTCGGACTCCACAACCTATTTTTCTGTAAAGAGGAGACATGTGCGCACATTTTGATGTAGGTTGTGTTTTGTTATACCTTTGGTTGGGGTTGCACCTATTTTTAGGGCACTTTTGAAGCCTTTGCCGCTAGCCTACAAGGTCAGCTGCGCATGAGCGCTTCACACAGGTCTTTTCTTGTGAACAGTGCAGTAATTAATCTTCCTGGGTCCTAAGGACAAGAGTGTTGCAAAAAGGGGTCGTGAAATCTTGAACAGTGGGCTTCCTAAATCATCTTAATTGTTTGGTTTTGCAAATGAATATCTGTAAAGTTAGAGGACTATGACAGTGTTGTGCTTTGTTGATATTGAATAAGGGGACTACAGTGATCTTTTGGCCTTCCGAGTAATATCAAGGCTACCTTTCTGCAATATTACCATTCCTGTTTGCGATATTAATTTAGCACCAAATTTAAAGAGACATTAACAGCTTTGCAGTTTCAAAACCTTTTGCAAATCCATCCAGGGAAAGTCTTTTCTTAGGATTTAGCCAAAAACTCTTTGGATCGTGACTGGGCATTAAAACAAGTGTGGTAGAGAACCACAAAGGGACAATCTCACCATGTTTTAAGTGATTCTAATTCCCTTTACATTAAGAAAAAAAATTCACTTGACTGTCAACAATCCACAACATTACTAAAACACCTTCAGTGCCCAGAGTGCACTTCATTTATCAAATACATATATTTGCATAATTTGAAAGAGAAACCAAAAAAACAGAAGAAAGTTCAGTTCACAATGCCACCACCAACCCACGCCCAACCCCCCCCCCCCCCCACACACACACACAAACGAAGGAGAAAAAACAGTGTTACAGATGACTGGGTCCTGTCATCCATCATCCAGTCCATATACTTGTTGCCAATAATGCACGTCAACATCCACATAATATATACACATCATGATTCAAAACAACCATAAAAAAATCACTGCAACGGTAACATATACAAAAATTCAAGGCAGGAAAACGTATTAAAACTAATTTTAATTTAGTGTTGCTTGGTGCACATATAAACATAAAAGGAAGTGGAAATGTATACAAATAAATTACATTTAATTTACCAATAATTTCACAATTTATAATTATCTGTTATGAAATTAGTTTCAGGTAATATACGTTATCCATATTTACCTGCTACTCCCATCGACGAAGTTGTAAATAAGATAAAATGTACGTATAGGCATTTCTCAGTGACGTCACCGATAGCCTGGCTACTGCATCATCTGCCATGTGGGAGGAGTGCCAAATGTAAACACAGTGGGTGCTGAGGCAGTGTACTTGCAGCACCCCTGGTCATCCCCGTTACATATGCATCAAACTATCTCTAATTACCACATAAATTGCTAATTAGTTACTTATCAACATGCATTCTTATCATTCTAAGTTCTTAAGTGTCAAATCAGCTTTTAATTACCATACACTGGGATTATATGATTAAAGATAAAGGTCTACTGTGGAATGTGTTGAGATGGATTGCGATAAGTTACATTCCTTACAAGCGAGGTCAGGGGTAACTTGATTCAAGGGCTTGCTCTTTGTTTCAAAGTAGTGGCATTTCACCATGTATGCAGTCAACACACAATTTGTCAGAAGATGGCTAATTTCTGTATCATCACTTGATGAGATCTCAAAGAAGAAGTATATGGAAAAAATTCAAATCATTGGAGGTGTGGACCCATATACCGTGCCAAAGAAAGACTGGTAGGTGGTTGACAATGAACTGCCTGCCATGACCTCATTCAGCATCATAGGATATTTGATGTGCACACCCAGCCGCCCATGCACATTTGAACAATTCAGATATGTGAAAGTTTGGATGCATACAATCAATCTGTTTGTCGATGGGTCCTAGAAGTGGCAGTATTGGTCATACCAAATTCATCTTTACGAGTAGTGATCAGTCGGGTAAGTTATAATTTCACATTGAAATGCACACAATCACACCTTTTCCCTTAAACTTTACATGAATTTATGAATTAAATTTACATTTTGCAAAAACACCTATTGCCTGCTAACCAAACTAATTTCCATGTATATTCTCCACAGTGGAGGTATACATGGAACAGGAGGCAAACACACTAATTTAAGTTAATAAGTACTTATACTACTGAATATGAAGAAATTTGAGCAAGGCACACATGTCCTCATGTTCCTTCTCATGCAACATATCACAACAGAAAAAAAAATCATGGTCCCACATTTGTTTATATGACTATGTACATAGCTTCCAGGTTTATAGTATTAATGACTATTATAAAATACGTGTGCTGATCCACAATGTATATACACGTACATCAAAGCTCATGAACAAATGGTAACATGTCATCATTTTTATCAAACACATCGACACAAGATGCAGCTCATGTAGCAAACAAAAATTTGAGATAATTTTATTTAAATACAAAATATATAATTTCCAGGTGATGCATTCCCAGCGTGCTACAGAGAAATTGTTACAGCCATGGATTATTGCAGACATTGATGGCACAGTACAAGCTGCACACTGTAACTATATGGCAGGGTTGGGGGAGACCTGCACAAACATAGCTGCTACACTACTTAGCATAGGATATGCAGTACAAATACTGGAAAAAATACTGTGACTCAAGACACAGTTTACTGGATGGTGCCACTCACCAAATCAATCCCCTAGGCCCCTGTGTCAGAGATTGATTTTGCATCACCAAACACAAAAAGAAAAAGACTGGGCAACAGTGAATATCATCTTCAGAGTCAAAATATGCAAATGGAACCATTTTCCATTACACAGAAAACCACTGCAGATGAAACTTTATTTGAGGAAATGAGTAAAAGTACATCTAAACCTGCAATTGTATCATTAGTGGCACTTTTTCAGATGATTATAGGCCAGTCATTGCAACCAAACCATTCCCTCAAATTTTGACAGAATTATATGATGATGAATCGCTGTCCTTAAATTTCAAGGAACTTTTAGACCTTTGTGGGAAAGTAAAAATAAATGTGACTGGAGAAGAGGCCAAAAATGTGGAGGAAGCCTCAAGGACAGGCAAGTAGCAATCTTTGGTTACAATATCGCGCAGGTAGGATCACTGCTTCACGGCTTCGTGCAGCTTGCCATACTGATCCCGCATAACATGCATTCTTATCATTCTAAGTTCTTGAGTGTCAAATCAGCTTTTAATTACCATACACTGGGATTATATGATTAAAGATAAAGGTCTACTGTGGAATGTGTTGAGATGGATTGCGATAAGTTACATTCCTTACAAGCGAGGTCAGGGGTAACTTGATTCAAGGGCTTGCTCTTTGTTTCAAAGTAGTGGCATTTCACCATGTATGCAGTCAACACACAATTTGTCAGAAGATGGCTAATTTCTGTATCATCACTTGATGAGATCTCAAAGAAGAAGTATATGGAAAAAATTCAAATCATTGGAGGTGTGGACCCATATACCGTGCCAAAGAAAGACTGGTAGGTGGTTGACAATGAACTGCCTGCCATGACCTCATTCAGCATCATAGGATATTTGATGTGCACACCCAGCCCATGCACATTTGAACAATTCAGATATGTGAAAGTTTGGATGCATACAATCAATCTGTTTGTCGATGGGTCCTAGAAGTGGCAGTATTGGTCATACCAAATTCATCTTTACGAGTAGTGATCAGTCGGGTAAGTTATAATTTCACATTGAAATGCACACAATCACACCTTTTCCCTTAAACTTTACATGAATTTATGAATTAAATTTACATTTTGCAAAAACACCTATTGCCTGCTAACCAAACTAATTTCCATGTATATTCTCCACAGTGGAGGTATACATGGAACAGGAGGCAAACACACTAATTTAAGTTAATAAGTACTTATACTACTGAATATGAAGAAATTTGAGCAAGGCACACATGTCCTCATGTTCCTTCTCATGCAACATATCACAACAGAAAAAAAAATCATGGTCCCACATTTGTTTATATGACTATGTACATAGCTTCCAGGTTTATAGTATTAATGACTATTATAAAATACGTGTGCTGATCCACAATGTATATACACGTACATCAAAGCTCATGAACAAATGGTAACATGTCATCATTTTTATCAAACACATCGACACAAGATGCAGCTCATGTAGCAAACAAAAATTTGAGATAATTTTATTTAAATACAAAATATATAATTTCCAGGTGATGCATTCCCAGCGTGCTACAGAGAAATTGTTACAGCCATGGATTATTGCAGACATTGATGGCACAGTACAAGCTGCACACTGTAACTATATGGCAGGGTTGGGGGAGACCTGCACAAACATAGCTGCTACACTACTTAGCATAGGATATGCAGTACAAATACTGGAAAAAATACTGTGACTCAAGACACAGTTTACTGGATGGTGCCACTCACCAAATCAATCCCCTAGGCCCCTGTGTCAGAGATTGATTTTGCATCACCAAACACAAAAAGAAAAAGACTGGGCAACAGTGAATATCATCTTCAGAGTCAAAATATGCAAATGGAACCATTTTCCATTACACAGAAACCCACTGCAGATGAGACTTTATTTGAGGAAATGAGTAAAAGTACATCTAAACCTGCAATTGTATCATTAGTGGCACTTTTTCAGATGATAAAAGGCCAGTCATTGCAACCAAACCATTCCCTCAAATTTTGACAGAATTATATGATGATGAATCGCTGTCTTTAATTTCAAGGAACTTTTAGACCTTTGTGGGAAAGTAAAAATAAATGTGACTGGAGAAGAGGCCAAAAATGTGGAGGAAGCTTCAAGGACAGGCAAGTAGCAATCTTTGGTTACAATATCGCGCAGGTAGGATCACTGCTTCACGGCTTTGTGCAGCTTGCCATACTGATCCCGCATCACCGTCACCTAGTTTGATAAAAACAATCTGCTATCCCGAGCTTTTCAAATTCAGCACCAAAGCAACACGTTGGGGGTGTGAGCATGAGAAGCAAGCAAGGGAATCGTATGAAAAAAAAAATGAGTGACCAGGAATATTTCAAAGTAACGGATGTAGGCCTGTGAAAAGACATCACTTACACACACCTAGGGACCTCACCTGATGGATTAGTCACCTGTGACTGTTGTGGGGAAGGTTGTTTGTGAGATCAAATGCCCCTATTGCGTGAAAGATACGGAGCTTGCAGACACAATGGATAAAAGTACTTTCTGCTTGGAATCCAAGGATGGAGCTTTATCTCTGAAGAGAGACCATGCGTACTACTATCAAATACAGGCACAAATGCAACAAAGAAGGAGTATTGTGACTTCGTAGTTTGGACATTGATTGATTCCAACAAGATCATATATATCGACCTTTGTTGTCCAATTTGGTTCAACAAGTTTTTTAAATTCATTTTTGCAGCTATTTCATCAATTTGTTCGGGGGGGGGGGGGTTAAAATGAGCCTTATTCGGGTCTGCTAAGTCAATATTTGTAAGTGGTTTGTCAGAAAACCGGGATTCTTGTTTACCATGTGTGCTGATTTTTTTGACACATGGTTTGACTTCTCGATAATTTTCAACTAGGCTAATTGCTTTTCAGTTGTGCTATATTGTAATTGGCTCCACTGTTTCAATGCCCATCGTAGAAATTGTAGTGTCAACAAAACCCTGCACTCCATCATCCTCTATACTTACCAACTCCTCTTCCTTCTGTATTGTCCCTCCTCCAGTAATAACCAGTCTTTCTTCCCTGGCTGTTAGGTTTCTCTCCTTTCTGTTGCCTGCACATTCAAATAAATTACTGGTAAATGTTCAACCAATGTTATAGGGCAGTTTTAGCATACTGCTGAACATTTACCCTTTACAAACTCAGACTTTAAATATCAAAATCTATTTGCTATACCGATTCTTCTTTTTTTCTATTTAATCAAACCATGGCAGGACAGCCTATCTATCTATCTATCTGTCTATCCATCTATCTATCTATCTATCTATCTGTCTGTCTGTCTGTCTGTCTGTCTGTCTGTCTGTCTGTCTGTCTATCTATCTATCTATCTATCTATCTATCTATCTATCTATCTATCTATCTATCTATCTATCTACCTACCCCAATAACTAGCTAGCTGGCTATATTTTGGTTTTGTTTTGCGGCGGTAACACTGATTTAAAATATACATTTGACTTACCCACTCACACCAAAATAGTTACTTTCAAACAATGATATTTTCAAACATCAGATACACACACACACACACACACACACACACACACACACACACACACACATATATATATATATATATATATATATATATATATATATATATATATATATATATATATATATATATATATATATATGTTATATTCTTCTACCAAAATTCAATGTGAGGTTTTTACTGCCTCACCCACCATCTTAAAACCTTGATTATTCTTTTTATTCAATGGTTGTTATGAAGAATATACTACCACATGTTTCTTTACGAAATGATCCAACATCTTCCAATGATTTGGGTACACCCTCCAACAGCAGGGACATGATGCCTTCTTTCTCTTTGTTGATGTAAACAGCGTAATTTTCGTGGTCATCTTGAAGTTTTTCGTGGCTTTTTCCTGCTTCTGTCAAGTACGCATGGATACACTTAAATACCATACACATTATCAGGGTAGATGTTTACTTGCTTTCTTACAATGTTGTCAGGGCCAATTCAGGAATTTTTAAAAGTTGTTACCAAACTCCAGTACTGGCTCCTTTCTTTCTGAATAAAACTTTTATATTGCAAATCTTTAATGGCTCCATCTTTTAATGTATTTTAGATACAATAGCTATAAAACGGTATTTATCATGGACACTTTAAAATGACAAATAATTGATAATCAGAGTGTTTTGCACTCATCATGGATGTGTTGTCCCAAAGTTGAAATGAGTCCTCGAACACAACTCATTTTGTTACAGTTCATATGGGGACTAATTCTAAAGCACCATATGTCATCATTGCACAACTTACCTGTTTTATCAAAGCACATCATAATAACAGCTGTTCACCAAGGGTAAATGCCCACATACTGATGTTTCATATGCATGTATAAGTATCCTTGTGTGTTCCCATGACATAATAAGCAGATCTCAAGTTGTTTTAGATGTGTAAATGAGGGGTTACAATGTCACCTAAACAAACGCTACAACTAGCACAAGACAGCTTGTGCAGTGTGTACAGATATAATCAAACTTACGAAACTGTATATTTCTTTTGTTTAATGAGGATTAATGAAGCTGGTAAATACAAAAATCAATACAGACAAGCTAACAGCTCCTGTGGTGGTGTATTGTGGCGAAATTCACAGCTCTCCCCTAAAAATATCACTTATAGTCACTCCCAGGCCCTCCGGGATTTTTCCAGAGCACTGTACAGGAAGAAGACTGCACTTCTACAGCAAAATGCAGTAAAAGTACAGATATAATAAAATATACGAAACTGTATATTTCTTTTGTTTAATGAGGATTAATAAAGCTGGTAAATGCAAAAATCAATACAGACAATCTAACAGCTTCTGTGGTGGTGTATTGTGGCGAAATTCACAGCTCTCACCTAAATATCACTTATAATCAATCCCAGGCCCTCCGGGATTTTTCCAGAGCACTGTAGAGGAAGAAGACTGCACTTCTACAGCAAAATGTAGTAAAATATTGCCCCGAACCGGGTAAACACATCTATGCGTTTCCAAATCTAGGTCTCCTCCGGTTCTCACTGCACGTTTTTATGTGCTACTGTGGGTGATCTCATTCCATTTCCGCTAACTCGCAGGGGGGACAGGAGGTGGGACACCACAATGCATTGCGGGGGTACTGCCCCAATTTCAATTTTACTACACCACCCCCCTCTGCCGACATTGCATCCTCACAAGCCCACAGAAAAGCCTAAGTGCGAACTGTCACACCACTGACTTAACACATCAAAGGTGCCCATGGGGGAAGATATGAATACCCTTACCATTAGGGAATCTTTTAATTTACCATTGCATGTTGATGCGCCAAGCGCTTCGCTCGTGTGTGTGCCTTCACATGCAAGCCAGCCAACACCCCACAAAGGGGAATGATCAAACATGGCATCCCTTCACAAGGGTTCATGTTTTGCAACCTCCCTCCTTGAGGGCTTATCTTTAATATCTCCCCAGCCAGGGGTCACTTTTATTACCTCCCTCCTTGTGGGTTTATCTTTTATATTTCCCCAGCCAGGGGTCACCTTTATTACCTCCCTCCTTGAGGGTCTGTTTCTTCTCACCCCTCCTTCGGTAGGTACGCCCGCATCCGCTGGGGGCGCAGCGATCGCGTATGTCCATAGGCAATGGCACTGGAAAGTGTGTCACACTTTCTGGGCCTGCGCTGACCTGCTCCTGTCGCTTCCATTCATAAAAGCCCTTTGTTGTATGATATAAGCTTTGTCACGTGATCGAATCGACCAATTAGAGGGTCTGTTTATGGTGGCACCATTTTGAATTTTCAAGATACGATCTTCCATGACGAAACGGCGAGCGAAAAATACGGTCAACTTCAAAGCTTAGTATTCAATATAAGTTAGTCTTACATCATATTAAAACTTATATACATATGATTTCTGCAATCTAAGCTTTCTAATGAACTTTATTTGAGAAAAATATTCCAATGCCCAGAGAAGTTATGGCCCTCCCCAGACAGGGTACATTACGGCAAAATTTGGTCTAGCCAGCCATTGCCGTACGGGCCATCCTCGTTGCGCGGGGTCGTAAGCTATCGAGTAAGGACTCCTAGATACACTTATATCGCTAACGTATCAATAAAACTTACATATTCTTTTTCTATAGAAGATAATCTTTAAACTGTAGTTAATTTGGATAAAATACATGACAGCACAGAGAAGTAATGATTTCCGAAAAATGCTGTAAAATTCAGACTCGGTGACAAAATGGCGATTGTTGTTGGGTCGCCGTATCATGCTGTACGCATGGGAAAATCTCTCCAGAGGTCACATTTTGGTCCTACATTACATTTCAATGTTAAAAACCATAATCTATAGATCGTAAGACGTAAGATGAACATTATTTGAAAATAATCCATCGAAGCACTAAAAAGTTATCATCATCACAAGTTAGGGCTCAGAACTTAAAAAGTTGCCAGGCATTGACCAGTGCATGACCCGAACAGAATTTTGTTAACAACGGGTTCATAAGACATTACTGTCTTTTATTCAATCATCAGCTGTGAAGTTGTACAGTTAAAATTTGTAGCTCAATAATGAACTTTATTTAGATAAAATCGGCACAAAAATTGGAAATTAATGACCTTTACAAGATGAGTAAAAATAAGGTGACGGTCAAACTTCATGTTTGCTCCCGGTGATGGGCTCATGTGTCCCCCGCGTGACAAAAATGGCGGCGTGCCTCCTTGCCTCCCCGGGCATAAAGCTCTGGTCAAACTGATGCCATGTGAAACATCAAACTATTTTACAAATGCAACACTTAAAATTTTGTCAACAAAATTATGTATCCTGATATTGTATTCAAACCTTTTGCATCAAATGCATGAGTGGGTGAGAAAACCTGGATTATGCATGGTCACTCAAGTGGAACGCCACTTCTCGCCTTCTTGGTCTGGTCACACTTTTGATATACAGTGACTGTAGGACAAAATCAGCCCAATTCCAGTATCTTAAAAATTTAATATCTTCAAATCTACTTGTCATATTATGTTTTTTCAAACACCATTGTGTTTCAAATGATCAGACCTTTCCATTGGTACCAATTTCGAAGAACATCTGTGAAATTTTTTTTTTTCTGGAATTACCTACCTTCGGGGCTTATCTTCTGTTTAATCATCCCTTGACAGGGGCTTGCTTCCGCCTTCCTTTTCAATTCACCAGCTGCTCCTCTTGCAATCACCTCTTATTGCAACAACAGCCCTTACTATTTCTATTTACACAGTCTCTTCTGGCCATGATCACAATCTTTGCACTTTCTATTTACATGATCTCTTCCGGCCACAACAATTTTTACACTTAATCTAAACAACACTGATTCATTAAATACAATAGATAAGTATAAAAGTTCGAACAACAACTACACTATACAATACAAACAATCAATTAGAGATCTGGTTTGAACACACTTAAGGTAGCGTCGGTAAAGCTCCGCGTGTATGCCGCGGCGGTCTTTAACCCGCGCCGCTCTTCTGTCAAGGATAATATTTTTACACCCATGAAACTATATATATTTACTTTCGCCAAGATCTCGAGATTTCATATGTGCAATAAAAATTGGGAAAAAGCGCACCCGTGAGACAGGAGCCCGGCTATTGCATGAGGGTCTGTTTTCAAGATTTTTTGAGGCACAAATGAATAAAAATTTCCTTACAACCTTGAAATTTTGTGAAAGGAAACTTTATATAGGTGTCCAGGTTCGGCATTTTTGTTTTTTCTCTAAAAGGAATATTTATCATTTTATCAGCTGTAGAAAGGGTATCTTCTCAAATTGACCACTTCTCTGAATTTAGAATTCCGAAAACCACACAAAAAATAAAAATATATCCAAACGCAGGATGCCGCACCTAAGTTATATTGTTATCTTTTCATTCCTTTTTATTTCGTGAAAATTGGTCCACCCGTTTTCGAGAAAATTAAAATTAAAATTAGGAAAGTCGTCGCCAAACCTAAACCGCAAAAAATGGCCCCAAAAGGAAATCTGGTCGTGTTTGGTGGCATTTTCTGCTGTTACTTGAGCTGTGTTCACTCCACGGTTCCGACTGTTCTTGTGTGACAAGAAACCATGTGCTACTATACGTTTCATACATTGTCATAAAAAATTGAACATTAAAAGCCGTCAATAAATCCCAATCTTTGATGTCGTTCCACTGAAACTTGAACTATTCTGTGGTTTCCTTATAATGGTTTCTCATGTGGCCCGCTACAAACACAATGAGAGAGGTGAGGCGAAGGGGGATAACCATAATCGCATTATCACCCTGGGCAACCAACTTTGACCCCTGTGTTCAAAATGGCGGCGACAACAAACAACAACACGCGGTTTTACAGTTTGTTTGTCAAGTTTACAAATATGACATCGCTCACTGCTCATATGTCAGATCGAACATTGGAGTCCAGCAAATTTGGCATCACTCACGACTCAAACGACAGATCAAAGAAGCGAATGGCTTTATTAACACGATGGCAATGCTTCACTTTGCACAGTGTTTCGGAAAGTTTCATACAAGTACGACCTGAGCAAAATTCAAGGCGAAAACCATGGGACGGTCAAGGAAGGAGAAAAAAAAATGGGATACCACTTCGCTGGACAGAATTGCAAGATCGCGGGTTCAGAACCAGAGGGACATTGAATGTGATTCTAGCTATACCGCAACAAGTATATCATGTGCAACGGAACGCAAGTTTGCGGACGTTTCGACCGGGACAGTTGTCACTGTCAGTGACCAGGTAGACGTTCCCGGAGAAGGCGAGTGGCATACAGAGGGGCGACCAGATCCGTCGGATCTTGAGTTTAGTAGCTTGGCATGGATGGACAGTAATGTTACATTGGATACCGAAACACTTACAGACTCCGAACAAGAAGACTCGGTGTGTGGGATTGAACGGCCAACAGGCTTCAGATTGATCGATATGGAAGAGCTTAGTGATTTAGTGAACGCTGCGGCAGTGTGTAGGGGCTGTGGGGGAGACCTTCAGCTGAAGGAGGACTCGAGCCGCCGTCGCGGATGGGCATCGTGCCTTGCCCTGGAGTGTGCGAACATTGACTGCAGTGTTTCCCCGCAATGGAAATGGACAAGTAAAGCCTGTGATTCTGGAGCAAGGATAGTCAACAAGCTAAGTGTCATTGCCACGAGGGCTATCGGGAAAGGAAGACGAGGTGCTGCTACTTTTGCCAGCCACCTGAATCTACCTGCACCAGTAGACAACAAGTCCTGGATGAGACACACTAAGGCGCGGGGTGACTCGGCGAACGAGATCTTGCAAGATGAATTCCGAAGGTAGGTTCAACTTCATGATTATTCACATGCATGTAATTTTATAATAGTCTGCGGTCTTGATGCATCAATGCAATGTCTATACACACAACTTTTACATTTGGAAGTTGGTTGTTTTGATAACATTTTGTATCTCCTCATGCAGTTACTCGTCGTATGGTAATTACTCACCCAGGCCTATAACTATAGACATATTTTTTGAGTCTCGCCAGATCAAATGTCTTAGGTTTTTGTATGCTGTAAAATGGAAGAAATTTCAGCCTATCAATCGTCCCCATTGGTCCGGGGAGAGAAATAATAGGAATGTGTCATGTAGCACTTCCCTGTAAATACAAACAAAGTGAAGAACTTGTAGGTTGGCCTAGACTCAATGTGAAATACAGAAAAACAATTATGAGATCTGTCCAAAAAATACATAAATGAGTGTGTTTTTCAAGATACCTGTATGCGGGCATTATAAAACATGCAACAGCATGAAGCTACTGTTGGACATTCAGAAAAAAAAAATAAACAAACAAACAGCATTGTTCATGTACCAAATTGGGGGACGGGGGGAGTGAAGAAAAAATTCTGTGTACAAATGTGAAAATGCAGAACATTTTGACTGGCCCGTTACAAGACATGGAGCATGTTCCTACACATATATTTTATCTCTGGGTAATATTTCATTCAGAGCCGTACTAAAGGTGAAGCAGCTGAGGGTGGACCAGGGGAAAGTTCCAGGAGTGGACCCAGGGAAGAAACTCACAACTGAGGAGTTAGAGGACCTGGTCGTGGACATGCCAGTTTCTTTAGATGGGTCATGGATCCGACGACGAGCAGACTCAAAACATGGATTTGTTACAGCAATATCCCAAGACACAGGCGAAGTAGTTGATAGACACTACATGTGTAAGACCTGCCTAGCTTGCCAAAGGTGGGCCGACAAAGACAAGAACAGCCTTTCATACCTCGAGTGGTATGTCAACCATGGACCGGACTGTCTGATGAATCACAAAGGAAGTGCATCATCTATGGAAGCCAGTGGTAGGTTATTGTGTCTGTGTATTTTGGTTTATACCATATTTTTCCTAATAAGGACGCCAGCTCTAATTAGACCCCCCAACCCTACTTCCTTGGAATCAAAATGACACAAAACCACATAAGAAATTCTATAAATTTTGGTCATTTTTACAGTATATATAGATCAGCGTTTTTCCCAGAATTTTGTAAAGATGGTGCAAAATCCATATGACAGGGCATAAAAGGGGGAAGAAGAAGGAAGAAGACAGGGCATAATTTGACACTATACAAATAAATAAAGAAAATATCACCAGGGCAGAAGGGAGCACCGGAAAATTGAAGCGAGCCCCAGGATAAAGGCAGGGAGATTCTCCCTTCTAAATTTCTCAGGGAAAAGCACTCTATATACATATATGTTATGTACATGAAGCAGAACTGAAACTAAATCATACTGTGAATTTTTAATTTTGATTCACCATTGAGAACATTTGTGAAGTTCTTTACAACAACCTGACCTTGAAAACTTTGAACAGCAGGCAAACATTTATATATCTTAGTAGGGACATACAGACGTATGTGCCTGACCTTGGGGAGGGACCACCATTTTTCAAAGACCAGTGTCATGCTTTACAGGTTATTTTTCACAATAGGGGGTATAATACATTGCAGGTATTAGACCTACCCAATGGTTGCTGTTTCAGGCCAGGGTCACTATACACCTACTTGCAATATGTTACTTGTTTCAGGTGCAGTAGAATTATTTGGCAGGTCGATGGAGAAGTATAATGTACGGATTAGCACTAACAACCTTAGTTTCTCTCTGAGAACACATGACCAACCCATGCAACAGAATAATGCAGTTTCATAGACGCAGGTCCAGCACCCTTGGCAAGGGAGACCCATCTACTGTATTCATGTCACATATCCGCTTTAGTCATCCCACTGGATGGGATGGTCAAATTCTGTCATGTAGCTCATTCCATTGTTATAACAAATTTCCCCAAATAGGGTGTGCACTGGCGGCGGGAGGCTTTCAAACACATCACTGCAGACACAAGTGGGCTCCAACCAAGTCACTTGCCCATGCAGGCACCATGCCCTCATTCTCTGGCTCAAGAGCAATGGGGCTTTCCAAAACCTCACAGCTGACTCTTTGCAGCTCTAAATCGTTTTGAGCCCATGTAGGCATGGACTCTCCTACCACACACTCATTGAGCTGACCCAAATTCTCCCCTTCTGACCACCCATACCTATGGGCATATTGAACAAAAGGAACCACAAAAGAGGCCCAGTCAGTGGTTCCATCGTATCGCAGTTGTTTAGATGCCGGACCACGGGGGACCTCAGCTTCACACACCCGTGGCCTGACCTGGTCCATTACACTTCTCCTGCTACCTCGTTCAGAGGGGGTCCGTTCACTCTGGCCCACAGGGGGCTCCTCACCCCCATTACCTTCGGACAAAACCTCCCTCACCTAAGTCCTTCTCTCGAGACCTAGTCTGACTGGACCGACCAGAGATGTCCCTTCCTCCAGGGGAGCGGGCTTCCCGAATCCCCCTAGGTACAAAATCCCAGCCCTCATGGCTCTCTCCCATATCCTGCCTTTGTTCTGCTGTTCTATATGGCTGGTCTCTGACTCCCTGTAAACTACTGGACGCAGCTCACTCTCCCATCCTATAACCTGTGGGTGGTGCCCACGATTTGCTGCCTGTGAGGATGCACTTGCAGTAGTGCCTGCCCAAGCTGATCCCCGTAATACTTTGGGGGGCAGGACCCGACCCGTGAGGGTCCTGGAAGGGCCCCAATCCTGTATCTCTATCTCTTTCCTTCGCACCTTCCCATCTGGTCCTTCTGGGCCTGGCACCACACCATTGTGTTCATTCCCTGAAAATTGTACAGCTTGAGGGTAGGCATGGTTAACAAGAGTCTGAGACTGTTTTACTGGATGGCCTGCCCCTCCATCATCACCCTTGGGATATAGACTCCTTGAGTCACCCAAAGGACCACCCGACCTTCCCATCCTATCCCCAAAATGGGATCTGGGACGAGATCAGACTAGCCAGTCTCCATCCTGTATATATTGCGGTATTGATCCAGATAAGATGGGTTCTGATGCTGGCTGCTCTTCTGCTGGGGAGGGGGAACAAGATCTCCATCATCATATCCCACACCTGATGGACCTGCCTGAGGGCTGGATACTAGTTAAGGTGCCACCCCTTGTCCTGGGGATCTCATGCACTGGGTCCCCAAACTCCAGCCTGCTTGTGGGGTCCCAGCCTTTACTTCCTGCTGAGATGCACCTAATTGACCTCGTCCTCCATACCCACGCACCTGTGAACCACCAGACAAGCCGTGTTGCACATTTTCCTGCCTGTCTCGCTGTGCTCTGCTGCCCCAACTGCATATCCTTCTGAAGATCCTGAATACTCTTCCAGATATTGCGGAACCCTTCTCGGAAATCGCGGGACCAACTTTCTCGGAGATCTCGGGACAAACTCTCTCCCATATCATGCTGCATAGACCGCGTATCCTCACATATATCCTGGTGCCATGATGCCATTTGATCCTACACTTTCCTTTCAAAGGCAACAGATCACTCTTCCCAACCCAGGTTTCCCATAGACTGTTGGCCCACAACGGGGAGCATAATTCCATCCCCAGCACCCTCAGGGTTTACCCTTCATTTTCAACTCTGGCCTGCTCCCCTTCATCTGCAGGCCCATAAGGGGTCCCGTTATGAGTAACTTGCTTTCCTGCCATTTTGAAATGCACTCCCTTTCTATTAAGTGCTCTAAGATAAACTTTAATTATTTACAAGACAGCGTAACGAAAAAGAACAAGAACAGTACCTATAACTACCACAACTCTGTGATACAGTGGTACCTGCTCTAAAGACGACCTCTCATGAAAGACTGCACTAGTTTTTAAGACCGCCATTTCAAGACAATGGCCTTCAATTTCTTTGTAAGCTCACCTGCAGTGAAAGACCACCTGCCATATGTGACCCCTTCTGTCTGGCTTTAAGGATGGTCTTAAATAGCAGGTACCACTGAACACTTACTTTTGCAAACAATCTCCATTATTTGTGTTGTGATTAAATTAAGTAAAAGTTATTGAAATGGGAAATTAAGCAAGTTTCCTGTTCTTCAAAACAGAGTGTCTCTCTAGAGTAGACATTCACAGAATGGTGCAGCAAAATCAACCACCCAACATCAACACCTGCTAGTGGGTTGCACTAACCACACACAAACTTACATGTAGAAATACCTTTTAAATGAGTCAAGGCACACCTGAATTGCAGTATTGTTCAGAGTTGCAATAACAATAAGCAATGAATACTATAGTCCTACATATACTGAACTGCAATCGCAGGGAATGTATCACTGCAATCACAGTAAACGTTCTGCAGAACAGATGCAACTCAAGTTCGGCACATAATCATGTTCAATTCATGTTCTGCGCAGGTACAGTTTCATGTTCTGTTCAGGTACAGTGCATGTTCCGTTCATGTTTAGTGCAAGTACAGCTTCGTGTTCTGTTCATGACTCGTGCAGTGCATGTTCTGTTCTATATAAACTCAATTTAAACTAGGAAAGATGATTTGCTGCATAGCAAATCAGTGTGTGTGTCTTCAAAGCATATTGGTATGGCAATGTACAACTATTCCATAAAACAGGAGTACAAGTTGGAATGGCATCTCTGTCTATTATAGCATGGAAGTTATTCAAGATTTAAAATTTCTAATGGTGCTTTTTTATATAATTTAAATTGCTACAACTTTTATTTTTAATTCATTGGGTGATTAGGTGCCAATGATCAACAACCCCTTAGCAGAAGTTGGAATGACATCTCTATTATATTGTTGAAGATATTCAAGATTGAAAATTTCAAATCCAGAAAGAAAGAAAGAAAGAAAGAAAGAAGGGAGGGAGAAAGAAAGAAAGAAACACAGAAAGAAAGAAAGAAGGGAGGGAGAAAGAAAGAAAGAAAGAAAGAAAGAAAGAAAGAAAGAAAGAAAGAAAGAAAGAAAGAAAGAAAGAAAGAAAGAAAGAAAGAAAGAAAAGTGTGTGTTGACACACACACACTTTAATGATAGAATGCATGAGCAGGGATCTTGAGCATTTCCTGGACTGTGTAATTGTATATAAATAATGTAGCCCAAAGTGTTTTCTTTAAGAGCCACTGAACTGACTGGTATCCAGAAAGAAAACATTAACTTATAATTAAATTACAAAATAGACATAGCCATTCAATCAATGCAGCCAATGTCTATATGACAAAATTAACTCATTCAGTGATGAACCCAAAGGATATGCTCTTTGCTAATTCTTTCAAATTTGCATTGCTAATACAATGTGTGAAACAAAAAAAAGGTCAGAATATCACAAATCATGAGCAGATATTCTATTCTATTATGATTGTCAAAAATTTTAAATCAGAACCCCCTAATTTAAAAGATAAGAATACTCAGTATATCCCTTTGATACAAATTTTACTGACAGTAAATGAAGACTTCTGTCCTGAATGAGTCACACTTGCCAGGACTTCGGAATAAGCTGGCCATTTGATACCAATCATTCACTGTCACTGGTCGTGTGTTTGGTGGGGTGGCAGACACATAGCAGGGCAGCTCCACAGTAAAATGGTGTCCCTTTAGCCGGATTATTTTGTAAAAAATCCAATTATTTGACGCTACAAAAGTGAAAATAAAACCCATATAAATGTCTACAGCAGCACCCATGTGGACCTGTTTGCAAACACCACTAATTATAGCAGCCGGGTTGAGTGGCAGGGCAAAGAGGTCAATGATAGGCTGTTTGGCCCATCAGCACTGTGGTCACAACTAATGAGACGGCCCCCAGAGCTCAAGTTAGGTGGAATGCACTGTATAGTATATAACATATTGAAGATTTAAAACTTTAATTAGCCCTCATTTGCATAATTTTGAAAAGCATGACCTCTCATTATAAAAAGGCCAGACTTTATCTATAGAAGTATAATTGTGCCAAGTTTGGAGTTTCTACGTCTTATACGTTTCAAATGAAATGTCGGACAAATTTGCCTGTAAAGAAAGAAAGAAAGAAAGAAAGAAAGAAGAAAGAAAGAAAGAAAGAAATAAAGAATTCCTAGAAAAACAGAAAAGTGTGTGCTGACACACACACTTTAGAAATACCCAATCTGCACCGAGCAAATGTTGAAATTAGCCCCAATTACACAAGGATCACCTACACTGCACTGACAATGACCAGCACTTAATACTTAAGTACATAGACACAAAAACAAATGATTAAGGAAATGCACAGATCAAGACACCTTCAACTTAAAAAAATATTCATTAACACACAGAAGCCTTAAGAACCAATTATCATCAGATATATCTGAAAGGACTGCCACCTGCAACACTTGAATTATGGGCACAATCACCTGGCGTGCATCAATACAGCCCACTATGCAGTAACATCCGACAAAGGACCCCACATAGACTTGCTCAAGTCTCACTGGACTGTCTTCCGTATTTTATTTAAAATCAAATTCATCGCAAAATGAAATTTTAAGTAAACACACGTCCTAGCTTTATTCTGTTACAATACAGGTATGCCCTTAAACCTAGCTAATTGGTGTGGAACGTGTCTATAACCAGATAACATTGACTCCAGCTGATAAGCGCCGGGCGGTCTGCACTGTTTTTCTTATCACACAGACAAGCGAGCGGTCATAAGGCACCCCTCATAAGAAGCTGTTAATTGAGCTACTGTGTAATGAAGGATTAATTGCAGTGCACCGCGTCAGGCAGAGGGCGTCCAGTGAGACTTGTAAAACTTGGCGGCTTGTCACTGCTATGAATTATTCATGAGCATTCAAGCACGTGACAGATTCAAGGCCGTCTAAAATTCCTTGTGTTGACTGGTTTTTTTTTTCACATGCAAGCATGCACATTTTATTGTAGAGAAACGTCAGTTCTTGCCAATGGCTATTTCGATTTTGCGTTAAAATGAATATTTTCCTTCTACGATGATTTAAATCAATGATTGGGTCGTCGCTTGTGACAACTTGAATGATGTAACTTTGCAAAACTGCGCAAAAATAGGGCGATTTCATCGTCTCTATCTCCATTTTTTTTTTGTCTCCACACCATGTTGTTTATATGGTTAGAATGCTCAAAACCTTGTCTATTTTAACAACAAGCTCTCCCATTGGCTGAAACAAAAGTATTTTAGTGGGAACCCCTTCAAAACTGCTTCTATTTCAAACAGATGCGTCGTTATTTTAGTCAGAAGCTACCAGGGCCCAGAATCGATCACATGGTGTTCGCTGTCTAATCAAAAATTTTTTCTACCACTGTTTCGTTCGGTAGTTCTCGCTGCCTCATGTGGTGAAGTCTGGCTTGAAAGATGGGTGACATTTGTCACTTTGTGTGAACACAAGTGACGATTACGGACAATTTTTTAAGCAAGAAACAAAATTTAACGCTGTAAATTGGCCAGAATGATAACATACTACCATTGTAGTCTTTGAGACCACTCAAATATTCTAGGCGTCTTGAACTTGATCTGACCTCTGATTTGACTTCTCGGATCCGCGAAACCCCGGATGCTGTCACGTCACTCTCACCGAAATGATGGTAGTCCAGAGTGGGCTTGTGCAAGTTTGACAAGTCCCTGGTGTCGGCAGCCGGAGGGAGACGGTCAGCTTTGTCTCGCTTGAGTGGCCAATGACTATATACTAGCCATGCATTCATTTGAAGACCACTTTGCCTTCAGCCTTATTGCGATGATAATGGGATTAGAACTGACTAGGACTCAATAGCTGCTACTGTTGAAACCGGCACGGCGACAGTGTCGACCATTTAAAAAAAATAAGAAATAACAGTAGAACCTACTTAATAACACCATGTATTTGGGATAATATTATACAGTTAACTTTGTGGAGGGGAAAATGTATTTCACTTCTGGGTGGGACCGCGGGATGGGAAAAAAGGGACAAGCACCAGGGACTTGTGCAAGTCTAGACCCTACACAGACCTGTATACAGTATCCCCACAGGGGTCTATATAGCCCTCTATGTAGTCACACCATACACCTTGAACTACAATCAATCTTATAGGCCTACCTAAACCGCACAAGGACACAGACAATAATTGAACTATATTTAACCAAACTTGAATAAACCCCTGTACACTTTACATATTACTCGCTTCAGCCCAAAAGATAGGCCTACCTTAGGCTTAGCACAACACAATGCTCACTATTAATGCACAGGAACAAGTTGACAAGACACACACTGTCTTGTGAAACTCGTTCTGCGAAAGATTCCAACTTCAATTAATAAAAATAGAGCTTGATTGGCAATGATTGCGATTCAATAAATTAACTTAACTCGATTTACCAATTATTCTGAATCGGTCCACTGTCTTTAATTTGCCAATTTGTTTGATTACAAAAACACAAGGTCCAACAAACCAGTGTAGTGGGCTCCCCGCAATTGGGCTACTAATTTTCCCTTCCAAAGGGTCCACCCCTGCAGCCCTATATATTGCATCAATGATACACCCATGCAATATCATGTGTGCCCTAATGGAACACACAGAACACACTTGCTAATTAAAGGGGAGAGAGCATAAAAAGCACTACGCGTGTGCACACAATTAAGAAATAGCTCGGCCCACACTTGGGCATCTATCACATCGCCCACAAAGCTTAACCTAAACAATAATCAGAGCATGGGCACACCTTCTCTGCTTGAAAACAGATTTGAAGGAAAAGTAGAAAGATTAATAAAAAAAAAAACTTGAAAGACAGAGAGCAGAGAATAATACATGCCAACCTGATGAAAAACCAAACAACCCTATCAACCGGAACTAATAATTAAATAACCCTATCAACTGGAACTAATAATTACATAATTAACTCAACACGTATGCAACACATTCAGCGCAGCTGCTGTGTTTTATTGACGGCAACAGCGCGACCGCGGACCACAAAATAATCATGCACCATTCGGTTGGTGCCGAACTTCGCCGATGCGCGTCACTAGCGGCTGGGCGCCAGCAAGGCAGCCAAACGCGTAGCACACTCACTCTCACCCGCACGAATTGACAGTGCCTGTGGGGAGACACAAGAAGTTGATCAAAATTTAAATCACAGTCAAAAATGATTTTATCAACAAACACAATCAACTGTCAGCACCGATATGTGTGCAGGTTAAAACTCGTTCTGTCTAAATCTATTCCCCATGACACGACCATGTGGAATTCTATATCAGCTTGGTGCCCTTCAAGGCTTGATTTGAAAAAAAAAGATCGAAACCGAAACTATTTCCTGAAAGTGATTCAGGAAAATACAGTTATATAATAAGTATCAGTCTAAACAGGCAGCTCAATTTTGATTGACATTAGCGTGCAAGTCATTCTGTGAAGGAACCAACACTCGGGTAAGAGCGTAGACAGACCACTGGATAGGACTAAAGGACTTATTACGGTAAATACATACAACGCTCAACCCACAGAATGGCAGGTCCGCCATGTTTGATGTTGTCAGGAGGGTAGCGTGTTTACTAGAACATTTCATGAAATACTCACATTGAGACGAAATTATTACCAGACCAGGAAGACAAACAAACAAGAAAGGAATTACAGTGTTAAGTTTCGTAATTACTTGATTTACTTTTACTATATCGGCGATTTATGTTTTACTTCTGTTATGTTATTTTATGTTCCGGAAGGTAGACCTTGCCACTGGATAGGGGCTCGTACCGTGACTGATAATGATAGCGACAGAGAACCGCTGCCGCTTCTTGCAGCCCCATTCAGGAGGGCTGAGCTGCAGAACGCGTAGTCCCAAGGGACCTCCCCACGCTCCGCAAGCTTACAGAGCGTGGGGAGGTCCCTTGGGGCCACGGAACGCGGAGGTGGTGGTCTGCCAGCCCGTGTGGGCGACTGTGTGTGTGTTTCATTTTAAGCCTTAAGTTAAGTTGCTGCATGGAGGAATTCAAATTATAAATGCACCTCCAAAGAAAAGAGCACGCATGAGGTGACAAATGACACAGAGTCCTCACCATGTGGAACCGCTATTCTTAGCGTTTCTGCGTGACAATATATGGTGCCACTTGATACAAACCTCCGCAAGCAGTTTTAGTTTTAGGGTCGCTGATGGCGTCACAACCGGATATGACGAGCTGTTTGGGGATTCCCTAATGTGACCAGGCATGGGCGTACAACTTCGCGAACCGTAAACATCTGCTAAATTGGATAATATCATCGCAGAAAATTGTACCCATGTTCATTTCCCGTAAACAGTGCCATAATATAGGCTGTGTAGCGGGCCGAGCTATTTTTTTTACCCAATATTATAATAATTATCCATTCAATCTCAAACAGTGTAGCCTGTGGTGCAGCGCTGAAGCTGATGCAGAGTTGAAGTTATTGTTGACATGTTGTGAATCACTGAATGTTGGTGTGGCTGTCATTTTCACTCACAGAAATGGTCACTTTGGTCACTTTCTTGTAACAGTATGCCTACAGCATTTTGTGTTGACATTGATGTAGTTGTCTTTATTTTGTGGGAGTGAGTGTTAAAGTTCTTTCGTTTGCAAAGTTTCATTCACTTGAAGAGCTGACCTGTATAAAACGAATCTGTAACACTAACAGCTCTTCGCTTTCAGCTTGGTTGCCAATCAACTCTGTCGCAGTGTCATACCGTAGCAAGTCGCGTGGTCACCTAGCTAGACGCTATATCACTTCGCTGTGTTACATTAATTTGGTCGCATTCAGCGAGAAAAATTATCTATTTTGTAGCGTAACACAAGAAACATCTTGTTTATCGGAACAAATGGAAACTAAATAGAACTTCTTAACCTGGGATTTCTTTATATTTGTGTACATAAACTAATCAAAGAAGACCCCCACCCCCAAAAAGGTTTGTATTTTTTTTCTGCAAAACCTTGGGGAGCAGGTAGACTCTTCCCTTATAATTAAAGTGTGTGTGTCAACACACACTTTTCTTTCTTTCTTTCTTTCTTTCTTTCTTTCTTTCTTTCTTTCTTTCTTTCTTTCTTTCTTTCTTTCTTTCTTTCTTTCTTTCTTTCTTTCTTGCTTTCTTGCTTGCTTGCTTGCTTGCTTGCTTGCTTGCTTGCTTGCTTTCTTTCTTTCTTTCTTTCTTTCTTTCTTTCTTTCTTTACCAGCAAATTTGTCAGACACATTCTTGGACACTATTATACTTACAAACTCCAAACTTGGCGTGAATGTACCTCCATACAAGGAGTTTGAGCAAATCATCTTTCCTAGTTCTGTATCAGTTTTCCATATATTTCAACTGAGTATATCATTGAAGTGTGATACCTGACCCTCAAGGTTTGTATCTTTTTCTACAAACCATGGTAAGCAGGCAGAATATTCTTTTTAAAAAATTTCTGTATCAGTGTGTCACCTACTTTGCGTGAGAATGCTTTTGTACTTTGATACCTGACTCTCAAGGTTTGTACCTTTTTTCAACAAACCATGGGAAGCAGGTATAGTCTTCCCTTAGATTTCTGTATAAGCATTTCACCTAATTCACATGAGAATACAGTTATATTTTCATACCTGGCTCACAAGGTTTTTATTATTTTTCTACAAACCACGGAGAGTAGGTAGCATCTCCATTTTTATTTCTGTGTTAGTATGTCCCCTATTTCAACTGAGAATGCAATTGCAAATATATATATGACTTACAAGGTTTGTATATTTATTTCTTAAAACCATGAGAAGCGGGTAGAATTTTTACCCCATGTTCCTTTATTAGCATTTCATTTATTTCACATGGGAATACAATTGTGCTTTGATACTTGACTTACAACTTTTGTTGTTTTTTTTTTCTACAAACGATGGGAAGCAGGTAGATTTTTCCCTTATATTTCTGTATTAGTATTTCAGCTGAGATTACAATAGTACTTTGTTACCGGACTCGCAAAGTTTGTACCTTTTTCCGACAAGCCTTGGGAAGCAGGTATAGTCTCCCTTATATTTCTGCATTAGTATTTTCCCTATTTCACATGAGAATGCAACTGTTGTTTGTTAAATGATGACGAGGTTTGTATCTTTTTTTTTCCACAAACCATGATGAGCAGGTATTATTTTCCCTTATGTTCCTGTGTTAGCATTTCACCTTTTTCACCTTAGAATAGAATTGTGCTTTGATACCTGGCTAGTAAGGTTTTTAACTTTTTTCTACAAACCCTGGGAAGCAGGTAGACTCTTCCCTTTTATTTCTGTATTAGTTTTTCATACATTTCAACTGAGTATATTATTGAAGTTTGATACCTGACCTGCAAGGTTTGTATCTTTTTCTACAAACCATGGAAAGCAGGTAGAATCTTCCCTCATATTTCTGTTGCAGTTTTCACCTATTTCACCTGAGTACATAGGTGTACTTTGATACCTGAGTCACAAGGTTTGTGTCTTTTTCTACAAACCATGGGAAGCAGATAGAATCTTCAGTTTCATGTCTGTATAAGTATGTCACCTACTTCGCATGAGAATGCTATTGTACTTTGATACCTGACTCGCAAGGTTTGTACCTTCTTTCAACAAACCATGGGAAACGTGTATAGTCTTCCCTTATATTTCTGTATTAGTATTTCACCTAATTCACCTGACAGTACACTTATATTTGAATACCTGGCTCACAAGGTTTGTGTTATTTTTCTACAAACCATGGGAAGTAAATAGAATCTTTGTCTTTCTTTCTGTAATAGTTTTTCCCCAATTTCACCTGAGAATGCAACTGTACTTTGACACCTGACTCACAAGGTTTGTATCCTATTTTCTACAAACTATGTGAAGCGGGTAGAATCTTTCCCTATGTTTCTGTTTTTGTATTTCACTTATTTCCCATGAGAATACAATTGTGCTTTGATACCTGACTTACAGGGTTTGTACCTCTTTTTTTCTACAAACCGTGGGAAGCAGGTTGACTCTTCCCTTATATTTTTGCATTTGTCTTTTACCTGAGATTACATTAGTACTTTGCTACATGACTCACGAGGTTTCTACTTTTTTTCTACAAACCATTGAAAGCAGGTATCGTCTTCCCTGATACATGTATTTCTGCATTAGTGTTTTCCTTATTTCACTTGAAAAAATAATTGTATTTTGATACCTGTCTCACAAGGTTTATATCTCTTTCTGCAACCCATGGGAGACAGGTACCGACTTCCCTGATGTGTCTGTTTTAGTATTTCCCCTATTGCACATGAAAATACAATTGTACAAATGTATTTCGATACCTGACTCACAAGGTTTGTACCTTTTTTCAACAAACCATGGGAAGCAGGTATAGTCATCCCTTACATTTTTGTATTAGTATTTCACCTAAGTCACCTGAGAATACACTAATATTTTGATACCTGGCTCACAAGGTTTGTATTATTTTTTACAAACCATAGGAAGCAGGTAGAATTTTCTTTTTCAATTCTGTATAAGTATGTCACCTACTTTGCCTGAGAATGCTATTGTACTCTGATACCTGACTCTCAAGGTTTGTACCTTTTTCAACAAACCATGGGAAGCAGGTATAGTCTTCCCTTATATTTCTGTATTAGTATTTCACCTAATGCACCTGAGAATACAATTATAGTTTGATACCTGACTTACAAGGTGTGTATTATTTTTGTACAAACCCTGGGAAGTAGGTAAATCTTCCTTTTTATTTCTGTATTAGTATTTCCCCTATTTAACCTGAGAATACAATTCTACTTTGATACCTGACTTACAAGATGGACACATAGTGAACAATGTTGCAGTCAACTTGCATGACCACATTTGCCAAATAGACTAATATTTGGAATAATGACTTTGTGGTGGAATATTGGAGGGGGCAATTTCGGTGTATTCAGCTGAATACGCAACCCAGGACACAATAACGCCTAATAATTTTGGTGCATATGTGGTTGTGTCAAAGATTAAATGGTTGAGAAAAAAGAACCCAACAACATTGTGTAAAACACTTAATTGCTTGGCATGTATACCTTGTATGTGATTGTTAACCCTTGTGTGTCCATGCGCACAAATAGTGATACACAATGTAATGTGATAGTCTGGTATAAGGGCTTGCATTTGAAGGAAATGTTATGGGCTTTGTTATTTTGTTGAGCCTGTTGTCTTTGGTTCCACCGTCCGATGTATGTAGTCTATATGTATTTCACACTGGGCAGAGCACACTTGCACCTTTTGCAAGACAACAGTATTATGAAACAACAGACATGGAATTTTTTTTGGCTAGGCATATATCACATAAGTTGTCTAGTAGCTTTCTAACAGGTTGATCAGGCAAGACTATATCTTCTTCTTTTCCCCAAATTAATAATGCAAGGAGCTCGATTTGACATAATGTTATATTGACATGGAACTGATTGTACATTGTGATTGTGAAATGACGATGTTTCACAAAAGATATATGCTTTGGGGTTTTTTGTGGGTTTGTATGTTTGTTTGTTTGTTTGTTTGTTTTGGTTTTGTGTGTTTTTTGTTTGTTTTTTTTTGTTTTTTTGTTTTTTGTAAAATGTATTTGAAATTAATGACAGATTTATGATATAAAAGTCCACATGCTTCGTGTCATTTGTAGGTACAAAGATGCAAACTTTGGAGATCAGGTAACAAAGTGCACTGTACTTTTCTGGGGAAATAGTTGAAATACAATTATAAAAGATCAGTCTAACCTCTTCACCTGCTCCCATGGTCTGTAGATAGTGTAGGAAAAAGATATAAACCATATCAGTCAGCTATCAAAGTACAATTGTATTCTCGGATGAAATTCTAAGTATGGATATAGAAAAAAGATACAGACATCATCATTCAAGTATCAAGGTGCAGTTGTATTCTCAGCTTACATAGAGATAATATAAAAAACAAATATATAAGAAAACAAGCTGCCTACTTCTATGGTGTGCAAAAAAAAGATACAAGCCTTGTCAGTAAGGTAGAAAAAAGATACAAACCTTGTGAGTCGGGTATCCATATGTGATATTGTTTTCATGTGAAAAAAAGTGAAACAAATATAGAAAAATAAGAGATGACCATCCAATGAAACCTGTTTAGAGAGGCCACCCATAGGGCAGACTTAAAGTGGTCACATAAGGCAGGTGGTCTGAATGGCGGTTCAATAACATGGAAAAGATAACTAAAGGGACTTTGGAAATATGGTCTTAAAGGGCATGTGGTCTTTTATTACAGTAGTCTCTCAAAATTGGTTTCACTGTACCTACTTCCCATGGTTGGTAGAAAAAAGATGAACCTTTTAAGCCAACTTGTGAGCCAGGTATCAAAGTGCAATCGCATTCTTAGGTGAAAAGGGTGAAATACTATATATCCAAATAAATATAAGGGAAGAGTCGACCTGCTTCCCATGGTTTGTAGAAAAAACTACAAACCTTGTGAGCCAGGTATCAAAGTACAGTTGCATACTCAAATGAAATAGGTGAAATGCCAATACAGAAATAAAAAAGAAGTTTCTACCTACTGCCCATGGTTTGTAGAAAAAAGATACAAACCTTGTGAGCCAGGTATGAAAATATAACTGTATTCTCAGGTGAACTTTGTGAACTCCTAATACAGAAAAATAAGGGAAGACTATACCTGCTTCCCATGGTTTGTAGGAAAAAGATACAAACCTTGTGCGTTAGGTATCAAAGTGCAACTATGTACTCAGGTGAAGTAGGTGAAAAACTAATACATAAAAAAAAGAAGATTCTATTAGCTTTCCATGTTTGTAGAAAAAGATTCAAACCGTGTGAGTCAGGTATCAAACTACAATGATATACTCAGTTGAAATATGTGAAAAACTAATACAGAAATACAAAACAGTCTATCTGCTTTCCATGGTTTGTAAAAGAAAGATAATGACTTTGTGAGCCAGGTATCAAAGTACAATTGTATGCTCAGATGAAATAGTTGAAATACAAATAAAGAAATATAAGGGGAAATTATACCTGCTTCCCATGGTTTGTAGAAAAAAAGATGCAAACCTTGTGAGTCAGGTATCAAAGCACAATTGTATTCTCAGTTGAAGTACATGAAGTGCTATTACAGAAACATAAGGGAAGATTCTCCCCGCTTCTGATGGTTTGTAGAGAAAAAAATGCAAACCTTGTAAATCATGTATCAAAGTACAATTGCATTCTCATGTGAAATAGGGGAAATACTAATACAGACATATCAGGGAAGATGTTACCAGCATCCCGTGGCTTGTGGAAAGAGTTAAAAACCTTGTTAGTCAAGTATCAAAGTGCAATTATTTTCTCAGGTGAAATAGGGACATGCTGATACAGAGAAATAAAGGGAGAGGCTAACCACTTCCCATGGTTTCTACAAAAAAGATACAAACCTTGTGAGTTACGTGACAAAGTACAATTCTAATCTCGGGTGAAATAGGGGCAATACTAATACAGAAAAAAAAGAAGATTCTACCTATTTCCCATGGTTTGTAGAAAAAAATATACAAACCTTGTGAGCCAGGTATAAAAATATAATTGTATTCTCAGGTGAATTAGGTGAAATACTAATACAGAAATCTAAGGGAAGGCTATACCTGCTTCCCATGTTTTGTAGAAAAAAGGAACAAACCTTGTGAGTCAGGTATCAAAGTACAATTATATATTGAGTTGAAATATGCGAAAAACTAATACAGAAATATAAGGGAATAGTCTACCTGCTTCACATGGTTTGTAGAAAAAAGGTACAAACATTTTGAGACAGGTATCAAAGTACAATAGCATTCTCATGTAAAGTAGGTGACATACTAATACAGAAATTAAAAAGAAGATTCTACCTGCTTCACATTGTTTGTAGAAAAAAGGTACAAACCTTGTGAGTCGTGTATCAAAGTACAACTATGTATTCAGGTGAAATAGATGAAAAACTACAACAGAAATATGACGGAAAAGTCTACCTGCTTCCCATGGTTTGTAGAAAAAGATACAAACCTTGTGTGTCAGGTATCAAGCTACAATTATACTCAGTTGAAATATGTGAAAAACTAATACAGAAATATTAGGGAAGAGCTTACCTGCTTCCACTGGTTTGTAAAAAAAATATTCAAACCTTGTGAGGCAGGTTTAAAAGTACAGTATTATTGTATTCTCTGGCGAAACAGGTGAAATACTGATACAGAAATATAAGGGAACATTATACCTGCTTTCGATGGTTTGTAGAAAGAGATAGAAACCTTACAAGCCAGGTATCAAAGCCCAATTGTATTCTCAGGTAAAGCAGGTGCAATCCTACTTAAGAAACATAAGGGGAAATTCTACCTGATTCCCATGATTTTACAAAAAAAATATACAAACCTTGTGAGTCAGGCATCAAAGCACAATTGTGTTCTGAGGTGAAGTTGATGAAATGCTATTACAGAATCATAAAAAGAGATTCAACCTGCTTCCCATGGTTTGTAGATAAAAAGGTACAAACCTTCTAAGTCAGGTATCAAAGCACAATTGCATTCTTAGGTGAAATAGGTAAAATGCTAATACAGAAACATAAGGGAAGATTCTACCCGCTTCTCATGGTTTGTAGAAAAAAGATACAAACCTTGTCCAGTCAGGTACTCAAGTGCCCTTGTATTAAATATATATAAGAGAAGATTATACCTAATTCCCATGGTTTGTAGAAAAGGGATGTAAACATTTTGAGTCAGGTATCAAAGTGCAATTGTATTGTCAGGTAAAGTAGATAAGAAGGACAAAGTACTAATTTAAGCTTATGGAAGGGATGTCTACCAGCTTCCCATGATTTCTAGACAAAATGACACAAACCTTGTCAGCCAGGTATGAAACTGCCCTTGTATCAGCAGGTGACATAGATGAAGTACCAGTTTCAGAAATTTAAGGGAAGACTTTACCTGTTGCTCATGCTTTGTAAATAAAGAAAGGATACAAAACTTGTGAGCCAGGTATCAGAGTAAAATTGTGTTGTGAGATGAAAATGCCAATTGTACAAATATAAGAGATGTCTACCTGCTTCCATGGTTTGTAGAAAAAAGATAGAAACGTTGTTAGTCAGATATCCAAGTGCAATAGGCAAGGGCAAGGGCAAGAACAGAAGGTTGAAGAACTGCCTTAAAGAGGGCACTGCAGTCAGGGGAGGGCTAGGGTTGTGTATTCCCATTACTTTACATTGTTACTTACAACTTGATAACTTGAAAACTACTGCACATAGAAACACCAAATTTCAGACAGTAAATCTAGATGCATAACCAAAAACCTCACAAAAATCATATAACCACAGCTACATAACTAACTAGTTTGTTTAAGGATGGATGCTTCAAAATACAAAGTACTGGAAGTACACAGCTCTGCTCGTCCAAAAGTTTGTGTATTCAGTTGTGTATTGAGGCGAATACACACCTTAGAGCCAATTCTGACCTTTCCTATTGTATTCTCAGGTGAAATACTAATCACACACACACGCACACACATACACACATATGTATATGACATAAGAGTATCAATCTGCTTGGCATGGTTTGTAGATAAATCATGCAAACTTTGTGAACCAGGCATCAAAATGCAATTGTGTATTCTCAGGTGAAAAAGGTGAAATACTCAGTATACATATTAAGTAAGAGAAGAGTCAGCCTGATTTGTAGTAAAAGATACAAACATTATCAGTCAAGTATCGAAGTGCAATTGTATTCTCAGGTAAAATAGGTAAAATATTAAGTGTGCGAGTCAGGTATGAAAGTTTTACTATATTTTGAGGTCAAATACCAATGCATGGGGGGGGGGGGGATATAAGAGTCTATTTGACAGTTGTAATTTTTAAGCATCAACATCATCATTCAAATGACCAGATATTGGGAATTACAATACATATACAGTACAATACTTTTATTATGTCTCCCGGTGGAAGCCGGGGGACATATTGGTTTAGTGCCCGTTTCTTCCGCTTCTTCTTCTTCTTCTTCTTCTTCTTCTTCTTCTTGTTGTTGTTGTTCAGGTTCTTCAACACTTGGTTTCCGTGCGATAAGTCTTGAAGGACTTGACAGAATTTGATGAAACTTGGTGGGTTTATGTATCTAGGCAAGACCTAGGTTGGGATTGTATTTGGGTGACCTTGACCTAATTTTCAAGGTCACAGGGTCACTTATGTATAATTGGTTTCCGTTCGATAAGTCATGAAGAACTTGATGGAATTTGATGAAACTTGGTAGGATTATGTATCTAGGCAAGACCTAGCTTGGGATTGTATTTGGATGACCTTGAGCGGATTCTCAAGGTCACAGGGTCACTTATGTGAAATTGGTTTCCGTGCGATAAGTCTTGAAGAACTTGATGGAATTTGATGAAACTTGGTAGGCTTATGTATCTAGGCAAGACCTAGGTTGGGATTGTATTTGGGTGACCTTGACCGAATTCTCAAGGTCACAGGGTCACTTATGTGAAATTGGTTTCCGTGCGATAAGTCATGAAGAACTTGATGGAATTTGATGAAACTTGGTAGGCTTATGTATCTAGGCAAGACCTAGGGTGGAATTGTATTTGGATGACCTTGAGCGAATTCTCAAGGTCACAGGGTCACTTATGTAAAATTGGTTTCCGTGGGATAAGTCCTGAAGAACTTGATGGAATTTGATGAAACTTGGTAGGATTATGTATCTAGGCAAGACCTAGGTTGGCATTGTATTTGGGTGACCTTAAGCGAATTCTCAAGGTCACAGGGTCACTTATGTGAAATTGGTTTCAGTTCGATAAGTCATGAAGAACAGGATGGAATTTGATGAAACTTGGTAGGATTATGTATCAAGGTAAGACCAAGGTTGGGATTGTATTTGGGTGACCTTGACCTAATTTTCAAGGTCACCGGGTTATTTATGTGAAATTGGTTTCTCTGCAATAAGTCTTGAAGAACTTGATGAAAATTGCTAGAGTAATGTATCTAGGTGAGAGCTAAAATAGGATTGTAATTTTCAAGCAAACTTGGTCATTTGTAATTTGTTATCACCTGTAGCTTACTCAGAGACCTAAGTGTTCCACCGGGAGACATTTGATTTTCTGTTGGAAAATGAGTCTGTTCTAGTTTAATTTAGTTTTCGCTTCAAAAACGCTAGCCACATGGTAATATCAGTGATTGAAATACAAATGGCGTATGGGGTGACAATCACTAACTTGGCATGATAAAAACACAGAGACTGAACATATGAAGTGTAAAATGAAAAATGTCATACCCAAGCACAATAAAATAATAGAAATTACAGAAACATTCGTCCGTGTTGATAATTTGAACACTAAAAATGGTAAAGCTGGAACAGTTCATGCAAAGGTATGGAAAGGCAAGTACTGATTGTTATTGCACAAAGCACAACTTCTGTTTTTGTTGGTTTATAAGGCTTCTACGTAAAACTGCTTAAGGACTCACAATGCATTTGGCCCTCTTTTTGTTTGTGGTTTTATTGATTTATTTTATTTTTTCCTTATGCCCTTAGTATAAAACAAAGACAAATCATATGAGAGTATGTCACACAGTCAACTCAAGATCACATTAAAATGATATTTTAGCACACATGTAGTAAAGCATAAAAAACAAAATAAATCAAAAACAAAAAACAAACAAACAAAAAAAAACAAAAAAAAACCCCTCTAAGACACAACGATACTGTAAATCATAAAAATTGCATGACCCAAGTACTTAACTTTGCATTTCACGGGCCTCTGCTGTTGTTTTACAGTAAAACTTCTGTCCACTCACCCACCAATCCCCAACAGAGTGTTCCAAATTTTAGCACCATAGTCCATAAATTGTGCAGACAATCTTGCTTAGTCCTGCAGTGTTTAACTGTTTGGTACACAGTTGGTGCTCATTTGTTAAATTCTAATATTTTGCTTTTTGATGTTAAAAAGGTTCAACATAGAAGCCACATAAATGGTTGCCTGAGGAACAGATTTAGTGGACACTGCTGTTCTTGATGGCAATAATCCCAATACTGGCAATAGACCTTTCGCAATTAAAATATTTTAATAGAGAGGTGACAGGGCTCAGTGCAACGTGCGACTAATGTTTGCATGACTATTTTTAAACTTTCCCGCAAAATCTGTATTGACGCATGCGTATTAGGGGGTTTCCCCTAATACCAGCGGTCCTAAAAATAAACCTGCTAGTGGAGGTTTGTATCAAGTCTCTTCCGGTGCACACAGAGAGAAAACAACGTTCGCTTTTTCTTCTCTTTCATTTTTTTTCCACTGTTTGAAATGAAAACGCCTGGGTCAAGGGTCGTTCACAATAAACATCCACGTGAATGCAATTCTTGTTTGAACTGGAAATACCGTTCATGCACAGTGAGGAAGACGCATGTCGATATGACCAGAAGGGTCGCTATTTAAAAAAAAATATATATATAGGCCTGTTACTGTTTGGTTTTTATCGGAAGTGAATTCGAAACCGGAACTTTTTGAAAACTTTACGAGCTAAAGTATTCAATTAGGCAGAACTATTTGGAACCAAAACAACTTTCGGGAAACCACGTATTTGGTTGTCAGAGAACCGAAACTGATTTCGCCGATATAAATGAAAACCTATTGGCATAAGGTAGGGGTGAGTAGATAGGGGGATATTGGGGTAAGGTATCATGGTTTTTGTGCGCCCCTCCAAGATATATGAATTTGTGGGCTTCAACAGGGCTTCATATTTTGTGATCCCCCGTTATGTTCAGCCATTCCAATCAGCAATCTGGTCCACTTTTAACTTCAAATATTGGCTTGCAAAATATTACATTTAACCCGAGCATACCACGTGAAAAGTTGCTTGTAAGCACTGCAATGGCTCCTTGGTATATTGAGGATGACATTCCACATATACGGTTTCATGAGCTTTTTTTCAATATTACACCTGTATATTATTACAGGTCCACAGTTCAAAAAACAAAAAAACAAAAAAAAAAAAACAAAAAACAAAAAACCCCCCATTGTATGGCGATTGATAGAAATGGAGAAGTATGAGCGGCAAGGGATGCATGGGAAGGGCATGAAGACTTAAACAGGAGTGCATTTTTGACGAATGGAGGACGAACAGTTGTGGACATAAGAATCCTACACACACACACACACACATATATATATATATATATATATATATATATATGGAAAATCAGTTTTAGAAAATATAACAGTACTTTTGACGAAAGAAACCAAGAATATTCTGAGACGTAATCTTGCTATTTTCGCTTCACCTGAATTATCTCGTATTATATTATACCTGTTGCAAGTTATATACTACACACACACACACACACACACACACACACAGGCTATATATATATACATATATGCCTATATATTTAAAATCAGTTTTAGAAAATCTGATTGCTATATGCAAGTCAGTGGACATTCTAATGCTAATTAACATTTTAAATTCATCTCCAAAACCGTGTACCAGATTTACGTTTTACTTGGTCAGAATGTACCTTGGGTGTGGTTCTTCCAGGTTTGTTCAAATGGTCACGTTCCATTGATTTTTGGATTTGTTATGATTTATTTTGTTGTTTTGGGGGGCAAATCTTAAAAAATTTCTGAAACCACTCACCCAATTGCTTTTGTATCATCATTAGGAACGCTCATAGGGACCACTACAACTTGTTCTCGGAAACCGTCAACCAGATTGACTTCAAAAGTAGTGGCAATGTACCTAATGTGGGTTTCTTCCAGGGTTGTTCAAATGGTCATGCTCTATTCATTTTTGGATTCAATATTTTTTGTTCTTTTTTTGAACAAATTAGAAAAATTTTCTTCAAACCGCTCAGCTGATTGCTTTTAAACACAGGGACACTTCAACAGGCTCCTTGTTGTTAATTTGTTTACCGGGTGGCGCTGCATTTTTTTCTATTTTCATGATTTTTGTGTGCTATTTCTATTTTCAACTTGTTCTCAAGACCCGTCACTCAGATTAAGCTGAAACTTGGTACATATGTTCCTTGTGAAAAGGACAAATAAAGTTGTTTTCTAGGTGGCACTGCTGTGGATTTCGATTTTTAACGATTTTTAGCTTATACTAGCCAGTCTGAGCGTCGATTCGTTCACAATTAACTTTTTCGACTTCTGCTCCAAAAGCGTCAGCCAGATTCACTTCAAACTTGGTGGCAATATACCTTGGGTAGGTTTCTACCAAGTTTGTTCAAATGGTCACACTCCAGTGATTTAAGGATTTCTATGCTCTTTCTTGTTCTTTTTTGGACAAACCAGCAAAAAAATCTTCTACTCGGAAACCGCTCACCCAATTGCTTTGATGTTATGCAGGAACACTCGCACGGATTCCTGATTCTTAATTTATTCAACAGATGGAGCTGCAATTTTTATATAATTTTTAAAGATTTTTATGTGTTTTGCCTATTTTCGACGTCTTCTTCAGAACTGTCGCTCAGGTTAAGGTGAAACATAGTGGATATGTTCCTTGTGCACAGGTCAAAGAAACTTGTTCAGAACGTCGTAATGCTCCGGATTCCTGATTTTAAAGGATTTTTTTTTCAGTTCGAGTACTTATCAGTAAATGCACTTTCCTAATTGAATACTCTGCAAGTCAATGGACATTCTAATACTTATTCTCATTTTTGAATTCTTCTCCAAAAACTGTTAACCAGATTGACTTCAAACTTGGTAGCAATGTGCCTTGGGTGGGTCTCTCCCAAGGTTGTTCAAGTGGTCATGCTCTGGTGATTTTTTTTTTTATTGAATATTTTTGTGCTTTTTGGGGGAAAATATTAAAAAATCTTCTTCTAAGCCGCTCATCCAATTGCTTTGATATTAGACAGGAACACTCCTGGGGACTCGTAGTTTGTAATTTGTTCACCAGGTTGCGGTATGTTTTTTCAATTTTCTAGTGGATTTTTGTGTTTTTGCTATTTTCAACTTCTCCAGAAACGTCACTCAGATTTAGCTGAAACTTCGTGGAAAATTTCGAATTCTCCAAGACCTTCAACCGGATTGACTTCAAACTTGGCAGCAATGTACCTTGGGTGGGTCTCTACCAAGCTTGTTCAAAGCTATGATGGAGCTATGATTTGGAACCAGCTACCACATGATGCGAGAGTATCTGAAACTCTGGCATCACTTGAGAAAAAGTTTACAAAACACATGTTATTATCAAAGGGATATAACACACAATTATCTTGATGTATCAGTCTGACTTTGCCCACATACATTGTATTCTGTATATTTCCTTGTTTGCAAATTTGAGAGGGCCTCAGGGAAGATTAGTATACAGTACCTGCTAACTGATCTCTCTCTCTCTCTCTCTCTCTCTCTCTCTCTCTCTCTCTCTCTCTCTCTCTCTCTCTCTCTCTCTCTCTCTCTCTCTCTCTCTCTCTCTCTCTCTCTCTCTCTCTCTCTCTCTCTCTCTCTCTCTCTCTCTCTCTCTCTCTCTCCATCCATGTATCATATATATATATATATATATATATGTAATGGCCACGCTTCAGTGCTTTTTTATTTTTGGGGGGCATATCTTAAAAAAGTCTTCTACTCCGAAACCCAATTGCTTTTGATATCACGCAGAAACACCTTAGAGGCTCTTAGTTCTTAATTTGTTCACCAGGTGGAACGGCAATTTTCAAGTTTTTTAAAATATTTTTTTAGTGTGTTTAGATTTTTTAGTTCTTTTTTGGGATCTTAAAAAATCTTCTTCTCTAAAACCACTCAGTCAATTGCTTTAAATGAATATCACACAGGAACACTGGTAGGGTCACCTAGTTCTCAATGTTTTCACCAGGTAGGGCTTCAATTTGTATCTCGCCTGACAAGCAAATACACTTTATGGAGGCTCACTTGTCCGTCTTAGAAATACCTCCAAATGTCATACGCACTCCGCTGAGCCGCAACGTTAGATGTGACTTTCTTCACTATAGTGCCATACCCTTAACTGTTGCATAAATTATCTAAATTTTGTGTGACCTGGATATTATAATAGTATGTGGACACGTTTTTGTATGATTTTTGAACTATCGACAATCAAGCCATTACATGTATACATATCCAGAATTTAACACACACTCTTTCAGGAGGATTTGGGTAGTCCTGAAAAGAACTCTGGGGGTTTCATATATTCTGTAGATTCAGCTCTGACTCAGGCCCACAGGGGTTTGCTGCCGCATAGGCAGGTACTGGGTGCTCCTTCGCCGTGGTCACACCGCCTGCAGAACAGGTGACGGCAATGGACATATATTTTTCTGTCAATGCCAGGCTTCTGGAAGCAGTGGTGGTAATTGTCAAAGCAAATACAAGGTGTAAGGGCCAGTTTTTAGGGCACTTTGGTGAATGTACCGCCTACCGATGACATGTATTTTTCAATGTGGCTCCACACCAAATACAGATGAAGTATGGTTTTGTAAACTCAGCCATGTGGTGACAGGGTCGACGTCCCTTGCAGTCTGGGCAATCCATCGTGTGTTCACCTGCAGTGTACCAAGTATCATGTGTCCCTTTACAGTCTTTGCAAACGATGAAAAAAGACGCCCAGAAGCAAAGCTTATAGGTTTTTAGAGCTTAACTGTCGCACAATTTACTTATTAAAATTGCCCAGTTTCAACATGATTACACTTCTAGAAATTTTTTAATAAAAACCTGGATAAAACTGGTATTTTTCTCGAATATTCCTAATCATCAAGAAACACTTATCGTGATCCCTTCTGTCAATATATCACGCCACAACAAGTGCACACACATTCGCTCCCGAGGTCAAAGTGCACTGACCCTGTATGTCCAAGATAATGAGCTTATTTATCAACGGGCCCACCTGGTCAGATAAACCTGTGCATAGCTGTCCCACTCTGTTAACCAGCTCTCATCAGTGAAACCAGCTTGAAGCTTATTTCGCATCTGTGAGGCTATTTGGGGATGGCTTAATTTTTTTTATAATTTTTATTTTTGTTATTGTTATATCATTGTGTCAACTTAAACAGTTCCAGATTTAAGCTGTTTAGAGTGTCATCTTTAATATGTCCAGATTCAACCAGTTTTTAAACTCTCGCCTGTGAGGCCATCTATTTTTTGATGTACACGGGGACAGAGATAAGGAAGGATGTCATATCCGTGGCGACCAGGACCACATTATACTACTTTTGGTTTTATTTAGAATTATTTTCAGTGAATTTTGGTGAATGAAACAGAAAAAGGCCACTATAATTCATATCCATAAGTTAAAACAACCAAGTTTTGACAGATTAAATGTGGTGATCAGCCACGCTAACTATTGTACCGCCCAAATACTCTTCTTTGGTGTAATGTACAATATTTTGTTTAATGAAGTCCATGTCTGTTCCGGAATGTGGAACAACGTATATTTGGGTACAAATGACCTTGGGCCATCTGTTCAAGGTCAAAATGTCAGTTAAAGACGGGATCAACAAGTATTGCTATACCAAACATACGTTGAAAGCACGGTCTTAACGATGTCCAAATTTCGCTTGCCAACTCACCCCCCCCCCCAAAAAGGGTTACTTCTGTTTTGAAAATTACAGGTTTCCTTCAATTAGAACGTGGTGTTGCAGCCGTATTTGTCATAATTGCTATCAGTTATTTATAACACTGTACTGAACAGAACTTGAAAAGGTCAATTGTTGGCTTGACGTAAATGTTTCAGGACCTTGTGTTTTAACAGTAACCAAGGGATCTATACCGATTACCCCAGGTAAAGAACCCAATGAAAAACTATCAAAGGTAGGATATTGCACGAAAAAACAATAATAATTGTATTTAAGTATTTTCCGTAATTTACAAAAACAATGGATTTAGTGACCTTGACCACACGCTTCAAGGTCACATATATCATAAAAAGAACAGCATGGGAACAAAAATGGATGAAAGACAAATGTGTTTACATTTTCAACATTAAGAACACAAACCAGATTCAACTCTGTCTTATCCCTACCTAATTTCCTGGACCGATGTACAGCAAACGAAGCCTTCATATTATGAAAGTAGCGACAAATCACGTGGGACTTATATCATAGCTGAGTATGTTGCTGGGCGGGGCAAAAGAACAGAAGAAAAGGAGGATGATAAGGATATATAGGGAAATATAGCATCTCTGGAACAATTGCCATACTAAAAGCCATGTACAGTGCTGCCACTTTATACTTTTTTTAAAGTATGATGCTTTATTTTCACTGCTTTACTTTTTTATACTTTTTCCCTGAAATACTTTTTTATCCTTTTTTTTGACAGATTTTCTAACTTCTGATTGGAATTCAGTTAGATATTAAGGGTAGTGTTTTTAGCATTCTCACAGCCTTTCTGAGTGTCTGGTTAACAAGAATGATGAACCATCTTCCCACTGAATGACAACCATGGGTCCATGTCAGTGTTTCTATTAGAAATTTTTTCAAAAGGTCCCAACCTGAAAGAGATTCAATTTTTTTGCTTTCCTTTGCAAAGTTAACAAAGAAAATATATATGTAGAGAGCTTTATTAATGGAGGGTAACTTGGTTAGTATAGCAGAATACTAATCTTCTCTGACGCTTTCTAAAAGACAAATACAGAATAATACACGTGATACATTTTGATACAATAAAATATGGGCTTTGAGAGTATTTAAGATACAATGCCAGTACATTTGCTCATTATCACGTAATGAAATAATGTATCTTGTACAGTTCCTTTTAAATGACAACAACGTAGCAGATTTTGTTACTTCATCAGGTAGCCTATTCCAAGCTGTGGCTCCATCATAACTGAAAGTCATATTTTGATACCCAGTTTTGGGACGAGGAATGTAGAGTTTATCCCGACTAGTTGATCTTAAATTCACAGAGTGTTCATCTTTCACATAATGGAACATTTTTGAGATATAGTCTGGTGCCATACCATTCAAAGCCTTGAGTGGGCGCAAATCTTTAAAAACTCTTCTCCAGAACTGCTTGATCAATTGCTTTGAAATTGCTCAGGAAGACTTACGGGGACCCTTAGACCTTAATTTGTTCAACAGGTGGCACAGTGATTTTCAAATATTTTTTATGTAAAAAATGTGTTTTTGCTATTTTCGACTTCTCCAAAACCATCACTCAGATTATGCTGGAACTTAGTGGAAATGTTCCTTTAAGAAGGGCCAAACAAAGGTGTTCACAAGGTGGTGATGCTATTGTAAAGATTTTTTAATAATTCTTTTTAATTTCTAGTGACTTATAATTTTTACAGTGATTTGAGGTGTCCAAGAACAAGTATAAAATCTTATGCATTGTGACATTTAGAACTGACTGCTTATGCTTGGACCATCTGTGTGCATCTTGAGTTTCATGGGGCCAAGTCCACTATTATTTAATAATGATTTGATCTTGGGTAAGAGCACAGTGTCATCATTTGAAAGATCAGTGATAGTGTTGTCTATCCTAGAGTCTGGTACAGTAATCTTGGCCGGAAAATAGGACGACCTAAATGATGCCGCAATCAAAAGGTGCAAGGGGAAGGTCAGCGTTAACATGTCAGAACTTTCTGCCGATGAAAATTTCCAAATTATATGCACGCAACAAACATGTGTGAAGCATGTAAAGTCTATTTTCTATGTAATTTACATAGATTATTAATTAGTGGTAGTGAAAATCTGCCTTGTTGAAATTATGTAGTCAAAAGAGGCTGGCTGTGAGTTTCGTCACCCAGGCAATATTGTGCCCTGGGAACACACTGGAATTGTAATTGATACATTATATATGGACTGTGGAATTCATAAACTTGTCAAGTTTTCAAAGTGACAATCTTCGTGTGAGAACTTCACACTATGAATCTGAATTTTTCTATTCGGGTACTTGTCGGTTAATGCATACAGTGTTGTATATTACTATATGTCAGTTAATGGGGATTGCAATGGTAATTCACATTTTGGACTTTTTCTCCAAATCACTCATCAGATTCACTTCAAACTCGGTGGGGAAGTACTGTGGGTGGGTCTCTGCTAAGTTCATTCAATGGTCGTGTTTGAGTGATTTTTGGAGTTTTTATGAGTTTTTGGTTCATTTTTTGGCCAAATCTTAAAAAAAAATCTCCAACAAAACCACTTGGCCAATTGATTCAAAACTTTATAGGAAGATTTGAAGGCACGAGAGCCGGAGTTACACAGTGCATGGGTGACCTTGACTTCATTGTGAAAGTCAGAGGGTCACTTAGGTTTACTTAACTGTTCAGATGATAACTTGAGAACTACTTGTTGTACTCTCATGTTTTACAGAGTCATCGGATACCCTCTTTGAGGGCCACACTCAGTACATGAGTGACCCAAGGTCACTGGACAATTGATATGAAATTTACTGTTCACTTGATAACTTAAGATCTGTTTTGAGTAAGCTAGGACATTGATGTTACACATGTTAATTTTCTCTATGAAGGTCACGCTTAGACAGTACATGAGTGACCTTGATCTCATTTCTGAGGTCACAGTGCAACATACATTTATTTTACTCATCCGTGCTATAACTTGAGAAGTACTTGAACTGGGACTTTGGTGTTGCACATGTAAGTATTTTTCCATACAAGTCAGTCTTACTCAGCACATGGGTGACCTTGATCCTATCCAAAGTTTGCAGAGCCACACGTGTGATGAACATCTAGGTCAGCTGAGCATGGGCTGTTCACACAGCTCTCTTGTTACAATATAATTTTGCTGCAATACCCGTGAGTTGCTTCAGATTTATACTTTTTTATACTTTTTTTTCTGAAAATTAATACTTTTTAAAAGTTGAATTGGATACTTTTCTTTTGCAATTAGGTAGTGGCAGCACTGAGAATTGGACTTATAATAGGTTGACCGCAAGGTCAGCTGAAGATGGGCTTTTCACACAGCCCTGTTATTCAATTCATGTACATGTTGGTTCATGTATTCATTCCTGTTGAATTCTATGGAAGTCAAGGGATTGGAAGGGCAAATCACATTTTAGACTTTCCCACAGCAACAGACAGATTCACTTCAAACTTGGTGGAGAATGTGCCTCGGGTAAGCTTAATTTGGTCGAAGTTGGTTCAAATAGTCATGGTAAAGTGATTTGTGCAAATTTTACACAACTTTTGTTTTTGGGGTTGTTTTTTTTTTTTTGGACGAAATGTTAAATGATCCTTCCTCTGAACCCTCTAAGCCACATTATTTCGAATTGCATAAGGCCAAATCAGGGTTCCGCAAGCCCTGAATTTGTTCAACATGTAATGCTGGGATTTTTTTTCTATTTTATGATTTTTTTATGTGTATGCGTATGTGTTTTAGCTATCTCAATGTCTTCTTCAAAAGCGTGATTTAGATTGTTCTGAAACTTGATGGAAAGGTAGCTGTTAGGAGGGGTAGACAAACTTGTTAACTAGTTGGTGATACTCTGGATCCCTGATTTTAAATGCGTTTTTCAATTGGTGTTCCCGTAGGTAAATGCAGGCATTCCTATCGATTATTAGGTAAATCAATTGGGATTGCAAAGGCAATTCACATTTTTTGACTTGTCTCTAAAATTGTGGACCAGATCCACTGTAATTTTGGTGAAACTGTACCTTAGGTGAGTACCTACAAAGTTTGTTCAATTGTTCTCAGTGATTTTTTTTGGTATGATTGTTTGTTCCTTTCTGGGCAAAATATTAAAATGTCCTCATTATCTGAAATCGCCAACCCAATTGATTTAGGATTGGATGGGGATGCTTTAAGGCACTCCAGAACCTTTATATGTTCAAAAGATGAGACTGCAACTTTTTCATATTTTTTACGAATGTTTTGTGTTTTTTTCCCTGTTTTTGACTTCTTCCCCGGTTTATTACTAAGACTGTTCAGAAACCTGATGGCAATGTAGCTTGGGTAGAAAATCACACAAAGCTGTTCACCAGTTGATGACATATGTGGCCTGGATCCCAAATTTATAACCTTTCAAATAGGCTACTTGTTTAATGCATGTATGCATGCATTCCTATTGAATGCTACATAAGTCAGTGGCCGCGATATAGAAATCTACAGTCTGTACATAAGGGCAGCTTAGCACCGGACTTTCACACTCGTCTTCCGGGTTTTCCCTCCCATCATGGACAAGGTTGTATATCCGCATTCGCGTTCCTGCAAAGATATCGAGTATGAACGGCCTTAAGCCAAATGGCCACCAGATGTGAAGACCGCTGCACGTATTGCAGAAGTCATGAGGATAAGCAGTTAAAAACATCAATGAGACTTATTACTGTATAATATATACATGGGTTTCAATAGGCAACCTATGGATCAGATATAATTGATTTATGCATTTGTTTGTTGTTTCAGCAATATGTACGAGATATTTGTTGCATAAGTATGATGAGATAGCTGATCTGATTTCAGCAAATGCACTGCAATACCCTGGTCAAATTGGTCACTCTGTAAAACCAATCAGCAGATGGGAAGGCACCTGTGATGCTTTGATTCAAGGCCTCCGTTTATTTGTTACTGTACATGTGCTGGGTACTGGCAATAGAAACTGTTTTGTTCAGGGTGAACACATGATACAATATGTACTTCCACACAGGCTGGAACTGTGCGCGTATGGTGTGGCCCACAGTCATGCGTGGCCACTGAATCTTGCGTTGCGTCGATTGTATGGTACCAAAATTACAAAGGGCTAAGGCATCGTTGTATCTTGCACCCCAGAACCAAAATTAAATGCAATAGGTCAATTTAATAATTTATAAGATCTCACAATTTTATTATTTTTTTAGTTCAGGGGCTTGTTGTTGGGCGCATATATTCCTGTTGATTTCAATGCAAGTCCTTGGGGATTGCAAGGTAATTGATATTTTTTGTTGTCTTAAACTATAAGCGAGCTTTACTTCAAATGTAACAAGTATGTGTCTTGAATGTGGCTATACTGAGTATGTAAAAATGGGCACTCTTCATTGATTTTTTGTTGTTGATTTTTTACTTTTAGCTATTTATATTTTTGAGGGTGTGTGTTAATTATTTGTTGGCAAAATCTTAGAAAATCGCCTTCTCTAAAACAGCATGGCCTATTGCTTTGAAATTGCACAGGCTTACATCTGCGTACTACTAGACAATAGGTGAACTTATTATGGGGTGAATGTCAAGGTCAGCTGAGAACGGGCCGTTCATATAGCCCTCTTGGGTTTTTGTTTTTTGGTTTTTGTTTTTTTATTTTTTGTTTTGTTTTTGGTACCGGGTTATTTCTCAACAACTTGTGTTCTTTTCAGTTTCTTATCCGGAAAATCCATATATAATGATGTCAGAGTTGTCAAGAATGGCAGTGACCACAGGACCAGATCCATCATTGTCCGTTGCCTTCAGGGAGCATGTCAGGCCTTGTATAGATGTAATAGACAAACTGAGAGCATTTGGCTTGGATACTGATGTTGCTTTGCCATCAGTGGTTGTCATTGGAGATCAAAGTGCCGGCAAGAGTTCCGTCCTGGAAGCTATATCTGGTGTACAACTACCGCGGGGCTCAGGTGAATTTGAAAGTTTAAATATTGGCATGTTTGATGGAAGAGTTCAGAATAGTCACATGTGTCAGCTATATTTCCCAAAAAGGCAGAGTAATTATGCTTTGGGTTGTCCATCCATCTAGTTTTTTTTAGTTCATCTGACATGCCAGTCAGCTGAGCTTATAGGATGGGTCCTGTTCCGCCATCCATTGTCCCCATGTTGCTCTTATGTTTCTCATTTCACATATTTGACATCTCCAAAAGCACAAGCCATATTCCATTCAAACCTGGGGAATGTACCCTGATTTGGTTTCTACCAAGTTTGTTGGCATGCTTACAGTCCAAAGATTTTTTTATTTTTGAAAGTATTTTGGAGTTCATTATCGGCAAACATCTAAAATCACAAAGCTAATTGCTTCAAATTGCACAGGGACACTTCTGCGGGACGCTAGACCTTGTTTTGGTGCTTCGCTTTTTTTTTCTATATTTTACCACAATATTTTTCTGTTTGAGGTATTTTTGACTTCTTCAGCAGAAACCGTCTCTCAGCTTCTTCTGGATATTGCTAGAAGTGTAGCTTGTGTAAGGGTAAAAGAAATATGTTTACCAAATGATGATATTTGGAATTTCTGAATTTTAACGAATTTTTTTTTCATTTAATGGTTTGCAAGTTAATGTATACATTACTATCGATTATAATGCATCTCAATGGAGATTGCAATCGTAATAAACATTTTGGGCCTCAGTACCTTCATCAGATTCAATTCAAACGTGGATGGGACGTAGCTTAGGTGGTTCTTTAAAAAATTGTGGAAATGGTGACGCTACAGGGATTATTAGATTTTTAAGACTATTTTGATTCACCAGACCAGATTCACGTCAAACTTGGATGTAATATACCAATTTTGTTCTAATGGCCATGCTCCAGTTTTTTTTTTGAAAAAACTATTGATATCTTATGTTAACTTCTTTACCTTGGAAACATTTTATAAGAAGTCTTTGTCTACAAAACCAACGAGCCAATTGCAAAAGTAAATTGCATACAGATACTTCCGATGACCTCCTGATCTTACGTTATTGAGCAGGTGGCACTGCGGCTATTTGCCACCTCTTTCAAACAAGTTTTGTGTGTTTTCACTTGTGTTGACCTTTTGTCAGAAACCGTAATTTGGATCATCTCCAGAATTTATGGGAATATACGTGGTCCAGATCTTCATCAAACTTGTTTACATTGTGGCATTGTCTTTTTCTGATTTTTAACAAATTATCAAATGTGGAAAAATCGACAGGGGATATGTTCATGTTAGCAACAGTGATCGTGGTCTTAAACATAGGTGACATTTATGTAACTTTGACGTTCACAAGACCACCTTACTATATAGGTGGAATGTTACCTCAGTGTAGAATTGTCACAGTTCTCCTGTTTTGGGAATTTTAATGAACCTTGGTGGGATTGTGGAGGATATCAAAATCTCAATTGCTTTTGATAGGTCCAACTTTTAGTTCCATCTACAATTTAGTAAAATTTTTAGGCCCAAAATGTGTTGAAAGGCTATAAAATGCCACATTTGAAAATAATGAAAACATAGGTGGCATTATTCACCAAACCTGTTGTTGTTTTGTCTTGAATCTCAGTATTAATGTAATCAAGTCAGCAGAGCATTACGGCTATAAGCCTCCTGTATATGATTTCTTTTTTCTTTCTTTTTTTTTCTTTCGGAGAAATTATATGTGAAATCACATGGCCATGTGTTTTTTAATCTTTTGAGTTACTCCTAAATCGTGATTAAATTTTCAACAAGTGGCACAGTCAAATATAGGACAGTTATAAGTAAGCTTTGTAAGGTACGTGTTTGGAAGTTCTGAGTTTACATGATTTAAAAATCCTTTGTTGATAAATAAGTTTCCGATGCCCCATGCCACATGTAGAAATGAGATCTGCATATAATGGTTGGATCAGGCTGTTGCAAGAAGTGTTTCCACCCCAGCAAGATTACCAGTTTTTACGATCTGTAATTAACATAGTTAATATTGACCAATTCTTTTCAGGGATGGCAGTTGGTCATGTGGGTATAATCTACATCACATCGCTGGCTCAATGTTGTGGGGTTATCAAGTCATTGCTCCAAATATAATGCTTATGTAACGAGGGCACAGTGCTGCTTCGATTAATTGGAAACGCATTGAATATGAAAATAAATGAGCCTAAAATGTTACTGCGGCTGAAAATCATGTTTCAAATATGTTCAAGCTATATGTTTGAATTTTAAAGTGTTTTGTTTATCATATAAAAAGAGTCGAAAGTGTAGCCTTACAAATTTGTATTTAAGTATTGACCACAGATTTTAGTCATGAGCTGTGACCCTACATATATATTGAAACATAAAATATAAATTACCAATGCAATGAATGTGGAAATACAGTTACATAAATAAATAGTTTTCTAGTTCAAAGTCCCATACACCCCCCTTAAATTTTATTTGCGAGAAAAGAAATGGTTTAATGATAAGTAATAACAAGTAATGAATCTTTTTTGGCGATGCAAATACGCCTTTTGTATGTTTGTTACTTACTCCATTTAAGGTCTGTACTTATTTGGCCACAGGTATGGTTACCAGGTGTCCCTTGGAACTGAAACTGAAGTCCCTTTCAAATATAGACCACTGGAAAGGTAGAATTAAATACAGGGCTGACGGAAATGAAGTGGTCAGAGACATAACCAAACTGGTTGACGTCGAGGAGGAGGTCAAGAGAGGTACTCGTACCACATTAAACATTGCCAGGATGTTGAAAACAGCCATGCCAGAATATCCTTTATCACACACACATTGACTTTTGTTTCCTCACTTTCTTCTTTCCATGCTTTATCGTACCAAACCATCACCCACCATACGACGTCACACCACAACACACTTTTCCAGTATTGGCCACTGTTCATGGGTTGTGGGTTACCACAAAGACCATTGGGATCTTCACAGATTGGGTTTCTCCTATGTGAAATCACATGGCCAGTTATTTTTAACCTTTTCAGCGTGTGTGACTCATACATATATTGAGCATACTGTTTTAAAAAGGTATGGGTAGGAAGTTACATTTTTGAGAGGTCCAGATCTTTGTGCTGCTGAGGGGTGTATGTATTATGAAGAAACCCAAATGCATGATTGGTGAGTTTATCTTGACTAAGAAGCCCAAAGGGAGTCTAAAGATTCATAGATTACGAATATAATGAATTAAACATACACTTATTAAATTGGCGAATCATTATTTGTGGACCAAAATCTGAGAATACTGGTAATAAATGTGTACCTATTTCACAAGGTCAAATTCACTTGGCTGGTACCAGGAAGGGCATTAGTGAGGAGTTGATAACACTGGAAATAGAGTCAGCCAATGTTCCAGACCTGACGTTGATTGACCTACCAGGAATTACAAGGGTGGCAGTGGATGATCAGCCCAAAGACATTGGTATGCAGGTACGATACTACTAGTTTCCAAATATATTTTACTAAACGGCTTACTGGAAAAGTGTTGTTGAACTTGGGTCTTAAATTGGTGATTTAACAACTGCCGTGCATAATGGGTCTGCTGTGGTACGATTGTTCCATAGTGTTCAATGCAGGCCCATATCCCTGTAAAGGAGTCAAATTCACCACACATAGTATCCTGATAATACATTGGCACATATCTCATACATCTAGAAAAGGCAAATGTGAGTATTAGACCCAGCGATTTTCCATGCAAATAAAGATCAGAATACTAGAAATAGCTGTTTCATCTTCCATAAATTTACAACTTCCTTTCCACTGCTACAATTGTATATATGTTTGATACAGGAAAAAGGTCAACTTTTGTTTCAAAGCTGCAAATAGTACAATTTCACTTCAGTCTCAGGAAGAAAAGTGAATAGCATTGGCGCCAGAATCTATTGCTATATTTTTTTTTATTTTTGACGTGTGGTCATTTTGGTTTGATGTTCATGCACAAACATGGATTTAAAAATGGTTTTTGGGATCAGCTGTCTGTTTGATTTTGCTAGGGCAACCATGCATTGCTTTGTATCATATAGTTTGGGCAAAATCTGATCAGCGATGTTAAGGCAGCTAATTTCCAATAAGTTTTAGAAATATTACCAGAAAGTAACATTCAGGCAACAAAGCTGTCATTAAGCGACTGAATTATATATTAATAATTATTTGGTAGCAAGGTTAACTGCACGTTACTGAAATTGTATTACACAGGACAATCTTTTGTGTCGTTAAATCTGCTGATATTTAAGTATGGTAAAACTTGTTAAATGATAAAAACGTGAAAACAAACTATAATCTAGAATTTAAAGGAACAACAAATAATGAAACGAGAGACTAAATTCTGGAGAGTTAGCTTTACTGGGTAGTTATATCGACATGCGCTGATTTTAATAGTTGTACGTTTCAGGAAGCAAAGTCACCTACAAGCTGCTGGAATCATATATAACACGGACCAATCCTAATGTGTAGTTAAATTAGCGATGTAAATAGAGATTGGAATGGTGACACTGGCATTTGAAGACATGGTCGTCACAGTGTTGGTTTTGCACTTCGGTGTCCAACTGTGCTCTTTCAGCCCTTTAGCACCTGCTTGTGGCCTTTTGCCGTTGCACAGCTCACATGACCTAAACATAGGATTGTACAGAAAGGCATTTCTTCAGTGGAAGCAAACGAATATTAATAAACAAACTTGCCATTAAAATAAAAAAAATACATTGACGTTCACTTTATCTCTTTTTTTACTTGATGTTTACACCGATTAAGAAGAAATACTTACGGATGAATTAAAAATGTTATGCAAAACAATTTTGCCTCAAAGCAGCTACTTGAGTGTACAGTTTTGGGTAGCTTTGTGTAATGAATTTGTTGTACCACAGAAAATCTGAGATTGAATGACTTCCAGAGGGTAATATCGCTATAATGCAAAATTACAAACGGCAAAATAGGACTCAGGTAGGCGCATTATGATGAGTACAATGTAAATATGTACATATTTTCTTCTTGGCTTGAGAAATGAAGCAATTTATCCATGCCAAAATGGATGATTTGATCCCTTTAATGGCAACCGCAATGCGTCTATTCTCTTGCCGCAACCATATACAGCCCCGCTACGGTTGAAAAGAATCATCAAACTACACAGTTTCCACTGATGATGCTAGTGCATACTTTGTTACATAGGAAGCAATACACATTAGTATCAAGATGATCTGCCACATATTCGATTAATAACCTAAAAACGATGTAAACTGGTGATAAACAACATTGTTTGCTAAATTCTATCGGTGTTAATAGAAATTACGAGCCCAGATAGCCAAATTTCTATAATGGTTTGCTCTCCAAGCATTAAGAAACAGCCGAGACACCAGATTTTGGGTGAAATGATTGTAGAGGATCAACTCTTACAAGTTCAGTGACTGATTTGGTTTAGGTTGCTGCCTTTCCAGTCCCTCTGTACTTACACATCCCTTGTAAAATTATAACTATATTTATGTTTTGTATTTGTGTCTTTTTGTCCAAAACCAACTTCCTAGTAGTCATTACCCTATTCCGCAGTCCAAACTCTTTACTCTCCCTAAGCTAACCTGTTCCTGTCTAACTTATATACATAGAAGTACTATTTTCCATATTGTACACATTCCTCTGTAAAAATTTTGACATTGGCTGTATTAGCCCAAATAAATTAAAGGGTCTTCAGCTTGCTACCTGTAACCCCCTTGGGGTTTACCTAACAGAACACAAGTTAGCCTAAATTGTCTGAACGGTGAACATTTAAACATAATGATGTCAAAAGATAAAATTAAGTAGCAAAACAGGCAAGTCTAAAATCTCTAAAATTATTGAAGCCAAACTTTCTAACCATCTCGGGATATTTACAGCAAAATTTGTAGAAATATTTGATCAAAAGTACACCTTTGAATCCTCTTGACTCAAGTTTATTGTAGATAAATTTGGTTCTAGATGCGAAGTCCTGAAATTTAGAACAAATACGACCAAATCTCAAAATCTGTGACAAAAATGTATTATATCCAATAGTATCCGAAATATTACTGTCCGGGAAAGGATAATTAACTACTTCAAAGTTAATCTCATCTATTTTGTGATAGACTTTAATACAAAACCTGTCATGAATGACCTGAATATCCAAGTCCAAAAACACATCTCTGAAACCATCTGAATTGTTACCCTCCAAAGGGATATCTTTTGGGTAAATTTCTCTAGCAATTTCACTGAAATTTTGTATATTTACACAAGCAATGTCATCAATATATCTTGCATTGTTTCATAATTTTGTGGCCATTTGAAAGTCCTTTTTCATCAATTTATCCATATACTTAAATTCAAGCCAGGTTAAATACAAATCTGCCAGCAAAGGGGAGCAGTCGCTACCCATTGGAATGCCTTTTATTTGCTGAAAAACCAAAGGTCCGCATTGAACAAAAGTATTATCCAAAAGAAATTTTATAGCATCTATCAAAGTTTCAACAGTGTAAGATTTAACATTACTTTTTGAATATTTATTGTGTGACCAATATACTTTCTTTGTATATGAATTGATATTAATGTATGGCTTACCATTATGTTTAAACATTTTGCTTATTGATTCTGAAAGAGAACTTTTGACTTCATCTATGGGTAGATTTGTGTACAGTGTAGAAAAATCAAAACATTTGATATTTTTTGCTTTTACATCTTTGATTTTAGATACAAACTCAGAAGAATTGCTAATACTCCAAAAACAAATAATTTTGCAGTTTCTAGAAATTGCATTACAGTATTTACGAAAATGATTGCTAATTGCAGTCAAACACAGTGTTACTTCTGTTGATAATTGTTTTGTTGTACATTTTGCAGCACCGGCTATGAATCTAGATTTAAAAGGGTTTTTATGTAATTTGGGTATCCAGAACAAAGGTGGAATAGAGGAGTCTTCTTCAGAAATTTTGATATTAAAATTCCTTTTCATCTCATCTTTATGTGTATCTATCAAATTATCAATGGATTGTTTGTGTAATTTATAAACGTCATTTCCTCTTATGTCTGAAATATTGTTTATACCAAGTTCATTTTGCAAAATATCCAGATAATATTTTTTGTGTAGAAAAAACTTTTGAAATGAAAAACAAACTGTGAACAAAAACTGTGCGTGAATGGATCGACAAATTATGAAAGAAGAGACTAAATGCCAGCATGTTATTTGTACAGGGTACGTATAATTACATGGACTGACATTGAGGCACAGAAAAAAATACGTAAAATTACAAATGCATAAAAACAGCACTTTGTAGAAATTAAAGGATCAACATCATGCAAATGAGGGGAAAAATACATCGTTGAATGTGTTTATGTTCTTCAAATTCTAGATCAAAGGACTGATCAATCAATACATACAAAAAGAGCACACTATAATTCTGGCTGTTGTGCCTGCCAGTGTCGACATTGCTACTACAGAAGCCCTGCAGATGGCTGAGGAGGCTGACCCCTGTGGACATAGAACATTGGGTAGGTTCTGAAAGATATCTATAGTATGCTTAGAGTCCCGCCATGTTATAAGTAGCAAGGGTATTGAATATTGTGTACACATACAAATGTACCGTGATAAGTTGGTTTATGTTATGACCAAAAGTAAGCACAGCTACTGAAAGGAATGTTGGCCAATATTGATGAAATGTAAGGTCTTGTTATAAAAATTGAATGAAGAAATTGTTCAAATATCTTTGTTGTTCTTTTGCTAATAACCGTTGCAAACTTCGGTGTGGGGAGATGGTCCTGCAAGGATGGGGCATCGCGTGTCTGTCTGTACTGTAACAAGCCAAGGTTCTTGTGCATCAAATACAGGTACTGGCAAAAACAAGATGCCAGAACTGGACAAGACTGAGGCTAATTTGCTACACATAGTCACTCATGCTTGGTCAGGATCTTCCATGACCTGCATTCAAACCTGAAAAATACATCAAAAGGATTAGAAATTAATACTGCTGCATGCTACAATGCAAACAGTATTCCATATTAATGAAGAGCATTGTAGCTTCCCTGGAAGCAGCAGGTTACAATACTGAGATAAATTAGAATATGCTCCTATGATATGCTCCAGCTTCATTGGTCCCATGCTACTGTGAGTAGTTTGACTCAGGTTACAACCTGTCCCTACTTCAGGACCATTTCTGCAGGATCTATGGGCTCAGGTGGTATATTTGCAAAAACGTAGCTTTTTGAATTAGCACAGAAGGCTTCGTGGCACCTTGTTTTAGTTTTCACTGCAGCTGTGGCGACATCCTTTGATTGCTGTATTTGTCCCTGCCTTTGAAGCTGCGAGGCAGCAGGAATAGAAAGTTGGTGTCTGGGAGGACTTCCTGGCAAGGAAGCTACCACGCCATCGTCTGCAATTTCTCATTGTCAATTCATATGACTGTAAAGCCAAACATTGCTTCAGGAAATGCTGGCATCCATAATTATCAATGCATCTTCTTAAGTATCAACAAAACAGTGGCAGTTAATGGCTTGCTTTCTGGTCAAATGTTGCTGTAACGGTTTCATGTTATGTTCGGGAACCCTCTACAGCCAACAACCATGGGAACAACACATGCTTCCTGGCTAAATGTAATATTGCATGCAAGACCTCAGACTGACATGACTTGCCCTTCTCGCTGGCATAAGGACTGTTGTCAAGTCCAACCTCTCCAATATTGTAATTCTGTTTGAGTCCACTTCAAATTTGAAAGTGCTCCATATGTGATGCAGATGCGATGTTCTGTAAGAGTTTGGACCCTCTCTGATGTTCAGAACCATACCCAGGGGTAAAACAATGTTCATCACATGCTGCAGTTTAGGAGTTGCTACAGGTTTGACTCACACAACCAATATTGCACAGCTCACATAACTAACATCTCACAGCACCTCCATAAGATGGATGTATGGGTCTTCTAAAGAATATACAAGACTTGAGATGGCATCACAATCAATATAGTTACACTTCAGTCTCTAATTCCTTGGAAATCTGATTTCTATTTTCTGACAGATGATTCAGGATACAGCTTAAAGTCCTCCAGTGATTAGCCACAGAATTTGATGGTGACACCTTGTGTTGATTCATGCAGTCCAGGTTTTGAGAACTTGAAGCAGGTCCATAGCAGATGGTCTGTCTCTATTACCAAAGCTCCAAACTTTGGGAACTGTCTCTTATCATTGATATACCACAGCAGCTCATATGTTGTTTGTGTTCCCAACTTACACTCACACACACACACACACACACACACACACACACACACACACACACACACACACACACACACACACACAAGTGCAAAAAGCTGCTCATGAGATGCGTCCACACAACCGAGTTTCATAGTCAAACAAGAGCTGTGTACTTTGGTACATGAATCTGAATGTGCTGCCTTTCTCACAAATCACACGACCTACAAGCTGTCATTCTAATTTCACCAGGCGATAACATTGTACCAGCCATATACTGAGTACTTCAAAGGCCAGTTGGGTACTGGTAATATCTTTCTTCTTTTCCATTGAGTATAATTAATCCGATATAGAATAGTTTTTCCAGTTTGGGCCATAATGGTTGTTGTGATACATCTGGCACACAATTTAAATGCATTATTCAATTGTGTTCCCTGCACCATCTCCCACGCTGTTCACTTTGCACTGTTCATCAGGGTGAGGTGAGTCCCACAGGGAATTAGATATTGCTTTAAAATTGGAAATTTGTTCCCATCACCTTTATAAAAGACAGAAAAAAGTCTTAACCATACAATGTGAAACTTCCATTGCTGGTAATCTTGTAAGTATGCAGGCTGGTAAACTGCTCTGCTCCCCCCAATCTGGTTGTATTGAGACTGCAATCTTTGTCTCATCCAGTCTCAGATAAACTGTCATTGGTTTCTTGTATGAGAAGCATATGCATGTTCCTTAGGCTGGGACACTGAGGGTGTTGAAGTGATGGCAGAGCTTGGATCGTATTCTGTTTGTTGAGGCTGATTGACAAACAAATAGGGATCATTAGCAATATCCAGTTTCCCTCTAACTCATCTTGGTCAAAAGCTGAAATCGCCCAGACTTGAGAAATCCTTCCTTATTCTTCTAACTAAACCATATCGGCATGTGCCAATCCACCCAGATCCACAGCCTGTTATGATGGACCACTGTTTTTTTTTTTTTGGGGGGGGGGGATTTTTTTTCATACATCGTACTTTCAAAGATTTTGTCACATAATTTGAGATTACAGTCATTCTTCTGTGTGGCTGAACACTCAAATTTTCTGATTTTCCCGAGCAATATGGTGAACTTTATGGAAACGGTTACTCAACTCAGAAACATATTCTGGCAGTGTTCTTCCTTGCTTGGTTGAATGATGTGGTTTTCTAAGAAGTAAATAAACTGGTTTGGTAGCTTCCCGGCCAAAGATCAGCATATAAGCAGAAAGCCCATTCTGTTGAGTCATGCTATGGATTATGCAGTCGTCTGTCACAGCAAACAATTACACTGTTCAACATGACCATGTGACCTTGGACTGCACGGAGCTGTTGTTATTTTGGTACTTTTTAGCTAGTAGCAAATACCTTGAAGTACATTTCAGACCATATTCTTTTCTTGGTCATCAGGAATTTAGACTGGACAACTCAATTGAAACATAAACTCATGAACTGCCTTTTTTCTGTAATTTTTCTGGTGTCTGGTCTGGCAAAGGATAATATTATATCTCATTTGTGAATAATCTACCAACATTAAGATGGGTTTAAAACTCGCTACAAAAGGGTTCCAAAATATTGGCATGAACAGGTTCTAGTAAAACTCCAGCCTGATATGACCCTACTGATACGTTTGGCAGTTTTTATGCTTGTCCTTCTTATTACATTTGGATCGTGTTTTTATTTCCTGTGCCACAATTTTTGACGATCTGTACTAGGAGAAAGACTCCTACACATGATGTAAGGTCTTGACTTGACCAACATGTCCAGAAGTCTGGTAGTCACAGTTAACATATGTGACCTCTTTCTTCATTATGACAGGAGCTACCAGACAAGAACATACCAGGAGAAAAACTCCCACACCTTATGCAAGGTCTTGACTTGACCAACATGTCCAGAAGTCTGGTAATCATGGTTAATATATATAACCTCTTCCTTCATTATGACAGGAGCTACTAGACAAGACCGCACAACTGTCAGCCAGATTCACTTGATCGAATCGTGGTGGGGATGTAACTTATGTTAGTCTGTTCCAAGATTGTTCAGGTACAGTCTGGAATTTTTGAAATTTCTATGAATTTGTGGTTTACTTTTTGGCAAAATCTTTAAAAAATATTCTCTGAAACCACATGACATATTGCTTCAAAATTGCCTAGGAACACTTCTGGGGACTTGAAGACTCCAATTAGTTTATCACTTGGTGCAGCATTTTTTTTTTTTTTTTTTTTTTTTTTTTTAAAATAAATTTTTTTTCTGTTTTCTCTATGTTAAACTGCATCTCTAAAACTCTCTATCAGATTTTGCTGGGATTTGTGGACCTGTAGACTTTAATTTTGTCATCAGGTGGGACTGCAATTTTCAAAAAATGTACTGAAATTTGATCTGTTTTCACTATTTGGAGTGCATCTTTACAACTGTCTCTCAGCTTTTGCTGAAATTTGTTGACAAAACTCTGAATCCCTGATATTCACACATTTTTTTTCAAATTGGGTACTAATTGCATAATGCATATTTTCCTAATGATTGCTAAGTGAGTCAATATGGGTCACTAGGATAAGTTACTTATTCCACTTCTCTAAAAAAAGTTGCTGGATGCATGCCAAGGTAGGTTTGGATGAACTCTCGGTCTGTTTCTACAACGTTTGTCAAATAGTCATGCTCCATTAAATTTTTGGATTTTTGTAATTTCTGTTGTTCATTTTTTTTCAAAAAATCTTCAGTGAAACTGCTCAGGAAATATATTGAAATTAATTAAGAACACATCTGGGCAAGAGAGCGAAACCAAAAACAGTACAAGGGTAGCCTTGACCTCATTCACAAGGTGGAGGGCCATTCTGGTGACTTTAAACTCTACAGCTAATAATCGGAGAAGCACTTCAGGCAAGAGTTGATGTTTTACAAGGAGGTGGTCCCCTGTTACACATTTTTTGTCAAATTGGGTACTGATTGCATAATGCATATTTTCCTATTGATTGCTAAGTGAGTCTATATGGATCACCAGGATAAGTTACTTATTCCACTTCTCTAAAAAAAGTTGCTGGATGCATGTCAAGGTAGGTTTGGATGAGCTCTCGGTCTGTTTCTACAACGTTTGTCAAATAGTCATGCTCCATTAAATTTTTGGATTTTTGTACATTCTGTTGTTCATTTTTTTTCAAAAAATCTTCAGTGAAACTGCTCAGGAAATATATTGAAATTAATTAAGAACACATCTGGGCAAGAGAGCGAAACCAAAAACAGTACAAGGGTAGCCTTGACCTCATTCACAAGGTGGAGGGCCATTCTGGTGACTTTAAACTCTACAGCTAATAATCGGAGAAGCACTTCAGGCAAGAGTTGATGTTTTACATGGAGGTGGTCCTCTGTTATGGAAATACTTTATATACAGTATATGTGTGACCTTGATATCATTCCTAACTTTACAGGGCCACCAATAGGAAACATTGCTAAGTTGGGTAAAATGCACTTTCCCAGTACCTCCTTTCTATTCTTGTTTACACAGCCTGCCCCAAGATAGATTTTGGTTGGCCATTTCCTGTATGTTGGTGGTAAAAGATTTTTTCCCACTCGTGATTTCAAAGACATCGAATTAATTATTAAATATACGAATTTAATTAAATTTTGATACAGGTATATAAAATACAATGATGCACTGGCCCTATATAGAATTGGCATAACTAAAGGCGTTAGACAGCATTTCGTGACCCCACGTGATCACTGCATACACCTAGTACACACACTTCTAGTTTGTCTCAGATTCAATATTCCATTTATGTCCACAAGGAGCAAAACAGCTGCTGTTGCCACTACCTACGTACCATGGGTAAATTAAGCAGAAACCTTGAATCAAAATGACAGATACCTTTCCTGTGATTGTAGTTGCCTTTTTGGGTGACTGCCAGTCTCAAATGAGGAGTGAAATTATCATTGCTTTATATTGGAATTGGGAGATGCATGTTGATGTTTAGATATTTTTCTAAACTCGTCCTTTGATGTATTGAACCTCTCTCACTGTTGAATTAAAACTTTATGAATTTGGGTGATGTTATTTTGAACTATATTTGATAAATGGTTCATTGACTATGCTGTGTTGTGGGCTGTGTTCTACGACTCATGGATATAATTAAACTGTCTCTCTGCATATGTTTAATGATAAAATACATGTAGGCATAAAAACATATTTAAAAAATATATGAAATTAAATCAAAATTTAAAAAAATGTCTAGCCATATCAAATTACTCTGACCAATGTTTTGCTTAAGGTGGCAATGTTTTGGCTATAGATAAAAAGGTTGGAATTTAGCCAAATAGGCTAACAGATGAAAATCTTGAGTGCTAGTAAAGAATACATTCAGGTTTTGATAATATACCGCTGGGGAACTGGACAGTGTGTGACTATATGGAAACTGCGCCAGTGATTCCTCACACCAGTATATGGTTTCCGCGGCAGACGGTGGCATTTAGCAGTGTGCAGTGACAGTGCCACTGAGGGCAATCACAGGCTGTTTATTGTTGGAATTTGACCGCAACGAACAGTGAGAGTTAGCAGCAGGCGCTCGTAATTTCATGTTGGCTGCTAAGAACTGCTCTCTGTCACACTTTGTAGATTCCTGTCTCACACTGTGAGCAAAATATGAAATTGGATTGAATATTCACCTTGGTAAGACCTAATTTTACTGACTGTCTTTAAAGTGCATGCACTAATATGTACCTATATATAAAACCACACGTATATACACAAAGGTCAGCCAGTTGTGTTGCTCATGTTAAGAAGTCTGCATCTCCACCAGATGCAGAATCAAGAATCAGGGAGGGCACAAGGAATCCTCCAACATCATTGCCCGCAAAGAATTTGTGTAAGCATGTAGGGTAGGTGTGGATACGTATAATATGCCAGTCAATACAAATATGACCAATATCAATAGCCAAATTGATGAGAAGTACCAAATCTTCATTTGTTGGCGATGCAGTTTTCTCTGTATGTACCCCTCTGCTCTGTGTGTGTGTATGTGTGGCTGGGGGCTAGTTCTAACCATTAGCATACATGGTGGCCTCAATAAAATATGAGTTGGGGAAAGGTTTTGTCATTTTCAGCCACAGAGAGTACAGTAATTTTTGATTTACTCACTTTTGATTGATAAACGTTGATTCCATTATGTAACACCTGCCTATTTATTGAGATATTTTAGGAGCTCGGAAAAATAACTGAGTTTGGTTAAAACATTTTGTTCATTTTGCCAAATGGCTATAAGTCCTAGTGCTAGTCCAGTGTGTGTATGTGTGTGGGGTGGGCAGTGTGCGTGTACATGTATTTCTGTATAAACATGTGCGTGCAATACAAATACTGAGCTTGTAAAAAAATAGGCTTTAACTTCCATCAATAATGTCATGATTTACCTTGGCGTTTGCAATAAATGCATATGTCATGCCTCAAATGAATAATTTTGTTAATATTATGTGAGAGTCCTCTGCTAGAATTATCATGAAATCCATGACCGGTTTTGCTATTTTGTTTCAATTCGAAGATCCCACCTGATTTTTAGCTCAGCTGACTTTTCAGTCAGTTGAGCTTTTGTGAGGGTCTGTCATCCATTGTTTGTCGTACTGAGGGTCTTGTAAAGTTGTAGAAGTCTTCTTGCATTTGATATTCTATAACAGTGATTCAATCACTTTACGTAACAATTACCAATGATGGTTCAAACAAGAAGCCAAACAAAGATAAAAGCAACCATAGAGCAGCCCTTTAGGGATGTAGCCTCCTCTATGGTTGGGTAAACTGACCCTAGGAGACTTCATGCACCTCAAGAGTCTAATGCTGAAGTGGAATGAACTGTTAATGATCCAGGACATGATCCAAAACCTTCTGCTGGGGATCATGGCGTCGAATCTGTTAAAGCTTGCAAAAATTGACAATGCTTGCCTCCTAAGCAGACTTTCTTGGGGCGATACACTATGTTGGCCCCCAGCGAAAGTCTGCTCGGCCGTGTCGCAATACCATTTCAAGAGGCAATTAGCAGATCTGGCGATAACGTTGTCAGGCACCGCTGGGCCAATGAATTGTACTTCGCTTATCGTGAAAGTTGCCTACTGCATTATTAATGAGCTGTGTGTCGTCTAATCAGATGCGAGCAACACGACACTTCCCACACAGCAGTCAAAATAACTCCACGAGGTAGACGACTCAAGGGAGTAATCCAATTGACACCTTCTCAAACGTGGTTTACCTGCTTGTGTATCTGTGACTTACTGGAGTAAAAGATGTCAGAATGGAGCAGTGTGCTGTGTATTGGGATCGGGAAATGTTCCCGCCCGCTACAGAAGCATGGAGTCCGTGGAGAAGTCGGGAGAGAAGTACGGAACTCCGAAGAAAAAAGTTCCTGTGGACAATTTCACGTGCTTGATATGTGATGACAGCATCCGTTCGGATGGCAGTCGCAAAAGCTACAGTCATATTGTTCCAGTGGGGACGTCAAGGGCAAAAACGCCGAAAAAACTTGGGTGTAGGTTTACAGCTGTATTAGGAATACCAAAGGAAGAGTTCCACAGCAATGTGCTATGTGTCAAATGTGAACGAGTGCCGGTGAACGTTGAGAATGCCAACAAGAAACAGGATGAGATGATAGTGAATTTTAAGAACACAAGAGACAAATATGACGTGCCTATTCACGAGAAAAGATTTGTATCATCTCCCTGCAACACATCCTGTCAAAGCAAGAAGAAAAATCCCGCCCGTTCATTGGATGCAGACCTGGCAATCATGGGGAAGAGTCCCAAACAACTGTGTGACAGACCGGTTCCACTGGGCCCCATTTCGGATACAAATAAAGAAAACACACCGACGTCAACATCTATACTTCAACGAAACGCAAGTCAGCTTGAGGTAGGTAATAATATTCTGTGGCACTCTGCTTATCTGCCGCGGTCCTGGCTAGCTTAGTAGCTAGTCAGGTGGCCTTAAAAAAAAAAAAAAAAAAAAGCAAGCCCTATCCAACTGTCGCAACCTTGCGCTCGGCATGCCCACAGCCCCTGCTGATGATGCCACCTGGCAGGGTCATGGGAGCCCTAATAAGGGCTACCTTCTCCCTTCCCTTGCTAAGTTTGTCCTCTATTCTCTTCCGTGATTAATCCTAAGATATTATTCCTACTCTCCCAGCACTGCACCAAGAAGCCTTTCACTGACTCTAAACCAACTCTACTTCCTGGAAAATCGCCCTTCAATCCTAGTATCCATGCTAACCTATCATTCTCTGCCATGTCCCTTACTTGCTCTAAGCTTTTACACTGCCCATCTCTTCTTCTCCATTGTAAAAACAGCTGGTCTCTAAGTGCTCTATAACCTGTACACCATGTCATCATATGATCAATGGTCTCATCCACATCCTCCCTACACACCCTGCACTTCCCATCACTCCCATTTGTCCACTTCTGTTTCCTCTTCTCCAGATTGATCACTCCTGCTCTGCCCTGAAACAACAGTCTAGAACCCTTGCTACCATCCCAACATTTAGTCTTCACTGGCTTGTCTACAGCTCTATTTGCTTTCAATGTGCTTTTTTCCTCAACCCCTCTTTTCCACTGCTCCACATGTTTCTCTTGGATCACCTTTCCTATATAGGATTTCCACGCCACTTCAATTTCATCTGGCCCTTTCAGCTCATATTTCACAGCTAACTTGTCTATTTCTTGAACCCATTTTGTCTTTTCACTGACAGCCTCAATGTACGCCTTCCTACACCATCTTTCTGCATTCACCTGTTGCACATATCCCCAGTAGCCTAGCCTAGCCTTAGCTATTCTATCTCTTATTGGTAACCATCTCAACTCTCCCAACACTGCCTCTGTTGCTACACACGGTGGTGCCCCAAGCACCCATTTCCCCATCTCCCTCTGTGCCTTCTCCATCCATTCAATATCCTTCTCACTAATGGCTATTACATCTATCCCATACAACATCCCAGGTATGGCTACACGTTCCCACAGCACCCTTCCTGTGAATGATCTATTGAAGCTGTTCCCTGCCCTTCTTTAAGTGTTTTTCAAATTATCGATTCATTTGTGTATTGAATAACGTCAAGGTTTGACACACAGATGCGGGTATAAAACTAAGAAATCATTGTGTGAAACTTCGAAGTTTGTTTGCCGTGACTCATGCATGTGTGCGCCTATTATCGCCATAGGCCTAAACTGAACTTGATAAAAGTACTAAAAACCATCTATCGTATCGAATGTATTTCTGTTGACAGCTTTGCTGATGGGTAAAGGTTATCAGTGCTTGAAATTATGGATGATTCCTGTTCATATTCTCCCCTCTAGTCGCTCAATTTCGATTAGGATGTTTACAGCAGATGGGTAAAAACTTGGACATATATGTACATCTTTTCAAAAAATGAAAAATGTTTTCTTAAATAATGAAAATATTGAGGGATTTCTCACTGACTTTTGTTTTGGACCTAGTCTGGGATTCTTTTTTCTTTTTTAACTATTTCATTTCAGTGTTGTTTCACGCTCAGATAATTATTACTGTTATTATTAATTTATACAATTCATATATATCTTCATTTTAGGTTCTGTTTTACTACCCGAGCAAGAAAACACCCAGTCAGCACACAGTTACAAATGAAACAACCAAATCAATTATTCGTCATGCTGTCACTGGGAACTTCAATGCTCTCGTGAATGTTCTGGCCACATCTGAAGATGGCAAGACTGCAATGGTTGACAAAGTTGCATACATGCTGAGCTCAGAGCTAGACAGCTTGTGTAGTACAAACAGGTAGGTCATATGGGAATGATTTAACCTTTTTTATGTACATTGGTCCCTGTCTTGAAAGACCACACCTATAGCAGGTCAAAATGCAGTCTCAAAACAGGTTGCCTTTCATTCGAAGAACTAGAAATACAATAACATGGAAAAGATGGAACTTTGTTCTGAGAGAGTGGTCTTAAAAAGATATGTGGTCTCTTAATGGAGAGGTCTGTGAAGACAGTTACCACTTTATATATATATATATATATATATATATATATATATATATATATATATATATATATATATGAGTGAGAAGAGTATCTTCTTCAGTCCCCCCCCACCTGACATTTTGAGATGAAAGATGATGCTTTAGTTGCTTCATATAGCATTAGTAATATTTAATAAATGTACAATCGCTGTTTGTTAATTGTTAGGGTCAGTGTCATGCAGATCAGGTCTTTGTTGATTGTCACCACAGAATTCAACTGTCATTTAGGTAACCAGCAAAAATGTGTGCATGTTATGACCTCAGGAGGTGGAAATTTTATGAGGTCAGTTTTAATTCTGTGACTACAGATCTTCATTGTTAAGGTACATGTAAATGACAAAACAAATGTTGAAAAAACATGCATCAAATACCAAATTTCTTGGGCTTTAGATGTGTACTTTATTAGTATTTACCTATTAAACATCAGAAAACAGGGGAAAAATGATATATGTACTTGTAAAATTTTCACTCTTTGTTGTTCTTCAATGAAATAATGTCCTTAATTTTCAACATGAATTATTCTTTCAATTTTTCGTCATCACACCATCCATTTTATGAGACACCAGTCCTACATCACTGAGACAGTTAACACCCCAGCTTATATACAATGAAATAGATGAGCGTGCTTCTAAATTTCGGAGCATCCTAGACAGGGTTACAATGAGACAGAGAACAAGAAACAGTGGTACTGACAATACAATGAGAGTGGCAACTTGTGCAGCACACATTCTGAAAGCAAGGAATGTACAGATGATTGCATGGGCACTTAAACTGGGAACCATGGTCCATCATGAAGGATTGTCAGAGGAGGTAAATAAATATGTACATGACTAAATTCAGTATACCATATTCATTTCAGTAACGGCACATGCTCTAATAAGGGCACACCCCCAATTTTTTGTCACAAAAGAAGCTTCTATTTTCATTGATGGAGGTTTTCAATTTCTATTCAAGACCATTAAAATGCCTGTTTAATTAATGCTATTTTGCAATTTAATTTTGCAAGGGCACTGTGCACTTATTGGAATAGATATGGTATGTAGGGACTTGTGTGCGTGTGTGTGATGAGTCAATCACTCCTGGTCTTCTTTCTGACGTAAAGCATAATGTAATTTCTATATATAACTTTACCTTTTCCAATAAAACCAGTTTTCTTTATAAAAAGCATGATAATATACAGTTCATAAAAAAATATCAAACAATTCCAAAAATATATTTTCAGTGATCTGATTATTGTGAATTCAAACTACATGTAGGGGCCCTACATGTATTTTAAGATGATTCATGTCTCTTTGTCTCAAATTCAGGTAAAATGTGTATTTTTGTGTACATGTATTGTAATTTCGTACCTATCTTTAAACATGAAAAGGACACGGTAAAGATACTGAAAATAATTTTATTTCTTAGTTTTGAATGATAAGTTTGTTGATGACTGGGTTATTTAATAAACAAATTTATCTATTTATTATTACAGGGGATAGATATGTTGGGCAGATGTGGTGTATCATGTAGTGCAAGTACAGTGCAAGACAAAATGACAGCCATGGGTAAGGATAATGATGAAGAGGTGATAAATTGGAAGAAGCAGATTGAAGAAAGTAAGATTATGGATGCTACTCTGGAGAAAATCCTAGCTGTTGTGAAAGACAATCCCAGGCTCCAGCAGTTTTCACCTGTAGTGCTACCACAGCTGTGTAATCTGGGCAGTTACCTTACCATTGACACTAGTTGTTTAATGGGCACATTACAGGTTGATGCCAAACAACAACTCATTGAAGCTGTTTCCCCATATCTTACCCCTGGGGAGAGTATGTTTGTCAGTGCACTTACTGAAGATATTCACAGAGAAGCCAATGCAAATGATCTTTCCACCATGGAAGCGATCAGAAAAGTACAGTCAAACTTGTTGAAACCTCATGGATATCAAATAGTAGGTGATAATCTTGATTTGTATGCGCATACAAAACAAATGGGGACAGAGAACAAAAACAAGGATTTACACTACTTTCAAATATGTGCCATTATGGATGAGGTGCATGGACATGATCTGTCACAGGACGGGTGTATTGGTTCTCTTCAAGACATGGATCCAGCAAGCTTCCTCCCAAATGAAATGGACATTAGATCATTACGACGTGAACTTGTAGTTCTGTGGAGTAGGGCTGTTGTAAAATGGATACCTGACCTTCAAAGCTTGAAGAAAGCAGTGAAATGGCACATACCACACCAGTACAGTGAGGAGATGTCACAACAGTCAAATCTGGTATGTGCAAATTTTTTACATGTAACAAACTGACAAACTTATACAGACCCTCACTCCCATTAGTCCCGTTTTGGTGTGATTTTCAACTCGTAGAGGCAGGGGTAATTCAATGATGCACATATGTTGTGATTTACATGTGTTAAGTGTCATGCATATATGAAGACATAATACACCGTTAACCCTTTCCCCTTAAACCGGCCAGAGTAAAATGCCCTCTGCTCCCGTGAATTTTTACTTATTCTCATTATTAATTAAAAACATTGTGAATTAAAAATGTAGATAAAACCTATCAAAATAACATGTCCCACATCAACAGCTTTCCTTGGTGCAGGTTGGGCACTTAGTGCCCAAACTACACAAGGAAAGCTGTTGACTCAGTCTTAATCCAAGGGGAAAGGGTTAAACATAATTTTGGCTTAACCATCGTTAAAAAGTTATCAGAAATAATGTTAAAATGTCATTAAAAGTCATTTTTTTCAAATCTCCTCATGCTGCAGGAACCCGGTGTATCAGACAGTAAGGTTCCTATGCTCATTTTTTTTCTTTTTGGGTGAGTTTCAGTGAAACCTGGACAGATGTACCAGTGGGGGGTTGTAAAAACATGGAAATATATAGATTTTTCTCATATTTTATTTTTGCAGATTCCACTGGGTATTCTGGCAAAAAGTGAAAACACAACTGAAGAAGTGATCGATATCATGAGTGAAGTCCACAAATATGTACTTGTTGATGGAGACAAAGTTCTAGAGACGGTAAGGAAAAAGCTTGCTTATAGTGGTGTCACCACACCTCATGGAGTTGTCCGGGGCCTGTTAGATGTATTACATGTTATTATATATTAAATTCTAGATCTGGATCTAAATTAAATTTTCATATTATACAATGGCAAGAAAACCTATATCATGGTTTCCAAGTGAAAATATCCTTCCAGTGGGTGTCATTTATTATGCCAAAGGATTCAATAGTAATTGTTCTTAAAATATCCTGAATTATGTTAAGTTTCATTATAGTTTTTAAAAATTGATATTAATCAACAGGTGTTCTTCGGTGGAGACTAATTGACAGAGGAGAGGTGCAGAAATGCTCAGTTGGCCAAGAGCGACAGCGAATCCACAGCAGAGAGACTAGAAGGGCTGCCCCCCAAAAATGAAGACTGACACACTATCAGCTGTGGATATCAGGTAACTATTTTTGCTTCACTTGACAGGATGGGGGGGGGGAATTATCATGATAAGCAAACAGAAAGTTGGAAGTTTTAGCTTAGCCTTTTTTTATTTTGCAATTACATGTACATGTACACCTTTTCATTCATAATCCTTCCGTTTTCCTCCACAGCAGACAGCTTCTCTAGTCTCCTTGTTATGGATGAGAGGGAGTAACCAATATATAATGACTAATTCGTAAAATAATTTTCCAAATTCGAAAAAAAAAATGAAATTTTTAAAATTAGTAAATAATGATGGAACTGCAAAATTACTTGTCATACAGTGATACCCTAAACACTTACCCTAGTTTTCAAAGGATTGTAACCCCAAACAAATATATATATATATATATATATATATATATATATATATATATATATATATATATATATATATATATATATATATATATATATATATATATATATATAAATAATGTCAGGTATTCTGAAACAATCTTGTAAGTGGTTCTGACTTCTGTATTGCAGGTTTTCCTGGACCTCTTCCGAAGTGAGGCTTCAGCAGGAGACCATGGAAGTCACATGTCAAATGCAGATGTTATAGCCAACTCCAATGCCAAGGGCCGTCTTGAGACTGGATACAATAAGATAAAAAAATTTATCTACTTGCACATTGACACGTATATCGTGGCTGCATCAATGTCACTTTGGCATATGACTTCACAAGAACAGACTGTTGTTCCAGATGTAGTAAAGAATGGCGGTCTTCATGTGCAAAGAGACTGGCTTCATGTTCAGTGCCAAGAGATGGTTGACAAATTCATTATGGATATACATGGACAGTGTGTCACAGATCTCTTAGATCAAGTACAAAATCAAAATGAACAACACTCACGTACATTTTGCAGGGAATGTGGCAAACAATACAAATAACGCAAGGCTTTGGATACCCATGAAGCCAGGGTACATGGATTAAGTCCATTAACTGCACCAGTGAGAAATACTGCTGATCCTGACAATGAAGGTAATTCTGATACCATCTATAACTACGGTTGTGCAAGCCTTGCACTTGGCCTTATGCTAAGAAATATGGATGACGCGGTCCACGAGGGTGACGGGGAACGTATTTGCAGGGGCTGGAAGTTTTTGTTACCATACTTCCGCCAAACAAAGCACCACAAGTATGCTTATGCTGCTCTTTGGCTACAGGCCAAGCTACAAGCTCTTTTGTCTCCTTGGGATGCACATAGGTTAATATGGAATGGGACAGTTAATGATAGGGGTGGTAAAGGGAAGAGAAAGTCAAGAGACCGTAAATTAGAGCAGTTAAACCAATTCGCCAAGGAAGAGCTCAGAGCTGCTGGCATGCAGAATATATCTGATGAGTTTGTGGTAAAGTGTGGTCGGTCCATCGGACATAAATATGCCATCACAGAATCCCTGCATGAGAGCCTGGAGACCAAGAAGGGCTGTGGACACCATACCAGCTCCTCTCGCACACATGAATTCCAGAAACTGCTAAATAGAGTGAACAATTCTATGAAAATGTTTGACAAGTCTCCTGGACGGCAGTATCAAGCATTCCACTCCTTTCCTCGCAATCCACTGGTAAATTTGGACGTCACCGACATGCTGCAGTGGATCAAGCTACACCGCAATACATGGGCATAGGAATACAAGCCATGACCAGGTAGATTTAATTTAAAGGGACCATGAAAGTCTTGCATAAATGAAGTATTTAATTATTTTCTGTGTTTGGATTATGCAGCAAGTGTACTACCAATAACCACCAAGAAATAATACAGATGAAAACACAAAACAGAGTTGCATTAATTTTTTTTAATTATGAGAATGTACATGTACATTCACTCAGAACATGAATTGCATGGTCATAATGAGCAATGCCTGTTAAAATCGTGTCACAAAATTAACTGAAAAAAAATTTACATTATACATGTGTCTAGTGTCTTTTTTAAGACTTCAAAACATATACATAAAGGTACTTGTATATTCACATAAAACAAATGCACTTTTACTCTCATATTTGGCAAGTGTTCATCAAAATCATTAAAAAAAAGTAAAATAGATAATATTACAAATAAATACAGAAATTGAAAAAAAAGCAATGGCTGATTCTTACAGGGATCCTTACTGTGATAGTGTATATCTTATGCATGCATAATTCTGATGTCAGTTTTTGCAATGTAAATGTTTACAATAAATAAATCATAAACTGGCAAACACAATGCTCAGTTCGCAGTGAGCACTTTTGCTTTTTTATCGTGAACCCAAGTTTACTGGAATACATTTATAGTTATTTGAGTTTCTGGCATTGATATCTTGATAATGCCTTTTACAGCTCAAATAAGTCATCATCACTACTAGAATCAAATTCATAATCAAATGTCACATCACACAAACTGCGGATGTCTTCGGATAGTTCAGCTACATTGTTTTCAAAAGTAAAATCATCAAACACTTCAGATACAGCTCTGGTAATGTCTTCCGCAACTTTCTTTGACATCACTGGCAAATTGACAAAAACATAGTCCGCATCAAAAATGTAAGGTGCCTCCTTGAGAATAAGGTCAATCAGTTTATGGGTGATGCCACTTGACAGCTCATATGCATTTTCCTCTTTGAGTTGTAGCAAACACTCCCGAAGGATATCACCGTCCTCTGTGCTTACAGCTCGTGTTAGTCCTGAGATTTTGTGCTCAGCCACTTCACATGTACTTTCTATTTGTTGCAGGATGTTCGCTGGGGGGTAGTAGACCGCCAAGAACGGATGTTTAGCAGGCAATGACAATGCAAGCTTTGTCCTCAATTTGTTGAAAACAACACTCTTACCAGTAATGCTACTAGAAGGTCATACAAAGTAAAAATATACAAGAAAAAGCTAACATGCAAAACAGAAAACGTGGTATACCTAGTAACCTGTGAGAGTTGTTCATGTCAGTATGTAGGTGAAACAAATCAAAAACTCAATGGAAGATTTAATTTAAGATTGAAGAATCCAAATAAAGGGTCCAATTTGACAATTCTTGTGGATCATTACAACTATGGGCCTTGCAAAAACAAAACATTTAAAGTTCAAATCAAAGAGACAATACAAAAACTAGGGATATATTCCAAAGGCAAGATGAATAAAGAAACAGCTAACCCTAGAAGAGATAGAGAAAAGTTTTTGATTAAAGAATTAAGAACAGTGTATCCATATGGGTTGAAAAATCGTTGTGATAAGAATATTGATCAAAAGACATTTGACAATATCATCTATGACATATTTAGCAAAAAGCAAAGGAACAGGAACAAACATAGAGGCAGATCCAAAGCATGCAAAGATGATGTGACTGCACAATTTGTTTACAGTAAACTCAAGGAGATTCCAAGTAATGATAGTATATGTACATACTATGTCAACATAACATTACCACAAATGGAGAAAAAAGAACTGAAACAATTAGGGCAATTACTAAGCAAACATCACAGAAGATAGTTTTCTAATAACAGATGGGATTGTGAACTTAGTTGAAGAAATGATACAACATAAATTGAAACTCGAAAAGGAATCCACCAAAAGGAAGGACAGAAACTTGAATCCAGTGATAATATTGTACGAGCACCCAGCAATAGGATACATTAATCTACAAAGTATTTTAAAACTCAAGAACATTGAAGACTCAGTCAACAATTATGTTAATAATATTACTGTTACTTACAAATATACTAATAGCATTCGCAATATCATCTTAACTACGATAAGATTAGGAATGAAGTTGACTTGGACACCTGGGATATGAACAACCAAACATGTGAATGTAATTTAACATTCAAAGAATACATGGATCAATACCACAAACATGTTATCACAGGAGATTTAGGAATTATAAAAACAAGAAGCTTAGTTAATCATAAATCGAAGTTTATATTGTACTTTTAATCCATGCGGTAATATTTCTGATATCCAGATATTTCGCCGGTGATGTCCCCAGCTTTCTCAATGGAAGTAAAGGTGTTATTTGAACTTTAGACTGGCCAGTTTCAGGACCTGTCTTGTACGTTTTAATTTTTATAGATTCACATTTTTCTTTTCCAATAATTCCTATATGGAGAACTTTGAAAGCTCAGCTATTTCTTCCGGTGAAAACAAACCTAAGTTATGGAAACGGTACGTCGATGATATTTTTGTGATCTGGCAACATGGTGATGACAAGGTCAACCATTTCTTTAATCACATTAATAGTATTCATCCTAATATCCAATTACATTGGAAAAAGAAGCAATGGAAGATTGCCATTTTTAGATGTTTTGGTCGAGCGAAACTCAAACGGAATAATCAGCACTTCAGTTTACTGAAAACCAACACATACGAACGTATATTTGAAGGAAAATTCATGCCACCCTTCCAGCATAAAACAAGGTGTAATAAAAACAATGTTCGACAGATGCATGGCAATTTGTGATAAAGACAACCAAGAAAGAGAAATGAACTAGATAAAGCTAATTTTCAAATGGGCACAAGAAGACTCAAATTAATCGTTCCTTACAGAAAGCCTGTAGAAAGAAACCCGTATAAAAGAGAAAAAGAAAATGAAGCGTATCTCAATCCCATATGTGAGGGGTTTGAGTGAAAAAAAATGGAAAATTGTTATCAAAATACGACATAAAAGTCGCTCATAAATCTTCCAGGACGATTAAATCTATTCTATGCAATGGAAAAGATAAAATACTGGAATGTGAAAGAAAAGGAGCCATTTATAAAATTGATTGTGAATGTGGAAAGTCATATATCGGTGAAACGGGGCGCCCCCTAACGGCAAGAATTTCGGAGCACAGGAAAGCAGTTACACAAGGCGAAATTAACAAGTCGGCGATAGCAGAACACGGTCTTGACTGTGGAAAACAAATATGTTGGAAAGAATGCAAACCTTTAACCTTTGATCCCAATCAATGGAAAAGGAAAATACGTGAATCTATAAAAAATTAAAACGTACAAGACAGGTCCTGAAACTGGAATGAATCGGGATAATGGCTTGGAGATATGATTTGTCTGGGACTCTATTATGAAGCAAAATAATCGAATAATTCCTTAGTAGGCCTGGGCTGTATTTTTAGCACGCAGTAATGAAAAGTTCTAAGTCATTTTGTTATTATAAGTACAAATATGTTGTTTACTTTCGTGTCTACGTAAATGACATCAAAAATTACATATAATTACGTGCAAGGCCTAACTGACCAGTCTAACGTTCAAATAACACCTTTACTTCCATTGAGAAAGCTGGGGACATCACCGTCAAAATATCTGGATATCAGAAATATTACCACATGGATTATAAGTCCAATATAAACTTCGATTTATGATTTACTAATCAACATGTGAGAAAAATGTCTTTGAAACAATATATTTAAGAAGCTTAGTTGTTGCAAAGAGGACCAAACCATAGAGAAGGACATAGCATCAACTTTAGGAAAGCAAGGAGAGAAATCAACAAAGGATTAAACTCCATTAAGAAACAAAGTAACAAGAAAAGAATCTGCAAGGACGTATTTAATGAATGGAAAATCAGAATCATGGAGAAAGTTGATGAAAAAACAAGTTCTTGAGGAGTGGACCTCTTCAAAAATGGAGACAATCAAAACAAGTGCTTCTAGATAATAGCTGCAGCAAAGAATTACTTGATCGACATGACAAATTTGTCATAACACCTATTGACAAAGCAAGTAATAACATTGCACTTACTTGCAAGACATACTATATCAATATTATACTGCAAGAATTAAATAATGAAACTTATCAGCAAGCAGAATCTACTGAAGCAATTATTGACAAACAAATAGACAAGAACAAAGTTTTGAAATGTGCTATACCAAATTAACACAGGAAATTACCGATCATGTATGCAATTGTCAAAATGCACAATAAACCTGTCAAATTTAGGTATATTATCGCAGCAAAGAAGCGTGTTTCAAAATAAGTTGCTAAGATACTAACTAAGGTTCTGAAACCTGTCCAAGAATCCAATACTAATTATTGTGAGTTCATATATATACAGGAGTGAATAAGATGTGAATCACTGCAAGTGCTGTGGATATCTTACAGCACATACATAAGATCAACAAGAAGGACGATGCCAAATCTATCCAAACTTGTGATTTTTCAACATTGTATACAAAGATCGACTGAACAGACCTGAAGGAAGTGTTAATTTCAATGTTGGACAAGGCATTCAAAGGAGGAATATGTCAATACATTAAAGTTTCCAACACTGATGCAAGATTTGACAAAGGAAAGGATAAAAGGAAGTGTTACACCAAAGAAGAATGCTCTGATTTTATAAAATATCTTATCAATTATAATTGCACTTTAGCTTTGGAAATAAAGTATTTCAACAAACAGTTGGAATACCCATGCGAACTGATCCTGTTCCTTATATTGCCAATTTATATCTACATTATTATGAATCCAAATGGATGAAAGAATTGGCAAAAAAAAAAACCAAAAAACAAATTACACCCCTGCAAGAAGATTCTAATCACATACAAGAACAATCATGGATGATCTATGTACTGTTAGCAACAAGGATGAGATCAATAAACAATGGGAGGAAATTCACCCAAAAGAACTCTTTTTGAATAAAGAAAATGAGAGTGATAATAAGGCAACTTTCCTTTATCTTGAAATAGGGATTGACATCAACCAGTATGTATCAAATATTTTTGACAAACAAAAACAATTCAAATTTAACATAGTTTCATATCCAGATATCACTGGAAACATTCCAGAGAACCTAGCCTATGGTGTGGTCATTAAACAGGTTTACGCATTAACGGAAACACATCACAAATGAGTGAATTTGTAAGGAGAATAATAATATTGATGAAAAAACTATGCCACAAAAGCTATGACACCAAAAAGCTATATATAACTCTGTTGAAGTGTTTCCATCGATATGGAACAATATTGACGAAATACAACACTTATTTCAAGACACTAATACATTATATTAATCTATAGATTTAGGTCGGGCTAACATAGAAGTGATGGTAGGGCAATAGTTTGTATACAGTAAAAATAACTTAAACCCACCTAGAGATTTTCTCTGGTCTGTCTACAATCAAAAACCAACATTCATTGTTGGCTCATCCGATTTCATCACTTGGTTGAAGAGCTGACTATAGTCAATAACCTTAACCACTCACTTCATGATCATTGTTAGTACAAAATGTAACATACTAGAGACGTTTGTCGTCAGCCCAACCACAATTCACATTTTTATTTCTCACAAACAGTCAGCCAGATTTCCCTTAAACTTGGTGGGGATGTGTCTTGGGAAAGTTTCAACTATGTTTGTTCAAATGGGCACCCTCCATTGATTTTTCATTTTTTTATGACTTTTTTTCTCCTTCTCCGAAACAGCTCACCCAATTACTTTGATATCGCACAGGGACACTGTTGGAGACTCTTAGTTCTTAATTTGTCAACCAGGTGGAGCTGCAATTTTTTTCCATTTTTTGTAAATTTTTTTGTGTGTGTTTGCTATTTTCATCTTCTTTAGAACCATCACTCAGATTAAGCTGAAACTTGGAGGATATGTTTGTTGTGAAAGGGTCAAAACAAATTTGTTCACCAGGTGGCATTGCTGTGGATTTCTGTTTTTTTTACAGTTTTTTTCCAATACAGGTACTTATCGGTAAATGTACCTTTTCTACTGATTACAGTGCAAGTCGATGGCTTTCCAATGGTAATTCACATTTTGGGCCTCTCGGAAGAAACTATCAATCAGAATCACTTCACACATGGTGGCAATGTAGCTTGGGTGGGCTTCTACGAAGTTTGTTGAAATGGTCATGCCCCCGTGCCTTTGGATTTTTTTATGATTTTTAATTTTTTTTTTATAAAAGTTTTAATAGGGAAGTTTAACGTGGGGATTTATTGTAATGGTTATAACTAAAATAATTTGGGTCAGATTTGTGGCAAACTTGGTAGGGATGTATGTATCTTGTATAAGTGTATACATATTTTGTGCAGGTGGTCATGATGCAGTGATTTTTGGACCTTGACCTCATTTGCAAGATCACAGGACAACTGACACGAAATTTACTGTTTACTTTATAACTTGAGATCTGTTTTGAGTTAGGACATTGATGTTGCACATGTTAATATTTCTTTAATAAAGTCATGCTTAGACAGTACATGAGTGACCTAGACCTCATTTTCGGGATCACAATGCAACATAAATAAATTTTACTCATCACTATAACTTGAGAACCACTTGAAGTGGTAACTTGGTGCTGCACATGTTACTGTTCTTGCATAAAGGCCAGACTAACTCAGTACTTGAGTGACCTTGATCCTATCCCAAGTTCACAGAGCCACAAATGTGATGAATCCCTAGGTCAGCTGAACATGGGCTGTTCACACAGCCCACTTGTTTATGATGCTCTTTTTGGGGGCAAATCTTTAAAAAAAATCACAAGAGTATATGTACATGTCAGCCGAGCACAGGAGTCACTGTTTTTTTGTTTACTTCGTGTGCAATACTGGACAGTAATCCACAAACTGCGACAGTAGGTTGAAACCGGTAGTAGAGATGCAATTAAAAGGGTCTGGCACTGGGTACTACTGTCTGCCGCTGGGTGCCACTGTCTGCTGCTGGCCCAAAGAGCCCATTCTTGCCCTCAGCAGCATTCAGTGGCAGACAGCAGCACTGCCACTCTGCACCAATGCCTCTGTCTTGTTCTGAATGCTGTTGGCTACCGACAATGCCGAAAGCATATGCTAGAGATTAGGCCTACCATGCAGGGTCCCACTGTACACTGTACACAAGACCAAAAGTCACATGCCCCAGTTTAATAGCTTTCCTTGTGTGGTTTGTGTACTTGTGCCCATCCAAGTTCAGTTAAGGATTCACGTTTTTGACAGGTAAAGATGGTTAAAGTGTTGGCAAAACAAGATCAGTGCTTATTAGTATGTGCTTCTTGGTTTCTTCCAACCGGCAAGTATTTCAGAGTTTTCTTTTCTTCCCACAAGGTGTCATAACAAAACCAGACCTTGCTGATAAAGGTACAGAGCCAGAGATCATTGCAGTAGTAACCAATCAGCGTTACAAGCTAAGCAAGGGCTACACAATGGTCAAATGTCGTGGTCAACAGGCCATCAATGATGGGCAGACACTGCAGGATGCCACTGATGAAGAAAATCAATATTTTACTAACCATGAACAATTTAAGTAAGTGGTGACATTTGTTTTCATTCTTGAAACATGATTTTACATTAACTCACTGATTATGTTTGGATCTGAATAATCTAGCTTCAATTCTATCCAAGAAAATTATATCTAAAAATTCATTGTCGCCTTTGTGCAACTACAGTTTAATGGAAATTAGCATTTGGACTTCTTGTCTTGAATCGTCAACTATGCTTAATTCAAACTTGGTGGGGATGTACCTTAGTCCGACGTCTACAAGCTTATTCAAATGGTTATGCACCATTATTTTTGGGTTTTATATGATTTTTGAGGGATAATTTAAGAGCAAAATCTACAAGAAAAATTCTCGAAAAACTGTTCAGCCAGTTGCATAGAAATGGCATAGATATGCTTCTGAGGACCCCTAGACCTAAATTGGTTCAGCAGGTGGGGCTCCAATTTTTTTAAATGTGTGTTTTCACTATTTTTCACATCTTAAAATTAAGTCAAATTTTGCTCTACACTAGGTGTACATACAGCTTGTGGGGAAAGTTAAACAATTTTGATATTCTGAATTGCAGATTTTTGATGATTTTTTTAGTTCAGTTGACTTGTCAGTCAGCTGAGCTTATAGGTTGCTCCTTCGTCCATCGTCCATCCGTCCACAATCCACATGTTTCACTTCTTCTCCAAAACCGTCAGCCACATTTACTTCAAACTTCGATGTATCCTCGGTGGGTCTGCACAAATGGTCATGCTCCAGTGATTTTTAGATTTTTTTTTTTTTTGGCGGGGGTATGGGGGGTGGCAAATCTTAAAAAATCTTTTCGGAAACCGCTCACCCATTTGCTTCATATGACACAAGAACACTCATAGGAATTCCTAGTTCCTAATTGTTCACCCCGTGGTGGTGCATTTTTTCTAATTATTTATGATATTTTGTGTGTTTTTGGCTATTTTCGACTTTTCAACGAGAGCCGTCACTCAGATCAAGCTTAAACTTTGTGGTGTGTTCCTTGTGAAAGAGTCAAACAAAGATGTTCACTAGGTAGCACAGTTATGGATTCCTGATGTCTAATGCGTTTTATTTTTAATGTAGGTACTTATCGATAAACGCATCCTTTCTATCGATCATTATGCAAGTCAATGGGCATTTTAATGCTAATTCACATTTTGGACTTAAGAAACTGTGTGTCAGATTCAAACATGCTGGCAATGTACCTTTTGTAGGTCTCTACCAAGTTTGTTTGAACGGACATGCTCCATTAATTTTTGGACTTTTTATGATTTTTTTCGGAAAATCTTTAAAAATGGTTTAATAGGAAAGTTTAACAGGGTTTTTTCTTGTAATGGTTACAACTTAAATATTATTTGCCAGATTTTTGTCAAACTTGGTAGGGATGTACTTTTGATGAGTGTCTACCTAATTTGTGCAAGTAATCATGCTCCAGTGATTTTTGGACCTTAACCTCTTTACCACGGTCACAGGACAACCGACATGAAATTTACTGTTCATTTGTTTGAGTTAGGACCTTGATGTTGCACATGTTAATGTTTCTCTATGAAGCTTATGCTTAGACAGCACATGAGTGACCTTGACCTCATTTGTGGGAACATACACAAATTTTGCTCTTCACTATAACTTGAAAACTACTTGAACTGGGACCTGATATTACACATGTTAGTGTTCTATCAAAAATGTCAGACTTACTCAATACATGGGTGACCTTGATCCTATACCGTGTTCACAGAGCCACAAATGTGATGAATCTCTAGGTCAGCTGAGCATGGGCTGTTCATATAGCCCTCTTGTTGAATCCTTGGTGTGGGTAATCCTGACTTAATTTTTTTACACGCATATATGAATTATTAATAGTTTACCACTTTATTTTGTACATGGTGTTTACACTCACACTGTGGCCAATAAAGCCAAAAGTGGGCATCAGAATAGTCATATTGGGGTGACATGCTGGATACCTATGGTAGAGAAATCAATATTTGATGAAACTTAGCATATTGATAGATCATTCCAGTAGAAACAATTTGGACATGTTCAGTGACCTTGAAATGACCTTGACGGTCACTTAAGTATTCTAGATAGGTAGTTTATTTGTCTTTTTCAAACAGTTATAGCAAAAAATTGCAAAAAACAAAGACAACATGTTGTGTAAAATTGCGTAGAATATTTCAAAGAAAAAAGGGTTTTCGAAATTAGCCACCCCTTCCCCGAAAAAAATTGTACAAGGGTTATCTTTCAATAGTTAATTTCATTTTTACAAAACAGGTATACATCTGTATGTATATATAAAAAAGTGAAACAAAAACATTACGCTTATTTGGTAGATAATTTTTAAAAATCACCCCAAAGTTTATGTTTTAAAGAAATTACGTCCATTAAAAATTTTAGCCCTTTAACCCATTGTTGGCAGCAATTTTGGATTGAGAACTCAAGAACGAGGCTATTATATCGAGTTGATATAATTTCAGGAAAATTAAACATGTCAGCATGAACTTTTTTTTCAAAATCATCTGCTCTTTTAGCTGCATGCAATGGTGGACATATTTTAATGAGGCAATTCAAAACTGATACTTTAGAAAAATTCTCTTCTGTAACCCGGAGTATTGTAGATCAGTTTATTTTTGGTTACATACCAAATAATGGTTTTCATGATAATCCTCTGATTTTATCGTTTACAAATAAAATAGCCATTTTGAGTATATGTATCAATACCTGGATGGAAATTGACATAGTAATCTGTTTAGAGCCACATTTTGGTGTTGAATGTCATTTCAAGTTCAAATGAAGTTCAAGTTTTGATTATCTCTGGCATATCTCACTATCAGCCAAGTTTATGAAGATTTGCCTTTTACTTCAGAAGATAATGCCAAATGTATCCTTCAGAAAACAAAAATTGGTCATTTGGCCCCATAGTCACTTCTGAAACTTGTTGACATTGCCGTTTTTTGTGGGTCAAATAAAACACATTCTGAGAGTTTTGAGTTCATTTGCATAGTACAAATATGTTGCCTCAACGTAGGAGCAATATATTTCTGCAGTACCTTGTTTCAGTGATATTGCTACAACAGTGCCACACTACTGCTAGCTATCATTGAGTCTTCATGGTAATTGTTGCTCTGCTGCATCTTCCGAGGACTCCATTATAATACTTGTGGTGGTACGTGGTGCCTAGGTATTTGTGCTTCTTGTTCTTTGTCGGATTTTTACCTAGATCCTGCAGCCTCTTAGCGACATCTTCCAGATGTTGTGACCACTTTGCAGCAATGTATTGCAGCCGAGGAACTTGTTATTTACGTACGGGTTTCCAATGATTGCCATGTAAATCAACGGGTGTTGCAATTGTATAATAATATAGTAATTTTTTCATTTTACTCAATGCATGGCTGATTTTATTGTTACAGCGTTGCTGCAATTCATGTTTGATAACTTGAATGTGCCCACAAATGTACCCTTATGAGACCCAAAACATCAAGATCTTACTGGTTCCTTGTTTGCTGGAAGATCCTGGGCCCCATAATGTCAGTTTTTGTATCGTAAAAAATGGGTTTTTTGCTGGATTTTGTCAAGTTTTTGCGTGGTTTTGTCAGATTTTGCTGTAGCATGTGGGAAATGGTGTGGAGATTACCCCAGGTCCGAGCATTAAATTAGAAAATTTTGCAGAGGGCCCATGTCACCAACATTTTGGTGGACACATATTAGTATCTCGCAGGAACCTGGAGACTGTGTATGTTGACCACCTACGTGCCTAGAACGTTTTAATATGGAGTGCTCTTAATGTGGGATATAATTTAAGTAAGGGATGAAAAAGGGTCTGTAAATTGGTGGTCTCACTATAGAAATGATCTCTATGGAGGTGGTCTTAATTGAAGATTCTACTATATATATATATATATATATATATATATATATATATATATATATATATATATATAAACATACATACATACATTTTCATCAATCAATAAATTGTATTTTGTTACATTACAGGGAACTGGAACCCTCACTCTTCGGTGTCAGTACTCTTGCTCAGAAGTTAACTTATGTATTAGTGGACCACATCAAGGTATTTAACTCTATGTAACTTAAACATTAACTGACAATTAAACTTATTAGCTCCATGAAACTTAGGCGTGATGACAACATTCATCAAACAGGTAAGTAAATGCTGCGCAAAGTAAATTTGGCGGACTACATGTACATGAAAGGAATTAGCCCTATGTAATACATGTACTGGTGGACCACATGAAGATAATAAGCCCCGTGTAACACATGTAATGGTGTGAAATGCAGCATACAACACATGTACTGCTGAACCAATTAGCCCCATGGAACTCCTGTACTGGTATGACTACATTTGCATGTAAAATATGTAGTGGGTAGCCAATATTTAAGTAATTTACTCCAACTGAAGTTACCTTACGTATCAGTGGACCACATCATAGTTGTGCTCTCCATCAGGCCTAAACATGATTAAAGTGCCAGCCATTATCATGTTCATATTAAGAATATAAAATGTATATAAAGACCCTCATGAAAACATGAAGCACACAACAGTTCTCAACCAGGCAAGAGAACTGCGCAGAAAATTTGAGCAAACAAGAGCCATACATGATCAACACCCGTCAGTCATCAAACAAGCAAGGTCAAAATAGAGATATTCAAGGCAGACATACCAAGAACTTCATCATATTTGTATATATCAGTGAACGAATATGAAATGCAGTATGAAGGAAAACATCTCTCTCCTGATTTAAGACAGGTACCAACAGATTTACTTGTGGCTTAAGTCGATGTTAGAAATATCTTGCCTCATAAACACATTGTAAAAATATCAGCAACAATTTTTAGGTTTACATATTTACACAAAATCATACCAATTGGGAAGATTTTTGTCTCAGTTAGTCATATATATATATATATATAACTGCATTTACCAATGACTTCAAACAATCAATCTCAATCTGTCACCACAGAGCATCGCCATACCCCCGACACGATGTGGACATAATGATGACACAGAGTAACAAAAGTAAAAAGACATGACAATACAGTGGGCAAGGACTAGAGGCAAAAGCAATCGGCAAAGTCCCGCAAATACATGCAAAGTTGGAAGCTTTGAAAGTACTCGGTGCTTACAATCATTATTAATACTTGTGCCTGCATGGCAGCAAGCAAAGTAAATTGATTAAGAAACATCTTCGAGTCAATAGTTGTTAATATAACTGCATTTACAGTGACTTAGGCAATATTGTCAACATTAATCTGCCGACGCATGGCATCGCCACACTCATTGCAAGACGTGGGCATGATGACGCCAGAAGGTAACAAAAATAAATTGTTGTGACAATAGTACACTTATATACAAAGACTATGCTTAAGCATAAAGGAAAATACTGCATTGACCTTGACATGTACTGCAGTCATGTTATAAATGTAAGGTAGGATTGTCGTAGTTAATTAATGCTGGTAGACAATACCAATACATGTGCCTACATGGGAGTCAACAAAATCATACTAATCAAAAAGATCTTAGGCCAAGATTGTCATATGTTTAACTGCATTTAGCAGTGACCTAAATCAATGCAATCAATATAATTTTTTCACCTCATAGCACCTACATACGGGCGTCTCCTTTGAAACTTAAAAGCGTCATACACTATTTCCCCATACCGACACTGGTATAAACAGGTAAATAGTAAGACAACTTTACGCACCATCAAGTTGACTAGAGGTGTTATGAGATAAAGTGTACTAAGGTATTAGCTGAAAGTCACCTCTTCCACTGTACTGGATGAAGATTAAAAAGAAAGAAATCCTGCAAAAAGTGAGTATGATCATGGTTTTATGACTTAAGACGGACTAGAGAAAATTTTCTAGGTGTGTTAAGTATATTTTACCCCAGGTACTTTCCCTCTCACCACTCTAAATATTTTAAGGACTATACTTTGTCATTTCAAACTCCATTTTGACACAATTTGACTAATGTTCTTAGTTAATGTTGTATTTATTAGGTATTTGGTCATATCTCTGGAAACATTTCAACAGAGTTTTGTGTAGTTGTTGATTTTTTATAACCGTTGTGTTGTAGTTAATGCAACAAAGTTCTAATCCTATTGCCAAATCGCTAAAAAGTGGGGTATTTCTAGCAACACGTATGACTTGTCCAATACAAACTCCATATGCTTGTTTCTCTGGAATGTTTCCTGTCAGATTACGGTAGGAGATAATATCAAATTTGAACTGATCTCTCTTGTCAAAAATTTTTGTTACATACTGGTTGTTCTTTATTTCTATACCCAGATCAAGGAAAGTAGCTTTTGTATCATTTTTTGTATCAATTTCATTTTCCAGATTTTTCTCCAATTCCCCTTTATTTCATCTTTATTGTTTGCAGCACACAGGTCATCTATAAATCTTCTTGTGTGAGAATATGAGACCCAGACATGATGATGCCACAAGGTGATAAATGTAAATAGCCATGATGATAATACAATATACTAGGACTGCAAGGTCCAGCTATGACCACTTCATGTATGGCAGTATGCTATACTTTAAGTAGAAGTTTTGCAGTTACCCAAAACGTGCAGTCAATATCAATGCATGTACTTACATGTTAGTAAATGTATGCTGAAAGGATATTCCACAAAGGTCATATTTTAGGCAAAGAAACATGTACAGTCCACAAAGAAGGGGAAAAAAGAAAAGAAAACCCTATCTCAATTTATTGAATCCGTTGTATGAAGGTCAGTTTGGAGGTTATGTCAATTAAAAGCAAAGGACATGTTGAGCCTGCCTTGACGGTAACAGCTAGTGTGCAGTGGCTTCTTTTGTCATTCCGGGGTAGCAATTGATGGTCACATCTGCATATTCTTGCAAGTAAGGCTAGGTTTTTAGGCACTGAATGCTAGATTTTGTCTTGATCTCAGGTGGTAGGGCTCTTTAGTGGTCCATCACATCTTTTGTCAGCAGCCCAATAAGAGGTGGGAGGTCAGGAGTAATCATTATCCTGTTTGCATAATACTTAGCATCCTTTACTTGGCTCAAATGATGCTAGGCACTCGACACTGTCGACTCTGCACCACTTCCAAGTAACCACGGAAGAAATGTATGCAAGCCTGTATTGTTGAACTTACATTTTGACCTGCAACCCCATTGAAGCCTTGCTCTGCCTGTGACCATTTTGTGTCGTCCTTATCAAGTGATTTCAGAGTGATTGATACAGTTGCATCTTATAGCATATCATATACAGCAGGCAAGAAGGAGTTTGTAATGGTGCGAACCCTGTTGCAAGTGTCTTAATTTGCTGATCCTTTTCCAAAGATGATATTTTGCTGTCAATTGATGCCAATGGACGTACAGTGGAAGCAAGTTTCCTGTTTGTTTCTTCCAGTTCTGCTTTAATTATTGCCCTGATTGCACCAAAACATTGGGGTATCAACATCGAGGAATCTGCTTCTGAATTACTGTTTTCGTCCAAACGACTTTTCCTCATTGCCTCAAATACTTACAGTAGAGTCAGTCAAGGCAAGTATGTGTAAATCATCATCATATATCCCATATACATATAAGCAAGGGTATGGTAATGTTCCAGGCCATACACCATAAGCGATAATAAAGTTCTAAGCTGGCATCATTCAGTGGTTTGCCTCAGAGATAATGAGACAAACAAACTCGGTAATAAACCCTATTCTAGTGCCGAGTAAAAACTCACGTAAGTGATCCATTGGACCCAAACAAATACACGGGGTGCTGAAAAATAACTAATAGACCCAGATTTCTCAAACATGCTGTCTTTAAGCTTTATATCTTGGCCCATTCGTTGTATTATATTGACAAGGAGCTTTTTAAAACTGTCATTAATTTGTGAAGAACTGAAGTAGAAATTGATGCTAAAAACAGCAAAATTAGGGAAGTCATAACAGTTTTAGATAACAACTTACAGCCAGTCTTTATGCCACTAATGTCTGTGCCTAACATGTAAATATACTTTGTATACCCTTTCGATCATCTTTTGTTTATAATTATAAGCTTTAGCAACCCCGAAACATTAAAAAAAATCATGTAATAGCCAATGGGGTCCATTGGACCCCAAATAGTTGTATAAAGTTGTTGCAACTATAAAATATGCCCAGCTTTTTAATACATACTTTGTGTTTTAGTTTACTACTTAGGCGTTTGATTCATTCAATAACAGTTAAAAACTACCTTTCAAAATGTCAATACTTTGGGGCAAAATTAAGCAAAAATGAATTTTAAAACCACCGGTCAGGAAAATCTGCATTTTTTGCTGACATAACTTTTTACGCAAGTTTTTTTTTCTGGGGGGAACGATCAAGGATATTCAGCTAATAGCATACTTTCTATATTATTCCACCATCTTTTGTAATCTCATGGCATATTTTGATGTTCCAAAATTGCTTAGGGTCCATTGGACCACAGAGTCATTTCAGAAGTAATATTTCGATAGCAACAAAACAAATCTATATATGGTTCAGCATCTCTTTTTTTTTCAATAACAAAAACAAAATTAAAAGTTTTCAGTCGCTTCTTGACATCTGTCAATATTTTAAAGCTCTTTAGTGAGTTTTGACTACTTATTTCTGTTAGCAAATTCCAGACAGGGTCTCCAGATACATGAAACTCCATCTAATCTGTTCTCATACCAAAAACCACTTGTAGAGGCTCATTCCTGTACTTGGCTCTTCACTTTGCTTTCAAAACAGTAAATTGTATATGTATTTTGTCTGCTAACTGGCTATCCAGCTTTTACAGGCTCTCATCACACAGGATACTCTGAGTAGAGTGATCTTCACACACATGATTTTCCACAGTCTTGTGGTCGGAGTCATGGGGACAGGCAAGACACCTTTAAATTTCTTGGCTGTTGGCACTTGTTCCTGTGCAAAGACATGCCGATCTAAGAATTCCAGATTTGAAAGGGCAACTTTAACAGGCTTGTAAAGGACACCTCGGCAATGAATACGGTGGTTGATGTGGGTCAGCACCAATAGACTCGCCAGCTCTACTTGGAATAAGTAACGTCTTTAACAAGGGCTTCGTTCCCAGTCAGGATTGTTGATGATCCAAATAAAAAAGGCAGCAACAGCATGGGGACAGACAAGACACCTTTAAATTTCTTGGCTGCCGGCACTTGTTCCTGTGCAAAGACATGCCGATCTAAGAATTCCAGATTTGAAAGGGCAACTTTAACAGGCTTGCAAAGGACACCTCGGCAATGAATACGGTGGGTGATATGGGTCAGCACCAATAGACTCGCCTGCTCCACTTGGAATAAGTAAAGTCTTTAACAACGGCTTCGTTACCCATCAGGATTGTTGATGATCCAAATAAAAAAGGCAGCAACAGCAGCAACATCCAGCATCTTGCTGTAAGCAACTATATACCATTAATCAAGTTGTATGAGTTTTGGAAAATGATGAAAGCATTTTGATAATGAAAAATGTTAAGTTTGTGAGTTACAAAATCATAAACTTACGATTTAATATAATTTTCTATGCCTTTTTTATCAAAAAACGAAAGAGAACGTCTCAAATAGACTCATATATTACATGTGTTGCCTAGAAGGCCTGGTCATACTTCTCTCCCATTCCACAGGGATTTGCATCATAAAAAATTAAAGTGTGTTGAATTACATAATTGGAGGTCAAATTTTACTAAATTGACGCTTGTGACTGCTAGGCCATACATATGCATCCCGCCGATTCCACAGCAATTTGCAGAATAAGCATGGGTTGAGTTATATAACTGCAGGTCAAACTTTACTGAAGAGACTCGGGCTTGTCCAGTGTCCTCGGTCAGAGGGCAAGAAAAACACAAGAATTATTGACACACTGTTATTTTTCTGATGCAAATCCTTGTGTCTCATTCCCTATCTCTGAAAAAAATGAAAGATTTTTTTCCATATGGAACCCATTGGAATGGAAGCCACTAAGGTGCCACTGGAAGCCACCTAGAAGCCACTATAGCTTTTCTGGCCTCTCATTAACATAGTTCGGCAAATTCAGCCATTTGCATGGTATTAAGAAGCTATTAGGTAGCTGGCAGCCACCTATGTCGCTGCAATAGTCAACCTTACTAGCTTCCAGCCACCAAGAAGCCATTCGAGGCTATTCAACAAACAGCAACTAAGAGGCCTCTAAGAATCCGTCAACTTTTGATATGGAGCCGTTCCGTGTTGGACATAAGAACAGATCTTATATCTCCAGAAGTATGTGTCATGCAGTTATGTAACTGAACAGGGTTATAAATCAGTAAATGAGGATTAAAAGAAGATGTGCACACAGGGTTTTGTTTGTCTATACAACACCCTTGATAATAAAAATGTGTAAAAACTTTTGCAAAATATACAATTCAATTTCTATTTTCAGAGTAGAGGCTTGTTTGGTGCCAAACGCACAGGATTTGGGCAACTTACAAGGAATTCAGGGTTTGGTTTTAGTCAACAGAACACTGCAGAAGGGGCCTTTTTCTCAAAGCCAGCTACTTCAACCTCTAGTTTTGGATTTGCTCAGAATACAGGTACAACATGGGCTTGACAGGTTTTTTTTTTTTTTTAATTTTTTTATAGGACATACAGTTTCCCTCGCTTATGTGTACCACTGGTACCTCAAAATTAGGCACTTGTCCATAAAATGTTATAAAATAGAAGAAACACTCAGAATTGGCACATACATCTCTATATACAAATGTTGGGTTTGCCTGCTATCTTTAAATATTTGTTTTTAGTAATTCTAGTCAATATAGCTACAAAAGTAGCTTTCCTGAGTTGCATGTGCCTAACCTACATGTACACCCAGGAAAACTGATAACTTGGGGCTTGTCATCGCAATATGTCATACATTTGCAATTGACAGCAAAAATAGTTCGTATTGTTGTGAAGCTTGAGCAAAAAAATAAAAGCAGATCACAAAGTTGCATCCTATCTGTGTTAAAGATTCTCACAGGGATAGCATGACCAGTGCTTAGAATTCTGTTTTGTTGTCAGAAAATTTATTTCTGGTGAATCCGGTTTTCTGGACTTACCTGTTATAGCAAGTGTATGTTTAACCAAACTAGAGACACTCGTGTTTGAGATGGTAATTTGCAAGAGTTAAGATGGACAGTAATGTACGACATGCTTTTACTCAGTGTGGGCATGTACCTCCAGGGACATGTTCTACTTTGGAGCCAATTGATCTAAAAAAAAAAAAAAAAAAAAAAAAAAAAAAAAAAAAAAAAAAAAAAAAAGCCGTCATTTCAATATTAAAATCCATTAGCCAATTTGTGGAAAATGTCCATAGATGCTCTGAGGATGTTCGGAAAAAAATCCAGGATGCCTGCAAAAAGCCCGTAACTGGTCCAAAGATGTCTGGAAAAAGTCTGTAGATGCTCTAAAGATATACTGTTTATTTGCTTTTTTTTCTCCAGAGATTTCCTAGGAAATCTGGTCCGATTACGCCTATGAAATGCTTTCGCACATATTTCCTAGGAGAGAGTGTATATCGTTCTGTACGGGAGACAAAAGCCAATCGGGGATGTCCAGTTGATATTGAATTATTAATGTAGCTCAGGGTCAGTGGTGGTTAAATGGTTGTCATACAAGCCCTTGTCCAACACAGGCACTTGTATGTGGTAGTGAATTGTTGCCCCCTATACTGTTTACATTAATGCATTATACATGCAGGATGTAGCACCAACGGGAAACTTTACAAATACATGTATAATCTTCAGTTGCTATATTTTGCTACCTAATTCCATGAATGTATCAATGTAGCAGTTCTTGATAGTGATTGCAAACAACCATCAACCAGTACAATTTTCGGTGTTCATAAAAGGATTGACAGTGTTCCTGCCAAGTTTTGTACCATGTGGTCTCCAGGAAATACCTTCCAAACAACTATAAATGTGCATATATAAGCATCATTGCCTTTGATTTGATGGATATGAAAATGTGCGATCCTCTCGTAGTTGCCTAATGACCTTGACGATTGCAGTAACTGGAGGATTGGACAGTCTTGACCACCTGTCTGCTTGTTAACAACATAAACCTGAAATCATTCATCTCACATTCCATACCGTACACTTCTATTCAAAATGAACATCTGTCCTAGAAAAGTTAAAGTTTATTTTCCTCACTGATTTTCCTTTGACTTGCATATATGATGCAGAATTTTGTTTTAAGTGTTACACTGTCAACAAGGCCAAAGGGTCCCTGTCAGTTCAGTTTGAAACATCCTATTCTTACTCTGGATTTGATTGTCAACAACATTACTGGCAAAATACCATCACATTGCATTCTTGTGGTAAAGTTTTGATATTGAAAACATATGGTCGATTGAATTTATGCTAAGGTATATTGGGAATTCTGTAGGCATGTTAGTTTGTTTTGGATTTAAATCAAAATTATGAGAAATCTGGGGTTGTCGATTTGTAAAAAGTCAAGTTAGACAGGTGTTCTTTTCTTCTTTTTTTTTGTCTTCATGACAATATTAAATATTTTGAGATCTCGGGATTGGTGACAAGTATATCTGATAATTGGCAGGAAATTTTTTTTTGTTTTTTTCTTGTTTTTGTTTTTTCAGCTTAGCTGGCTTATGAGCAGCTCTTTGTTCATCGTCCGTTCACAATTCACATTTTCAATTTCCTCTCCAAAACCATCAGCCAGATTCACTTCAAACTTGATGGAAATGTACCTTTGGTAGGACTTTACCAAACATATTCAAATGGTCATGCTTCAATGATTTTTGGATTTTTTTTTTATTTTTAGCTCAGCTGACCTGTCAGTAAGCTGAGTATTTGTGAGGGTCTGTCGTCCATCTCTTACCGCCATTCATACCTTTGCTTTTATCAACATTGTATACAAAGATCAACTTGACAGACTTAAACAACATGTCAATTTCAATGTTGGATAAAGCGTTAAAAGGTAGCACATGTCAGTATATTAAAATATCTGGTGCTGAGGCTAGATATGATAAAGGTAAGAGCAAAGGAATATCTTACACAAAGCAAGAGGGTGCTCAAATGATAGAATGCATTATCAACAATGCATGCTTTTGCTTTGGAACCCAAGTCTATGAACAAATAGTAGGCATACCATTGGGAACAGCTCCAGCCCCATATATCGCCTACTTGTATTTACATTATTAATTTCAATCTCATCATTGTTACAAACAAGCTGATATAATGCAAATGGAACATTGTTTTATCTCTATCAATTCATTCATAGCAAATTTGGCAACAGGACTTTGACCACAACGAAAATATTTTTTGTGTTATGTATTTGATGCTTAAAAAAGCCACTTACAAAATTACACACGTATCTTGTGGAAAGTTTTTAGTGCATGTAAGGTAAAAAACTGATGATTTTAAGAAATGTTGGGCATGGGGTCTGGGATGGCATTATATAATAATAGCTGGTAATTGAGATGGTTCTTTTTTTGCCCCTGTGCGGTGCTGACTGTCCTATTCTCGCAGCTTCGCAAAAGTGAGAACAGTCTGGTGAGGTCACTTTTCTAGAGCGCCATATTGTCCTCATAGGGTTAACATGGCGAAATTACAGTGGAAGTTTGAACTTATGTATTTCTGTGAGTATGTATGGACAGTGATATCAATATGCCAGTACATAACTGTAAGGTGCCTGGTTGTACTTCAGATACGAGAAAACATGGGAAATATGAGAAATACCCGTGGATGAAGGGTGTGACCTTTCATAAATTTCCGTATTTTCTTCCAGTATTTCTACGTCCAACTTTTCTTCTTGAAGAGCCAAATTTACCACATCTTTCTTGTTGTACTTCGACACCTGCAATCCTCTTTGTTTTAGGAAAGTTTTCAACTCGGAAACTTTCATTTTCCCGAATCTTTCCTTGGAATTTTCTCGCAAAACTGCCGCTGAATCCATGTTTACATCAACGCAAGTATCCCACTTCTGACTACTGGGTTTCCTGTTGCGGGACAGTGCAGAGTTTACTGTCACGGTAAGGATTTCCCTGATCTAAATTGAGCCACATTTAGCGTGACCCCAGGCAGTTCATCGCGTGGCAACTGGCACATGCGCATAGACAAAAAACTACTATGCGATACCTGGTGTGCCAATTCAGTACCATCTCAATTAGCAGCTATTACATGGGGGTAGTCCAGCAGTACACAGTGTTACAAGGGGGAGTGTATGTGGTGTAAAAAATAGCCCCAAAAAGTAATACATAATTTGTGAACCACGACTTTGACTCATTGTTCAAGGTCATTAAGGGCATAGTAAAACACTGAATTAGTATTTGGGGAAAGATTAAGGCTACTGATACCAAATATATTATAACTGTGTGTCATATATAGAAGGTTTATACTGTATAGTTTTTAGCTAAGCTGACTTGTCATTAGCTGAGCTTATCTTGTCCTTCATCCATTGGCTGTCATCCGGCATCAACCAATCGCATTTTTTTATTTCTTCTCTAATACCATTTGACAGATTGACTTCAAACTTGGTAGAAAGGTACCTTTAGTGGATCTCTACCACCACTTTTTTTTTTTTTTTTTGATTTTGAATGATTTTTTTTGTTGTTGTTTCTCGGAGCAAGCCTCCATTACCAAAAACCGCTCATCCAATTGTTTTGGTATCACTAAGGAACATTTCCAGGGACTCGTACTTTCAAATTTTTTCAGCAGGTGGTGCTACAGTTTTGGTTTCTGTTTTTGTGATATTTTTAGTGTTTGCTTTTTTCGACTTCTTGTCCAGAAACGTTACTCAGATTAAGCTGAAAATTGGTGGGGATGTTCCTTGTCAAAAGGAGAAACAAAGTTGTCCACTATGTGGCACTCCTGGGGATTGTTGACTTTTAACAATTTTTGTTGAATTCGGGTCCTTACCAGTAAATGCACCTTTCCCATTGATTACTGTGTAAGTCAATGGGCACCTTAATGCTAATCCACATTTTCGACTTTATCTCTGAAACTGCGTGCTTCCCATATTCACTTCAAACTTGGTGGCAGCGTACCTTAGATGTGTTTCTACCACATCTGTTCAATTTTTAAGCTTCAGTGATTTTGGATTTAACTGATCCAATGTATTTGAATTTGCTTTCTGCACAGTATGCCAACCTTTTTGATTTAGGGCACCAATATTACAACAACAGGATTATTGTCCTCTAGAAAGGCAAGGTACAGTTTTGGGATGGACGTCCTTGAGCTATATCCCAAGGTCAGGGTACCATTATTGTGGAATTTGCTTCCTCGTGATAGTCGAAAGTTGTTTTTGAGCTTTGACTGTGTATGTATGTTAACGCTTTTTTCGACTTCTTAGAACCTGTCAATTAGATTATGTGAAACTTGGTGGTAATTTTTCTCATGGAGAGGCCGAACACAATTGTTCAGTTGCAACTTTGATTTTGTGGCCGAGCTTAGGTCAGCTGAGCACAGGCTGTTCACACAGCCCTGTAGTTATGAGAGACATGAACCAAAAGGTGTTGGTAACAATTTAAATCAATATATTAGAATGAGGCTAATGATACCAGATGTACCACAGATGTATATCATATAAGGATGGTTTGGGTGTTTTTTTTTTAATTTCTATAATTGTGTGCTTACATGTCATTTAAATGAACGTCTGAGTTCCCAGAGGCTCAAATCTGTTTTCATTTTGCAGATTGGCCAAAACGTTTCAGAGTTACAGGCATTTAAAGTTCTGAAATTTGGGAAATATTTAATACAAGGGTTTCCAAAATTTAACATGGTTTTTAAGTGGGCGGGGGGGGGGGGGTGTCATTGGGTCAAATTGCACCACTATTGACATTTTTGTACAATTGAAAAAATATTCAAGTGAATGGCATTATAAAAACTGTTTAACCTTTTGAAGTAAAATGTGGCACAATCGATGACCTTCTGAGCTTATTTTCATGTTCAAGGTCATATTATACAAAAGGTTTGTTATTTGCACATTCATCTGCCTATATAATATAATTTATGCAAAAAAAAACTACTTTTGGAGATTTAAGGTCCAAATATTTTTGGGATTTGGCTATTTCTTTTAAATTTTGCTTCAGATTTTAGGTAATGTCCACTCAGATAATTATCTGATCAACTGAGGGTCCACTTGAGAACTGCTATACTAATTATCATAAATTTGCATAAAGTATTTAATAAGGAGCAGTATTTTGTGGAAATTTCCCAGTAGCAAGTGTTTTTTTCTCATTTAAGCGTGATTATCATATTTTTGTTTATCATTTTGCATTCCTGAGAGACAAGGCAGTTTACCATTGCCTTTGGGACAAAATGTAATTTATACATACATGCAGGTAGGTATACATGTAATTAATATAAATTTGTGATATGAAACAATATATGGTAATTTGGCTTTCAGTGTTTACTTACACACAATACAAGGGAAATTGGAATTTTACGACAGGTGTTTTTTCTTGTATGTTTGGCATAAAATAAGATGTCTTTTAAAGCTGTACCAGGTAGCATATCATTCTTGGGTGGTTGAGTTAAGAATTGAAAAAAATGGAAGAAAGTGACAGGGGGTTTGTTAACTGCAAATATAAGTAGAAATCAAAGTGAATATTTACCACATTAGAATTGCCTTTTGTTGTGCCCAGGTATCAAATTAAACTGACTTCAAAGGAGGTAATGTGTAAAAGGGGAAAGAACATCATTTTAAAAGTGTTCCAACAAATGGCCAAGTTACCTAAGGCCTAACAAATATATACTTGTGGTTCCGATAACATGATGGACTCCACAGAGAAGGCCTAAATCCCGAACTGAAATAAATTTTGTGAAACAGAAAAAAAAAAAAAAAAAAACAGAAAAAAGTGTTCAAGCTGCTATTCCCTCATAAAAATTGATTGACCCTGGTTGAAGGATTTTACCGAGAAAGTCGCCATCATGTGCCGTTGTTTTGCAATAAAGTCAACTCCAACACTGCATTTTTATATGTCTGTGTGGCAACACAGATATATTGTTTTTCTTTCTTATTTTCTTTCTTTCTTTCTTCACAGGCAAATTTGTCCGATATTTCATTTGAAAAGTATTATATGTACAAACTCCAAATTCGACACAATTGTACTTTTATAAATGAAGCGGCACCTTTTTAAAACAAGAGGTCATGCTTTTCAAAATTATGCAAATAAGGGCTAATTAAAGTTTTTCAAGCCACACACAGATTTGCTTTCAAGCAAATCGTTTTCTCTAGTGCCTTTCCTTGTTCTTCCAATTCTTTTTCTTTACCAGCAATTTTGTTTGGCAATTTTTTTCTAGACACGATTACAGTTAGACACTTCATAGTTGGTTTGATTATTAATCTGTACATGAAGTCATGTCTTATTACAAAGACCATTGAGTTCATTTCAAATTATGCAAATTAGGTGATTTGCTCGTTTTTAACTGTAAACACACAGTGTAGCATGGATTAATTCACATTCTCTGCTTTCAACATTTGGGACCAATATATTCCTGTCAACAGAATCCAACTTATTTGAACAAAACCAAAACCAGGGAACAAACCTTTTTGGAGGAGCTTCCACAGCAAATAAATCTTTATTTGGTACTCCAGCCACGTCTGCCTCCACAACTTTCAGCTTCAGAGGGTTTGGACAAACCGCAGGAACTTCCCTGTTTGGGCAGCAGAATCAGCAGCCATATGAGGTAAAATTCGTTGGATCTGGGGCTCACCTAACTCGGTACCTTTAAAATTTACACACAATGTGAGGAAAGAATGGAGAAAAAAGGGAGGCAGTGCTCTCAGTAGACAGTTTATACTTGGAGGTTGTATTTGTTTCTTTGCAGAATTCCTAGCTCCTCAAATATTAGAACTACATAGTAAGAGATTCTGCCCTAATTGTTTAAAGCAAGACCCACTCCCCCATTCTGTTAATTAATGGGACATATGAAAAAACGTGTAATGCAGCAGAAAGAAAATCTTAAAATTAACAGTGAAAGAGTAATAGATGTATATGATCGGTTTTAGGGTGTGATTGGTACTGCAACGATACAGAGTGGTAGCGGAGGTCTCTTTGGGACAAACACAGCTACTAGCACAGGCTTTGGTACCAGTAGAGGTTTTGACTTTGGGAACAATCAGGCAGTAAGTCGAATTTGCATCAACTTCCCATCTATTTCAAGTTTTACTTGTAACATGTATTGAGTCACCAGCTTTCTCTTTGTATATTTTGGGCCCAAGCCACGATGAATGCCTTACGTTTTAGTTAGAGGTGTATAGGGATTTCTTAAAGCTCAACTGGCTTGTTACTCAGCTGAACATGTCAAAAAGATGTGTGTGTGTCCACCTGTAGTGTGTCATTGGTGGACCATTCACGTTTCAACTTCTTCTCCAAAAAACTATGCCATATCCACTTCAAACTCGTTTTGGATATACATCGGGTGACTTAACTCTAGTTGTGCCAAAAAAATTTTCAGAGACACTGCCCAAGTGCGATATACCGAAATTTTGGTATGATATGTAATGGGGTCTTGGCAGTTGAGCAGGGGGTACCAAAGTGTTGGTATGTGGCACTACCAGAGTTAAAACCAAGTTTGTTCACATAGTCATGGTGCAGTGAGTTTTAAGTTTTTTTCTTTTGTTATTTTTCTTTTGTTTATTTGGCAAAATACTGAAAGCATCTTCACTGAAACTGCCAGCAAAATTGGTTTGCTTTGCTTTGACCCATGGACCTGAATTTATCAACAGGCATGGCTGCAATTATTTTCCTTTTTTCCAAAGAACTGTTGTGTGTTTTAACCATTTTTCTCCAAACCTGTCACTCAAATTGTTCTGAAAGTTGTCAGAAATGTAGCTGTTGGACGGGTGAACATTCATTAGGTGATTGTACTCAGGATCCCCGATGTTTAATGAAGTCTTCGTTTCATGTACTTTTTAGTTTATCCATACATTCCTAATGATTACCATGTATGTCAATAAGAGGTAATACTATTCATATTAACTATATTTACTCCAGACCTGCTCAGGTACCCTGAGTTGCTGAGCAAGAGAACTAAATGTATGCTTCCGCCATGAAGAGGGAACTGGTCCCAGTTATTTCACAAAACCATCCAGAAATAACTCTTTTTCTATCAAATGAATTAAATTTTCTGAATATGTTTACCATCTTGCATATTTTGAAACTAATCAATGAGTTTTCTTTAACTTTTTCCTTTCTTGAGTTTTTACCTTTATCATAAAAGCTCATTTGGACCTCCTTTATAGATGAATATGCCATCCTCCTTGTCAAGTTCCATGCTGTATAAACATTCATTTTATGAAAAACAATAAAACTAAACAGACATACATAGGCTGATCCCTCCTTCTAAACTGAAACACTGTAGCTGGTCTTTACACTTTAATCTTTTAATGCCTTCATGAAGTAATTGCCAAATAAAATAATTGTTCTAGATTTCTCATGCGCTAAGAGAGAACAATATATACTAAAGAACTATCAAAACCTTCTGGTGAATTTTATGGAAGTTATATTTAAGTCCCAATGTTCTTTAATTTAAATAATTCCCTTACGCTGTAAGCAACTATATACCATTAATCAAGTTGTATGAGTTTTGGAAAGTGATGAAAGCATTTTGATAATGAAAAATGTTAAGTTTGTGTATCACAAAATCTTAAACTTACGGTTTAATATAATTTCCTATCCTTTTTTTTATCAAAAAACGAAAGAGTACGTGTCAAAGACAGTCCCATATATTATATTTGTTGCTTAGAAGGCCTGGTCATACTTCTCTCCCATTCCACAGGGATTTGCATCAGAAAACTAAAAGTGTGTTGAATTACATATCTGCAGGTCAAACCTTTTTTCCACCTGGAAGCCATTGGAATGGAAACCACTTAGAAGCCACTGGAAGCTACCTAGAACCATTATAGCTTTTTCTGGCCTCCCATTAACATAGTTCGGCCAATTCAGCCATTTGCATGGTATTAAGAAGCTATTGGGAAGCTGGCAGCCACCTATGTAGCTGCAATAGTCAACCTTACTAGCTTCCAGCCACCAGGAAGCCATTAGAGGCTATTCAACAAACAGCAACTAAGAGGTCACTAACAATCCCTCAACTTTTGATACAGGTTTGTTCCGTGTTGTACATAACAATAGATCATATCTCCAAAAGTATGTGTCATGCAGTTATGTAACTGAACAGGATTATTAATCAGTAAATGAAGATTAAATGAATATGTGCACGCAGGGTTTTGTTTGTCTATACAACACCCTTGATGATAAAAATGTGTAAACTCTTTTGCAAAATATACAATTCAATTTCCATTTTCAGAGTGCAGTCTTGTTTGGTATCAAACCCACAGGATTTGGGCAGCTTACAAGCAATTCAGGGTTTGGCTTTGGTCAACAGAGCACCACAGCAGGGGCCTTATTCTCAAAGCCAGCTACTTCAACACCCAGTTTTGGATTTGCTCAGAATACAGGTACATGCATGGGTTTGGCAGGTACCAGTTTTTCTTCTTCTTCTTTTTTTTTTTGTTCAGAGGATATACAGTTATCCTCGCTTATGTGTACCGCTGGTACCTCAAAATTGGCCATTTGTCCATAGAATGTTTAAAAATAGAAGAAGCTCTCAGAATTGGCACATGCGTCTGCATATACAAATATTGGTCTTGCCTGCTATCTTTACATTTTTGTTTTTAGTCATTGTAGTCAATATAGCTACAAAAGTAGCTCTCCTGAGTAAAACTGTGCATGTGCCCAACCTACATGTACACCCAGGAAAACTGATAACTTGGGGCTTGTCATCGCAATATGTCATACATTTGCAATTGACAGCAAAATTAGTCTGTATTGTTGTGAAGCTTGAGCAAAAACATAAAAGCAGATGAGAAGGTTGCAACCTATCTGTGTTAAAGATTCGCACAGGGATCGCATCACCAGTGCTTAGAATTCTGCTTTGTCTTCAGAAAATTTATTTCTTGTGAATCCAGTTTTCTGGACTTATCTGTTATAGCAACTGTATGTTTAACCAAGGTAGAGACACTCTTGTTTGAGATGGTTATTTGCAAGAGCAAAGATGGAGAGTAATGTACAACATGCTTTACTCAGTTTGCACCTGTACCTCCAGGGTCATGTTCTACTCTGGAGACAATTTGTGTAACCAAAAAAACAAAAATCCTGCAAAGCCATCATATGAATATCTAAAAACCCATCATATGTCTGTGTGGCAACACAGATTATTGTTTTTCTTATTTTCTTTCTTTCTTTCTTTCTTTCTTTCTTTCTTTCTTTCTTTCTTTCTTTCTTTCTTTCTTTCTTTCTTTCTTTCTTTCTTTCTTTCTTTCTTTCTTTCTTTCTTTCTTTCTTTCTTTCTTTCTTTCTTTCTTTCTTTCTTTCTTTCTTTCTTTCTTTCTTTCTTTCTTTCTTTCTTTCTTTCTTTCTTTCTTTCTTTCTTTCTTTCTTTCTTTCTTTCTTTCTTTCTTTCTTTCTTTCTTTCTTTCTTTCTTTCTTTCTTTCTTTCTTTCTTTCTTTCTTTCTTTCTTTCTTTCTTTCTTTCTTTCTTTCTTTCTTTCTTTCTTTCTTTCTTTCTTTCTTTCTTTCTTTCTTTCTTTACAGGCAAATTTGTCCGACATTTCATTTCAAAAGCAGATATGTACAAACTCCAAACTGGGCACAATTGTATTTTTATAAATGAGGCCACACCTTTTTAAAATGAGAGGTCATGTTTTTCAAAATCATGCAAATGAGGGCTACCTAAAGTTTTAAATCTTCAATGTCTTATTTACTAAAATAGATGTGGTTCCAAGTGTGTAGGTTTTCGATCATAGCAAAGCAAAGGTCATCTCAAATGTCAAAGTCATGTCAAGATCAAAGGTCCATTTTAGGTCAAGACGTCGTTTTGCAGGGCAAGGTTCACTTCAGGTAGAGGTCATCTCAAGGTCAAAGGTCATTTCAAGGTGAAAAGCCACTTTCGATGGTGGCTCTCTTTTAGCCATAACTTGGTCAATTACAATCCAATTTCGATAATTTTGGGCTCAAATTGTAGCTTTCGTAGCATTGCACAAATTTTTTAAACTACATATGATCTCTAAAGGTCAAAGGTTAACGTCATTTGGACCTTTGAGAGTTTCATCCAGCCATAATTCGCGAATTTCCATCCAATTCTAATCATGTCAGACTCAAGTAGCAGGTATTGCAACACTGTACATCTTTGTAAGAACATGTAACCTCTGAAGGTCAAAGGTCAAGGACATTGAGCCCTTTAAAAGTTTCATCTTGCCATTACTTGGTCAATTTTCATCTGATTGGTTTGTGTTGGGCAAAAAATGTGGGTATTGTAACACTGTGCAATTTACATGTGACCTGTAAAGGTTCAAGGTCAAAGGTCAAGGTCATTTGAACTTCGAAATTTTCATTCAGCCATAAGCTTAGTGGAATGTGAAGTACCACAGAGCAAAAGTTGAAGCATTGAATATTTACAACTTTTCAAGGCACACAGACAGATTTGCTTTGAAGCAAATCATCTTCCTCAGTGTCTTTCTTTCTTCTTCCAATTCTTTTTCTTTTCCAGCAATTTTGTTTGACAATTTTTTTCTAGCCACGATTACACTTAGACACTTCAAAGTTGGTTTGATTATTGATCTGTACATGAAGTCACATCTTATTACAACGACCATTGAGTTCATTTAAAATTTTGCAAATTAGGTGATGTGCTCGTTAATTGTAAACACACAGTGTAGCATGGATTAATTCACATTCTCTGCTTTCAACATTTGGGACCAATATATTCTCGTCAACAGAATCCAACTCATTTGAACAAAACCAAAACCAGGGAACAACCCTTTTTGTAGGAGCTGCCACAGCAAATAAATCTTTATTTGGTACTCCAGCCACGTCTGCCTCAACAACTTTCAGCTTCAGAGGGTTTGGACAAAACGCAGGAACTTCCTTGTTTGGGCAGCAGAATCAACAGCCAAATAAGGTAAAATTCCTGGGATCTGGTGCTAACTTAACTCGGTACTTCAAAAATTTATACAGAATGTGAGGAAAGAATGGAGAAAAAGGGAGTCGGTGCCCTCAGTAGGCAGTTTATACTCGGAGGTTGGATTTGTTTCTATGCAGAGTTCCTAGCTCTTCAAATATTAGAACTACACAGTGGGAGATTCTGCCCGCATAGTTTACAGCAAGACCCACTCTCCCATTCTGTTAATTAATGGGACATATAAAAAACCGTGTAATGGAGCAGATATTTAAAAAAATCCCACTGTAAACAGTGTAAAGGATCGAGCCATTAACTGTGAAGATGGATGGTGGGTCTGCTCAACAACTATTCTTCCCATGCATTGAGTGCCATGGGCTCAAAGTGCAGTAATTAAAACTGTTGACGTGGACCACAAGATGTTGACTAGAATCACATCACCCATTTTGTTTGGGAATAAATACAGACATGCTGATGCTTGAATGAAAGGTCTTTTGAGAAGGGATGTGTATGAAATGATAAGTCAGATCAGTAAGAAAGAAAATCTTGAAGTTAATAGTGAAACAGTAATAGATGTATATGATCGGTTTTAGGGTGCGATTGGTACTGCAACAACACAGAGTGGTAGTGCAGGTCTCTTTGGGACGAACACAGCTACAAGCACAGGCTTTGGTACCAGTGGGGGTTTTGACTTTGGGGACAATCAGGCAGTAAGTCGAATTTGCATCAACTTCCCATGTGTTTCAAGTTTTACTTGTAACATGTTGTCAGTCATCAGCTTTCTCTTTGTATGTTTTGAATGCCTTACGTTTTAGTTAGAGGTGTATAGGGATTTTTTAAAGCTTAACTGGCTTGTTACTCAGCTGAACATGCCAAAAGGATGGGTGTGTATCCACCTGCGATGTGTCATTGGTGGACCATTCAAGTTTCAACTTCTTCTCCAAAACCCTATGCCATATCCATTTCAAACTTGGTTGGGATATACATCGGGTGACTTAACTCTGGTTGTGCCAAAAATTTTTTTCAGAGACAAAGCCCAAGTGCCATATACCGAATTTTTGGTATGATATTTAAAAGGGTCTTGGCAGTTGACCAGGGGGTACCAAAGTATTGGTATATGGCTCTACCAGAGTTAAGACCAAGATTGTTCAAATAATCATGGTGCAGTGAGTTTTATGTTTTTTTCTTTTGTTTATTTGGCAAAATACCGAAAGCATCTTCTCTGAAACTACCAGCAAAATTGGTTCCCTTTGCTTTGACCCGTGGACCTGAATTTATCAACAGCCATGACTGCAATTATTTTTCTTTTTTTCCAAAGAACTGTTGTGTGTTTTAACTATTTTTCTCCAAAACTGTCACTCAGATTGCTCTGAAATTTGTCAGAAGTGTAGCTTTTGGAGGGGTGAACATTCATGAAGTGATGATACTCAGGATCCCCGATGTTTATTGAAGTTTTCATTTCATGTACTTTTTAGTTTATCCATACATTACTAATGATTGCCATGTATGACAATAGGAGGTAATACTATTCATATTTAACCTTATTTACTCCAGACCTGCTCAGGTACCCTGAGTTGCTAAGCATGAGAACTACATGTATGCTTCCGCCATGATGTGGGAACTTGTACTAGTTATGTCACATAACCATCCAGAAATAACCCTTTTTCTACCAAATGAATGAAATTATCTGAATATGTTTGCATCTTGTATATTTTGAAACGAATCAATGAGTATTCTTTAACTTTTTGCTTTCTTGGGTTGTTTCTTTTATTATAAAAGCTCATTTGGACCTGCTTGATAGATGGATATGCCATCCTTCTTGTCAAGTGCCATATTCATTTTCCGAAAGAGAAAACTAAACAGACTTACATAGGCTGCCCCCTCCTTCTAAACTGAAACACTTTAGCTGCTCCTTATACTTTAATCTTTGCATGCCTTCCTGAAATAATTGCCAAATAAAATAACTATTCTAAATTTCTCATGCGCTCAGAGAGAGAATAATGATACTAAAGAACTATCAAAACTTTCTGATGAATTTTATGGAAATTATATTTAAGTCCCAACGTTCTTTTAAATAATTCCCTTACACAGTCAGCAATATATATAGTTACGCCCGGTTAAAAGATAACAGCCAAACGCTTTTTTCACGTTTTGCGGGTGTTTGGCTTGTGTTTGAAAACGTTTGAAAACGTTTGGAATGTGTTTGGAAAGCGTTTTGGAAAAATCTCAAACACTTTTACAAAACGTTCGAACACTTTCATAAAGCTACCGAACGCTTCTCCAAACGCGTTCAAACACTTTCCAAACGCGTTGAACAATTATCTGAACGATTTCAAAACACTTTCACAAACGCATTCAAACACTATGCATTTCAAACACTTCCATTTAAATGATGATGAATCTCAAACCTATTTTCAACAGGTCCAGCAATATATGATGTACCTACATGTAAATGTGCACTTATCCAGCATTATAGGTTGTATATATTTATATAAAACACGATACAAACACGTTTATGCAAGTGTCTAATTCAACTGAAATTAATTAAAGACTTAATTCTTCATTTAAGATGTCATGAATACTTCATCTATAAAAAACTGTTTCGGAGTAAATCAATAGGCAATATCATGATCTGATCATGATTCATGATCTGATCATGATATTGCCTATAAATTTACTCCGAAATAGTTCCTAATTTCCAATTAAAATATATATAATTACTCCAAAGACCAATGGAGTATCGCCTGGCTTACTCCACTGGAGCTAATTCTATTGCTTGGCTTAGTAAGCCAAACAATACTTAAATTGAGCTGCTTCTATATTTCCATTTGAAATTTTAAAAGTAAGCCTTTTTGCAAGAACTTCAGTTTCAGAAAAAGTATGATAGCGACTGGGTATACTTGCTACTGAAAGATCTGTAACTTTATAGTAAATGAAGTGTCAAACCTGTTAATGTAGACATATTATTTTTTTTCTTCTACCTATACTTATTTTCTTCCTTAATTAGGTATAACCATGTCATAATATGGTTGATTACCAGTAACAATATAAATTTTAGCAGGTAAAGGTGACAAATACATGTTTCCAGGAATTATTTTTCACTGACTCATTTTTTTCTTTTCTTTATTTCATGTTAATTTGAATCAGATATAAAGCGGAATTTGATTTGTGGAGCCCAGATTACTGAAGTTTGCCCAGATTAGTGAAGTTCACATATTACAGCATCTATTTTTGATAATTTTCTGGGGGAGGCCCCCCAGACCCCCCCTCCCCCCCAAAAAATTCTTGCTATCAACACTCGCATTCGGCTTGCCCTCAAGTCGCCGACACCCCCCCCCCGAATAATTCTGGATCCGCCCTTGAAGCCAGTATATCTGAGGCTTTAGCACTTTCTAGTCTGAGTCAACAGCTTTCCTTGGCCTGCTCTGGGCGCCGGCGCCCAGAGCGCGCCGATAAAAGCTGTTAACTAGTCGCTAATGGCAGATATGACATGTTGGTATTCATTGGAAATGTCTTTTGATGAGGAATTCAAATATGAAATCTATTGATAGTATATCATCTGTGCGAGTCTGCATATATGTGGACTCAGACTGCGATATGTTAATTATATGTCCCCACCTAACAATCAAATAAATTATGGGCTGCTCATACCTAAATTCAAGCCGAATTGACTGAAATTGCAACATTTTAAAAACAAGACAAACTGGTTATTGAGCAACATTTTTAGGTGATACTGTATGTGGTATGTTCTAAAATATCACTTGCCGACCCATTTGCCACTTTCCCGTGACCTAGGGGACATATTTTCAAAGCATTTGGAAAAGTGTTTGAAAACGTTCGGCTTTCACCAAACGCGTTCGGCAAAGTATTTGAAAGCGTTTGGAAAAGCATTTGGAAAGTGTTTGCAAAGTGTTTGCTACGCGTTTGCAAAACGTTTGACTATCACTGAAAGTGTTTGGGAAACGTTTGGAAAACATTGGTGCATTTGGCGTTTGTTAACTTGAACACGAGCGTAACTGTACCATTTATCAAGTTGTATGATTTTTGGAAAATGATAAAAGCATTTTGATGATGACAAATGTTAGGTTTATGTACCACAAAGTCTTAAACTTGCGATTTAATATAATTTTCTATGCCTTTTTACCATAAAACGAAAGAATAACTGTCAAAGACAGTCGTATATACATTTGATGCCTAGAAGGCCTGGTCATACTTCCCTCCCATTCCAATGATTTGCATCAGAAAAACAGGAGTGTGTTGAGTTACATAACTGCAGGTCAAACTTTACTAAATTGACTCTGGGGACTGCTAAGCCATACAGGTGTTTCCCTACCATTCCACAGGGATTTGCATAATAAACATGTATTGAGTTACATAACTGCAGGTCAAACTTTACGTAAGTGACTTGGGCTTGTCCAGTGTCGTCGGTCAGAGGGCAAAACAAACACAAGAATTATTGACACACTGTTATTTTTCTGATGGAAATCCCTGTGTCTCATTCCCTATCTCTGAAAAAAACAAAAGTTTTTTCTGTCTGGGAGCCATTGGAATGGAAGCCACTGAGAAGCCACTGGAAGCCACCTAGAAGCCATTATAGCTTCCTCTGGCTTCTCATTAACATAGTTCAGCCAAATTCAGCCATTTGCATGGTATTAAGAAGCTATTAGGAAGCTGGCTGCCACTTACGTAGCTGCAATAGTCCACCTTACTACCTTCCAGCCACCAAGAAGCTATAAGAGGGTATTCAACAAACAGTAAGTTAGAGGCCACTATAAGAAGCCATCAACTTTTGATATGGGTCCGTTCCATTTTGGACATAACAATAGATCATATCTCCAAAACTGTGTGTCATGCAGTTATGTAACTGAACAGGATTATTAATCAGTAAATGAAGATTATTAAAGATGTGCACGCAGGGTTTTGCTTGTTTTTTACAACGCCCTTGATGATAAAAATGTGTAAATTCTTTTGCAAAACATACAATTCAATATCCTTTTTTTCAGAGTGGAGGCTTGTTCGTTAGCAAACCCACAGGATTTGGACATCCTACAAGCAAGTCAGGGTTTGGCTTTGGTCAACAGAACACTGCAGCAGGGGCTTCATTCTCAAAGCCAGCTACTTCAACCTCCAGTTTTGGATTTGCTCAGAATACAGGTACATCCATGGGTTTGGCAGGTACCAGTTCTCTGTGTTCTGTTTTTTTTTCCAGAGGACATACAGTTACCTTTGCGTATGTGTGCTGCTGCTACCTCAAAACTGGGCATTTGTCTATAGAATGTTAAAATATGGAAGAAACTCTAAGTATTAGCACATACATCTGCATATAAAAATGTTCTGCTTGTTTGCTATCTTTAAATATTTGTTTTTAGTCATTCTAGTCAATATAACTACAAAAGTAGCCTTCCTGAGTACATGTAGACCTTCTGTGCAGTGTGCCCAACCTACTTGTGCACCCAGGAAAACTAATTACTTGGGGCATGTCATCGCAATATGTCATACATTTGCAATTGACAGCGAAAATAGGTTGTTTTGATGTGAAACTTAAGCAAAAACATAAAGGCAGATGACAAAGTTGCATCCTATCTGTGTTGAAGATTCACACAGAGATAGCATGACCAGTGCTAAGAATTCTGCTTTGTCGTCAGAAAATGTAGTTCGTGTGAATCCCATTTTCTGGACTTATATGTTATAGCAACTGTATGTTTAGCCAAGGTGGAGACACTCTTGTTTGAGATGGGAATTTGCAAGAGCAAAGATGGAGAGTAATGTACGGCATGCTTTAAGGCAGTTTGCACCTGTACCTCCAGGGACATGTTCTACTTTGGAGACAATTTGTCTAAAAAAAAAATAGATAAAACAAATATCCTGCAAAGCCATCATGTCAATATCTAAAATCCTTTTGCCAACTTGTTTACTGTCTATGTCTGGATGTTTGATACTGCTAACTTCTACAGTTTAAATGCAGAGACATAAAAAATGTGTGTTTTAATCTATATTGATATCCACTTATTGACACAGGTACAAATTAGTTTGAAAAATATAACATAGCAATTAGCAGCATAAAATTTCAATAAGAGACCACCTGGTTATTTAGGTACATGCTGTGAAGCTAGTGTGCAGTGACTGAGACTGGCCATTTTGGATCGATATTACCCATTTAATTTTTCCACAAATACATTAAACCTATATATTTTCTGATAACTACATATCCATAGATTTGTATACATAGAATTGTTTTGCAGGATTGGAATTTTTTTTTTGGAGATTTTATAGCATTCTTTCTGACTTGGTAGGATTGTCACATTTTTTGTGCAGAAGTCGCACAATTTTTTTTTTTCAAGTTGAAATCAGAAGAAAGTTAAAATACTTATCTATGTCCAGGATCGAATTCAATGGTTAGACCTGAAATAGCATAAATAAATAGTTATAAATTTTTTAATTTAGTCCTGAAAGGTTGTTCATTTTTTCCCCATAAATTGCGCCAAATGTCAGGGAAAGGGTTGTCAGAAAAAAAATCCTGGGAACCGCTTCTGAATATGATACTTTTCTTTTGATGTCCATTGATTTTCATGTGTTGGGGCAATTTGTATGTTTGTGAGGCAGGATACAAATTGCTGAGGTTGAGCAAAAACAGTTCTCAGAAAAATGCATTGGAAGAAGAAATTGACAATTTTGACGTATTTATGGCTGTAATATGACACATACTCATTTCTTCTGTCCTGTGTTTTAATTATTGTGTGAAAGAAACCTGTAGCTTTACCTCTGTGATGTTGTCATTAAAAAAAAGTAGATTTTATGGCTTAAATCTCTATTTTTTTTAACTTGGGAACACCAAACTTGGCTTGTTTGAGTGTGGGTTCACATGCAGCTTTTCTTATTTGGGGGCCAGTAAATGGATTGTGCTGATTTGTTTTTATATCAATAGAGAATTTCAAAGTAATCAGAACAATGATAGTGATTAGTCTGAACCGGCCCATTCTTCTCTCCTCAGCTAATGGTTTCCTGTGAGTCACCCTAGTCAATGGCTCAATTGGTTTCCAGTTATGGACTATTGACTGTGCCAACAATGACATGGTTTATTATCATGCCCATGTAAACAAACCCATAAACCCAGCACTGCTTAAACTTTTCAGTGTAAACAAAAGGTTTGAGATGAAATTTCTAATATAAATTTTAGGTTCACATATCTGAGTTTTTAGGGGCATGCAGTTTCAGTAACAAACTATCCAGAAATATGAAAAAGTGATTAGAGGTTATCCAAAGGTCTTCATATTTTCCACCATAATAACACATTTATGGACTCTTGAAAAATTGAAAATATCCTGCTATGTTTGATTTAAATATTCTGGAGGCAATTATGCATTGTCTGATCAAATACTAGTGGCCCAAACTGTAGGTGAAAGGGAAAATATGACACTTGTTAAAATTAATACAACTCATCATCTTGAGAAATTATATGGCCTATTTCATTAAATGTAAAACAAATGTGTATGTTGTGGAGGTTGAATATTCCATAATATGAAGGCCATGACCTACTTTCTCAAGGCATAGTGGGTACATTTCTAAGAAATCATTTTTTTTTGTAATGGTCATTATGTCTCACCATGCAACGGGGTGGGGTGGGGGGGGCTTGTTTTTGTGTCGATTTCTTCCTCTTCTTGTTGTTGTTGGTGGTGTTGTACTTATTCTTCAACAAATTGTTGTGAACGTGATAACGCAAGAAAGATTTGACTTGGAAAGTTGATTTTTTTATGAGTATGTTCCCATGTAAAACCTTTCTTGGGATTACAAATTGGTGGCCTTGACCTTTTTGTCAAGATCAAGTGGGCATTTAGTGTACAATTAATGCAAACACAATAACTCCACAAGGAATTGACTTAGGAGGTTTAAATTGTGCATTATTATGAACCATAATTCAAGCAACTTGAAATTGTAGATGGGTGACCTTGAGATATTATCAAGGTCACATGACCACTTTTTAAAAATCATTGCAGATGCAGCTTGGAAGGATTTGATTGAACAGGTTGAAATTTTGTGTGATTATTTTTCTCTATAAGACTTTTATAAGACTATGCTTACGATTGCAGATGTTTGATCTTGGCATATATTTCAAGGTCACAAGCTTCTCCTTGAAGTAACAGAAGTAATAAGGCAAGAAAAACTGTAGGTAGCAGTTTCAAACAGTGTGATTATGTGTCCGTATAAGAACTAAGTTGAGATTTTTGTTGGATGACCTTGACCTGTTTTTTAAGGCACAGAAATATTTCCTTGAAGAAAATTGCAAACGCAAAAACTCCTGAAAAATACGACTTAAGAGGTTAAAACTTTGTGATTATGCACAAGTATTAGAACTAGGCAAAGTGGGGGACATATTGTTTTTTTCCCACTGTTTGTTCTGTTTTTTCTTCTTCTTCTTCTTCTTCTTCTTCTTCTTCTTCTTCTTCTTCTTCTTCTTCTTCTTCTTCTTCTTCTTCTTCTTCTTCTTCTTCTGATGATGATGATGATGATGATGATGATGATGATGATGATGATGATGATGATGATGATAATGATGATGATGAACATTGTTGGGAATGCCATAACTTAAGACAGATTTGACTTGGGAAGTTTTTTTGTGTGAGTATATTTTTAAAGAACACCTTGCTTGCGATTGCAAATTGATGACCTTGGCCTATTTTGCAAAGTCACGTCAGCGTTTCATTAAAATCGACGCAAATGCTTTTACTTCACAAGGATTCCCATTACTTTGAACACTGCAAGAGTGCACAGGGAGACATTTTCTGCTGGAAAATCAGCCTGTTCTTGTTACATCTGAATTTATGGAGACCCATCCGTTTACTATCACAGTACTTATTTTATTATGCAGACAAAAGTCTAGAAGATTTGATGTCCTGGTATTGCATCTGGAGGTAATTATTGTAGCTACGATTATGGGTATCAAAACCACAACAGATTCATTATTGTGATGATAAATTGAGACTGAAATGCAGAAATACATCAAATATATATACGGCTAAGGGGTTGTTCACTAATTATGTAATGCTTTTGGGGGGGGGGGGAGTGAGGAGCATTTGAACTAGCTTTACAGAGCGTCACAAGATGGTGGGAGGGTACAAAATATTTTGTTATGTAATGCCTATATTATTTATCATCATCCCAGAAAATAAACCCGTCATCAAAGTGGAAAAATTAAATTTACTGCTTTATCATTAGCTTAAATATGCTATTTCTAAATAAAGTTGATGATGTCTAGGCCTACCAAGCATCTAACAAATGTCACTTGGGGACGCAGGAAGATTCTTTGAGTATAAACATGTCACTTATTAGGGCATTTCTGTTTTTCTGTGATATCCAACTCCCAAGGCAATTGTGCTGATTCATAAATGTCACTTGTCAGACTCCATCCGTTATAAAATTCAGGTGAGTATCAAAAACTCTATGCTACAAACTTATATTTTTGTATCATAATCCAACTTGCAGATTATAAACTCAGCAATGACTGACAGGTCAATAAGCATTAAAATGACTCGCAAGGTAAATTTTGCTCATTAAATGTGGAAAACATTGATGAGGTAAATGTGGGTAACACCTAATTGTAGAATGGGGTATAAACCATTGATAAAAATATTCATCGCTGAATGCCTTTCACGACCTTTTATCAATAGTTTCGCCATCCAACTAAAATACCTTTTTAAAAGTTCAGTCTGATCATTATTACAAACAAGCTGATGTTATCCAAATGGAACTCTGGTTTATTTTTATCAATTCATTAGTACCAAATTTGGCAACAAGGCTTTGACCACAACGAAATTATTTTTGGGGTCATGAATTCAATGCTTTAAAAAGCCACTTACAAGATTACACACCCCACGCGGCAAGTACATGCAATGCAAGAAGCTGGTGAAGAAATATTGTGGATGGGGTCTAGGATTGCATTATATTATAATTACATGGAGGGGTAGCCCAGCAGTACACAGTGTTACGAGGGGGAAGCGTGGTGTAAAAAATAGACCCCAAAAGCAATACATAATTTGTAAACTATCACCTTGACTCATTGTTCAAGATCATTAGGAGCATAGTAAACCACTAAATTAGTATTTATGGGAAAGATTAAGGCTAGTGATACCAAATATGTGTCAGATATAGAAGTTTGATACTGTATAGTTTTTAGCAAAGCTGACCTGTCATTAGCTGAGCTTATTTTATTGTCCTTCATCCATTGGCTGTCATCCAACATTAACCACTCACATTTTTTATTTCTTCTCTAATACCATTGGGCAGATTGACTTCAAACCTGGTGGAAACGTACCTTTAGTGGGTCTCTACCAAGTTTTTCAAATGGTCACACTCCCATGATTTTTGGATTTTTTATGACTTTTTTTGTTTTTTCTGGGAGCAAGCCTCCTTTACCAAAACCGCTGATCCAATTGTTTTGGTATCACAAAGGAACATTTCCAGGGACTCCTAGTTTTAAATTTCTTCAGCAGGTGGTGCTGCATTTTTTCCCTTTTTTGGGGGTGTGTGATTTTTTTAGTGTTTGTTTTTTTCGACTTCTTGTCCAGAAACGTTACTCAGATTAAGCTGAAACTTGGCTGAAACGTTCCTTGTCAAAGGAAAAATTAAAGTTGTCCACTAGGTAGCGCTCCTGGGGATTGCTGACTTTTAACAATTTCTGTTGAATTCAGGTACTTACCAGTAAATGCACCTTTCCCATTGATTACTATGTAAGTCAATGGGCACTCTAATGCTAATCCACATTTTCGACTTTATCTTTGAAACTGTGTGCTTTCCATATTCACTTCTTACTTGGTGGCAGTGTACCTTAGATGTGTTTCTACCAGGTCTGTTCAATTTTCAAGCTTCAGTGATTTTGGATTGAACAGATCCAATATATTGGAATTTGCTTTCTGCACAGTTTGCCGACCTTTTTGATCTAGGGCAGCCATATTACAACAACAGGATAATAGTCCACTAGAAGGGCAAGGTAGTGTTTTGGGATGGACATCCTTGAGCTATTTCCCAAGGTCACAGGACCATTGCTGTGGAATTTGCTTCCCCGTGATAGTCAAAAGGTTTTTTAGCTATAACAATGTATGTATTTTCACACTATTTTCGACTTCTTAGAAACTGTCAATTAGATTATGCTGAAACTTGGTGGAAATATTTCTCATGGAGAGGTCAAACACTATTGTTCAGTTGCAACTTTGATTTTGTGACTGAGCTTGGGTCAGCTCAGCACAGGCTGCTTACACAGCGCTGTAGGTATGAGAGACTTGGACGAAAAGGTGTTGAAAACAATTTAAATCAATATATTAGAATAAGGTCAATGATACCAGATGTACCACAGATGTATATCATATTAGGATGTTTGGAGTGATTTTTAAATTTTTTTTATGATTATGTGTTTAAATGTCATTTAAATGAAAGCCTAAGTTCCCAGAGGCTCAAATCTGTTTTCACTTGTCAGATTGACCAAAACATTTCAAAGTTACGGGCATTTAAACTTCTAAACTTTTGCAAATTTTTTAAAGAAGGGTTTCCAAAATTTAGTATGGTTTTTAAGTGTGTGTGTGTGTGTGTGTGTGTGTGCGGGGGGTTGGGGGTTGGGTCAAATTCCACCACTATCAACATTTTTTTTACAATTAAAAAAATATTCAAATGAATGGCACTGAAAAACTTATTGACCTTTTGACATAAAATGTGGCACAATTGATGACCTGCTAAGCTCATTTTCATATTCAAGGTCATATTATACCAAAGGTAATGTTATTTGCATATCAATCTGCCTAAATAATATAATTTTTACAAAAAAAAACTATTTTGGAGATTTTAAGGTCCAAATATTTCTGGGATTTGGTTATTTCTTTTAAATTTTGCTTAATATTTCAGGTAAAGTCCACTCAGATAATTATCTGACCAACTAAGGGTTCTCTTGAATACTGCTATGTTGATTAACATAAATTTGCATAACGTATTTAAAAAGGAGGAGTACTTTGTTGAAATTTCCCAATAGCAAGTCTTTTTTTCTCATTAAAGGGTTGTTATCATATTTTCGTCTATCATTTTGCATTCCTGAGAGACAAGGCAGTTTACCCTTGCTATTGAGAAAAAATGTAATTTATACATACATGTAGGTAGGTATAGATATAATTAATATAAATTTGTGGAATGAAACAATATATGGTAATTTGGTTTCACATGTTTACTTACATAAAATACAAGGGAAATTGACATTTGATGACAGGTGTGTATTCCTGTATGTTTGCCGCAAAATAAAATGTCTTTTAAATCCGTACAGGTTAGCATATCATTCTCGGGTGATTAAGTCAAGAATTAAAAAAACTGGGAGAAAGTGACAGGAAATTTTGTTAACTGCAAATATAATTAGAAATTGAAGTAAATATTTACCATATTAGCAGTGGCTTTGGTTGTACCCAGGTAACAAATTAAACTGACTTCAAATGAGGTAATGTGTAAAAGGGGAAAGAACATCCATTTTAAACGTGTTCCAACAAATGGCCAAGTTACCTAAGGTCTAACAAAAATATATGTGTGGCTCCGATAACCTGATGGACTCCACTGTGAGGCCTAGTCCCAAACCTAAATAAATTTTATGAAAAAGAAAAAAAAAAAAACAGAAATAAGTTTTCAAGCTGGCCTTCCCTAACAAAAATTGATTGACCCTGGTTGAAAGATTTTACCGAGAAAGTGGCCGTCATGTGCCTTTGTTTTGCAGTAAAGTAAACTCCAACACTGTATTTTATTATGTCTGTGTGGCAACACAGACATATTGTTTTTCTATTAATTCTTTCTTTCTTTCTCGGCTTTCTTCTTTCCTTCCTTCCTTTCTTTATTTCCTATCTTTCTTCCTTCCTTCCTTCCCAGGCAAATTTGGCCAACATTTCATTTGAAAAGTATTATATGTACGAACTCCAAACTCAGCACAATTATACTTCTATTAATGAAGTCTGACCTTTTATAATGAGAGGTCATGCTTTTCTAAATAATGCAAATGAGGGCTTATTAAAGTTTTAAATCTTCAATATCTTATATACTATTGTAGATGTGGTTCTGAGTGTATAGGAGTTTGATCATAGCAAGGCAAAGGTCACTTCAAATGTCAAGGTCAAAGGTCATATCAATTTTTGGTCAAAATGTCATTTTAAAGGTCAAGGTTCACTTCAGGTAGAGGTCATCTCTAGGTCAAAGGTCATTTCAGAGTCAAAGGCCACTTTAGATGGTGGCTTTCTTCTACTCATAACTTGGTCAATTTTTATCAAACTTTGATTATATTGGGCTCAAATTGTAGCTATTGTAACACTTCATATTTTTGCAACTTACATGTGATCTCTAAAGGTCAAAGGTCAACGTCATTTGGACAGTTAAAGGTTTCATCCAGCCATAACTCACCAAATTTCCATCCATTTCTAATCATGTTGGACTCAAAATAACAGGTATTGCAACACTGCATATTTTTGTAAGAACATGTGACCTCTAAAAGTCAAAGGTCAAGGTCATTCAGCCCTTTGAAAGTTTCATCTTGCCATAACTTGGTCAATTTTCATCTGATCTGCTTCATGTTGGGCTTAAATTGTGGGTACCGAACACTGTGCAATTTACATGTGACCTGTGAAGGTCAAAAGTCAAGGTCATTTGGACTTTGAAAATGTCATCCAGCCATAAGCTTAGTGGAATGTGACGTTCCATAGGAGAAAAAGCTGCATTTAATATTTACCACTTTTTAAGGCACACAGACAAATTTGCTTTGAAGCAATCTTCTTTTCTAGTTTTTTCCCTCCTTCTTCTGATTCTTTTTGTGTACCAGCAATTTTGTTTGACAATTTTTCAAGACACAATTATACTTAGATGCTTCAAACTTGGTTTGGTTATTAATCTGTACATGAAGTCATGCCTTTTTTAAAAAGGCCATTGAATTCATTTAAAATTATGCAAACTTGGCCATGTGCTGGTTGCTAATTCTAAACACTCAGTGTAGCATGGATTAATTCACATTCTCTGCTTTCAGCATTTGGGACCAATACATCCTCATCAACAAAATCCAACTTATTTGAACTAAAGCAACCCCAGGGAACAAACCTTTTTGGAGGAGCTGCCACAGCAAATAAATCTACATTTGGTACTCCAGCCAGGTCTGCCACAACAACTTCAGGTTCTGCAGGGTTTGGAAAAAACACCAGAACGTCTCTGTTTGAGCATGAGAATCAGCAGCCAAAAAAGGTGAAATTTCGTGGATCTGGTGCATGGCCAACATGATAACTTAAATTTTTTTTAGAAAACGTCAGGAAAGAAAAGGAGACGGTGACCTTAGTAGACAGTTTATGCTTGAAATAGGGAATTTTTTTCTCTGCAGAATCCCTAGGTCTTCAAATATAACTGCAAAGTGAGAGATTCTGCCGTCATGGTTGACGGGGAGATCCCTCCCCCATTCTGCTTATGAATGGGGCAAAAAATATCAGGTATAAGAGCAGAAAATAAAAAAAATCCATTGTAAAAAATGTGCAAAAAATCAATCTATTAACTGAAGTTGGAGGGTGGGTTAATAACTTTTCTTTGAATGCATTGGGTGCAGTGTGCTTAATTGCAGCAATAAAAACTGTTGAAATGGACCACAAGGTGTTGACCAGAATCACAGCACCTATTTTGTTTGGGAAAACAAACATTCTGATGCTTGAATGAAAGGTCTTCTCAGGAGGAATGTGTATAAAACGTTAATCCAGATCAGAAAAAAAAAGAGAAAAAAACTTGCAATTAACAATTCTAGAATACTAGATGTACACATTTGGATTCTAGGGTCTGTTTGGCACTACATCAATACAAAGTGGAAGTGGAGGTCTCTTTGGGACCAACATAGCTTCCTGCACATGCTTTGATTCAAGTGGGATTTTGACTTTGGGAACAATCAGACAGCAAGTGAAATTTTCATCAACTTCCCATCTGTTTCACTTGAGACATATAGTCAGTGACAAGCTTTTGTTTTGTACATTTTGGGCCCAAGCCAATCTGAATCATTTACGTTTAAGGTAGATGTGTATAGGGATTTTTTTTTTGCTAGACTGACTTGTTAGTCAGATGAACCTGTCAAAAGGATGGGTGTGTATCCAACTGTAGTGTGTCATTGGTCGAACATTCAAGTTTGAACTTCTCCAAAACCCTATGCCATATCCACTTCAAACTTGTAGTGTACCATCTGTCCACCATTCAAGTTTCAACTTCTCCAAGAAAACCTACATGTATGCCATATCCACTTCAAACATTGTTGGGATCTAAATTGGGTGACTGTTGACCATTGAGGTTTGTTAACATGGTCATGCGGCAGTGCACTTAAGATTTGTTTTAGGCTTTGTTTTTTGTTTTTTTGGCAAACTGCCTGAAAAATCTTCTCTGAAACTGCCAGGCCAATTACTTTGCTTTGCTTTGACCCTGAATTGTTCAACAGACATGACTGCAATTATTTTTTTTATTTCGAAATAAACTCTTGTGTGTTTTAACTATTATTTTGCCAAAAATGTCATTCAGTTTGTTCTGCAAGTTGTCAGAAATGTAGCTTTTTGAAGGGTTAACATTCACTAAGGGATGATACTTGGGATCCCCAATGTCTAATGAAATTTTACAATTAATGCACTTGTTAGTAAATGAATACATTACTTATGATTACCGTGTATGCCAATTGGAGGTATTCATGCTGGTGGCATTCCTTTTAAAGTAGGGCATGAAATTGCAATATATATTCAATACACATATTTTCCTATGAGACCAACCTATTATTGTTACACAGTTAAACTAACCATCCATATTATAAGTACTTCAGTCAATGTGAATAATGCATTTTGTGTTCCAGATGGGCCACAGCCACAAAGATGTCCTCTCCAGGAAAAACTAATGACCATGCTTATCAGATCAATTAGCATTAGTAAACCTTAGGGAATAGAGTAGTGATCTTATCTATACCCAAGTTGGCCTTTGGAGTACTCCTAGTATTAAAGAGTGGTAGAATTATCAAAGAAGTGTAACTAAAATGTCCATGTATAACTATGTTCACTGCAGACCTGCTCAGGTCGCCTGAGTTGCTCAACAACAGAATTATGCTTTGGCATGAGGAGGCCACATGTGCCAGTTATTTTACATGACCATCCAGAAACACTTTTTCTACCAAACAAATGAAGTTTTCTGAATATGTTTAGCATCTTGTATGTTTTTAAACTAGTGAATGAGTTTGCTTAAACTTTTTGCTCTCTTGAGTTGTTACTTTTTATCATAAAAGCTCATTTTGACCTGCTTTATAGATGAATCTGGCTTCCTCCCTGTCAGGTCTATGCTGCAGCTTTGGTGGCAGCACAGGATCCCTGCTACACATAGCATGAATAAAAGTACCTCCTGTTGGGATTGCCGTTGTATTTCACATAGTTGATCCCTCCGAAATCATCAGCTTCAGATGAGGGGGATGTACCCTGGGTGGGTCACTACCAAGTTTCTTTCAAGTAGTCATACTTTGGTGATTTTCAGATAATTTTTGTCAAATTTTGGTAAAACTTTAAAGCATCACAAACAAAACTGCTTGCCACTTGCATTGTGTGTCTGTGTGATTTTGACTTCTTCAAAACAATGTCTCAGATTGTTTTGAAACTTGGTGGAAATATACTATTTTAATGCATCGTCTGCAAAACTGCATGGCTGATTGCATTTGATGTCCTTGTAATTTTCGGCCTCTCCACAACCATCTTTCAGATTGTTTTGAAACTTGGTGAAAATGTACTTTGCAGAAGGGTAAAATCATTTTTTTTTCTCCTGAGTGGTGATATTCCAGATCCCTGGTTTTGAATTTTCTTATGCCCCTGCCACTTGGGAAGGGAGGGTGAGCCTATATAATTCTTCTTGTCCATCTGTTTGCTGTCTGTTCTTCCATCCCACATCCAACAGGAAACTGTCTTGTCCACACCTCCAAACTGTTTGTCTTACAGTTATGAGACTTTAGAAGATTATTAATCAGTGTATGGAGATTTGCACCTGGGGGTTTGTTGTCTCTACAATACCCGTAATAATAAAAATGTGTCAATTTTTGAGAAAAAAAATTAAAGGGAATTTCAATTTACAGAGTCTGGGCTTGTCTGGTAACAAACCCACAGGATTTGGGCAGCCATCAAGCAATGCAGGGTTTTACTTTGGCCAACAGAAGACCACAGGAGGGGGTGTATTCTCAAAGCCAGCTGCTTTGACCACTAGCTTTGGATTTGGTCGGAATACAGGTATAAAGTTTGGTAGGTACCAGTTTGCTGTGTTTGTTAAGGAGGATATACTAGTACCCTTGCTTCTATGCTCTGCTGCTAACTCCAATGGACAATGAAAATTTGTCAATAGAATGTTTAAAAAAATTGAAGAAATCATCGGAATTGAATTGTACTTTTGGATATGCACATGGTCAAGTACATATTTTGGTTTGCCTGCTATTTCTTTTTTTTTTCTTGTTTGAAGTCATTCTAGTCAGAATATGAAAAAAGAAAGTAGTTTTTTCGGAATACAGGCCCGGTGCATTGTACCCAACCAATTCCAAGGAAAGCTATTGACTTGGGGCATGCCATCATGATATATCTTACATGTGAAATTGACACCAAAAATATTTTCTACCGATGTGAAACTCAAGTAAAAACACTGCTACTAAAATCTACAGTTTAAATGCAGAGACACTAAAGAATTTTTTTTTAATCTACATGTATAGAGTGTAAATTAATATTTACTAAAGTACATTCAGAAGATAATTTTGAAAAAGATAATATAGCACTCACTATTTTGAATGTCACAAACATGTATGATTGAAATAAGAAACCACCTTGCAATTATGAACACATATTTGAGGATGCTTACCGGATCCTCTTCTTTGAATGTGATCTTTTTAGGATACCTCTTAGGGTTAATCTTGAATCTTTGAAATGGAATGCATGCCATACTAACCAGAATTTTCTTTTTTTTTAGCTCTGCTGACTACATAGGTTGCAGAGCTTATGTGACCACTCTTGTCTGTTTATCTCTTAATATTTGCTTGTCAACACAATAGGGTCTACAATTTCTAAGTTAGCCCCTTGAAAGTGTTTGGACATTTTGTATTAATACAAATCTAGGTTTTTATTGTTGTTAGTGATGCCATCTTGTGGATTCCATAGTACCTGGCCAAAAAATGAAAATGCTCTAGTGTGTCTGATTTTTAGAGGATCGTAATAAAATTTATTGAAAGCATTGTTGCGGCGATTATGTATGATCCAAACAATACTAGTGGCACCACCTATATTGAATTGGAAGTACGACATATTGGGTAAAAATAATGAAATTCATTATCTTGAGAAATTTTAAGGCTTATTTAATCATATGTAAAATAAATATGTATCGGGTGGAAGTTGAATATTGCATAATATGGGTGACTATGACATACTTTCTCAAGGTCCGAGAGGGAATACATTTCAGGAAATCCTTTTGTTGTAATGATCATTGCATCTGAATTTATAGACACACGTCTATATACTATGACAGTATCCATAATGTACAGACAAATGTCGATAAGATGCGATGTCATGGTGACCCAAGTGGTGGCACACATGTAATTATTGAAGCTAACATTATGGATATCAAAACCACATTTAATTCATTATTCTGATAATAATTTGAGACAGAACTGCAAAATTTACACTAAATATGTGTTATGCTTATGGTCCAATTTTGTGAAATTTTGGGTGACTTTGACGTGTTGTTCAAGGTCATTAAAGGCATAGAAGAGAACAATAAATTAGTATTTCGGGAAATAATAAGGCAAATGATACCAAATGTACCACAAATGTGTATCATATATGGAAGGTTGATACTGGATCATAATTTTGATCACTATGACACCAAATTTTACCTATTTTATCATCTGGCAAAAAACCCCATTCAATGATGCGCGTTTTCATGCCTTGCACTTTCCTACCATTGAAAACTTTGTCGACTGAATCTTGAAACTGGCAATTGTTTTAGGAGCTCAAGAATTTTTTCCCTGAATTTTTTTGTGGGTTTTGTAACATTTTTGGTTTTTAATTTTCATGCATTAACAAATTACGTTCTTCATTATTTCATATGGCCAACGAACCAGCATTTTGCTCTCCTTCTTCCTTGTTTAATCTCTTGGGGCTTTTTGTTTCTCTTTTAGTAGTCTTGCTCATCTGTAACATTTGCTATTTTTATTTGTACATTCTTTACATGCTGGTGGAAATCCGTTAAAAGTAGGGACATGAAAAAAGACGAAAAAAGGGCCTCACCGCAAAGTGCTGCCATAACTTTGCTACAAATTTACCGCAAATTTGCGGTTACGTTGAAATAGCTTAACATTCTACCATGCACATTACTCTAGCGCAAACTAACAATAAGCAATCAATCGGGAAAAGAAAAACTGTGCGGCAAATTTCTTGCAAACCATGTTGTTTCCTGCTACCGTGTAGCCAGCTACTTTTTCGGTAACTTTGCAGTAGCTGCCTAAAATTGATTCATAGAGGTTCCTTTTCTGTACTTTTGTTTGCTTGGCCTGATGCATTTTGTGGCATATTTGGCATCATGTGAACGCAACCTTGTGGTAAAGATATTCGTTGAATGAAATTTTTGGAGATAAAGTTGTGTTTATACTTTCTGCTTTCTTTCCAACAGTGGCATGGAACTAGAAATCTAGTAAAACCATTTTTATTTATGAATAGATTTTATTTAAAGGCATATGTATAATGTCATTGAAATGAAAGAATTTTAGTGCCGAATCTGCTTGAAGATGCTTTTTAACACACACACACACACACACACACACACACACACACACACACACACACACACACACACACACACACACATATATATTGAATGTCACCAATTTGAACTAGTCAGCTGCTGTTTCAGCAAGCCCTCTGGGTGGTTTTTGTTGCTAATTCTGAGCCTTGTTGTGAGTCTGAGGAATATTATTATTCTTATTTTGGCTATAGCATGTCGAAAAACCATGGGTGAACTTAGAGGTGTGTAAAGAAACTCAAAGTCTGTATGGTTGTGAAGCCCATTTTGATTATTTTGTTTAAAACCAATACTGGTCAAGTTCTTTCGTCAAAGTTGCGGCAAAGTTTCAAAGAAACTTAGTCCTTTTTGTTAAGCTGCCACAAAGAATATGAGTTTAACGTCTTCCCTGTTAAGCTGTCCCAAAGGTATTTGAACCTAAGGCTCTTCTGATAAGATAACGCAAAGTAGAAGATGATGATGTTTAGCTGTTGCTAAGTTTTACGTTTTTTTCAAAGTTACCGCAAAGGTCACTCTCTTTGCGAGAGCTTTGCAGTAAGATGTTGCCACTAAGTCCTATTGCAAAGGAATCACTCTGCTAAAAACTGTCTGCAAACTATCGGCAAAGTAAAAATTTTTGTAAAGGGATATATCCATTATGTATTTCCGTATGGGACCCACATGTTGCTGCTGCACAGTTAATATAAGTGCTTCCGTCCTTGTGAAAAATTAATTTTGTGTTCCAGATGAGACACAACCCCTACGATGTCCTTACCAGGGAAAATTAATGACCGTGCTTATCAGATTATCTAGCATAAGTAAACCTTCAAGAATAGGGCAGTGACATTATATAGCTCTATACTAGTACTTGAGTTGGGCTTTGAAGTACTCCTAGTAGAACTGGTAGAGCTATCAAACAAGAGAAACCAGCATGTAAAAAACCAAATTTCAGATGTGATACGCTAGCATAAAAGACTGAACTCATGCAAGTGCAATGTCTTATTTTGCATCCAATTTCTGTATTTTCATTTAATTTGGTATGTTGAAATTGTTTTGAGAGATTTTTCTTTTAATATTCATATTTGATTATTGTCTTTGTTCTGATTTAAACGGCTGGTAACTTTCTGTTATAGTCCTAGTGGTACTAGTAACTAGGCTTCACTATTTGGCCTATCGGACTGTGTGCGTATTGAGCCTATTTTAAAGTTTAGTGGTGGTTCTGTGATGGACCAAACACCAATATGCTACAGATATTGATAGGCCTACCTCAAAATATTTTATTTATTTCAGAACACATCTCATTTTATAGATTGCAAATTACCTTTATCTATATTTGCGGGAATCTTTGCTGCGAATAGCCCGTGGGTATATTTGTTTCGATCCTACCAATGAGGAAGTAGAGCACAGTTTTTCTGAAGACACAGTCATAGTGCATCCCTTGTGGGACTTCCAAAACATCAGCATTATGTGGCCTTTTTGGTTGATTTAAGCTTTCTAGGCTTAAATTGGATTACTTGGATGAAATTTTGCTATTCAAAAATGTCTAACTCTAATATTTTAGTGTGTTGTGTACAGTTAGCAGATACGTCTGCAGATAAGGCCTAGAAGGTTGTTTGCCAGTGTTTGCTTATAAAGGGAACACACTTGCTTCAGTCCATCGGCTACCATTATAAATGGCAAAAAGTGCCCCTATGTATAAATCCCTTGCAAACTCGCAGCCAATAACTGGTTTCCAAATTCAAATCTGGCGGCCATGTCACACTGACTGGCCACGGAAAAAAACGCTTAGCAAATACAGGGCTGAATTTTGTATTGCCAAGTGATAAACAACAGTTCTATACAAATGCCGATATTCTAAAGTTTTCAATTAATTGCTCCATCATCAACATGGAGCTCCTAGGGGTTCTAAATCAACGTGCCCGTGTTCCCTTCCCCTGTCCTCCGTCATATTCGAACAAATGATTGACTGCACAGATGAATACTTAATACTTTATTGGAGTGCATGCAAGATAGTAGACTAGACCCATGTAGTGATGATTTTGAATCCGGCATGTCAGAGATGGGAGCGCATCAGGCAATAATATATAAACTACTCTGGCTTTCTGAGTAAATGATGAATAAATGTCAACCGCGAAAAAATACAACAATGAACATGTTCACGTTTCTACATTCTTCAAATCAATATTTCTATTTAAAAGGAATCTTTATCTATTTATGATTGCCACGTTGACAAAATTCCGACAATTCACTGACCAGATTTTGTCCACAAAATTAAAGAAAAAATATGAAAATTGAAAAAACAACTGGGACGTGAAGTTTAGATCAAACATGTCAAAGGCTTGCAGTTGCAATCCACATTGATTTGCATTGTGATTAATGGGAATGTATGCACTAATTGATAAGTGCCCAAATTGAAAAATTCGTTAAAAATAGGAGATGCAAACCAGCATCACCCAGTGAACAACTTTGTTTGACCCTTTCATAAACTACATTTCCACCGAGCTTCAGACACATCTAAGTTTTGGGGAAGTCAAAAATAGCTTTAACACACAAAATTTCTGGAAAAAAATAGCCAAAAAAGTTTGCAACCCACCTGTTGAACAAATTAAGGTCTGGGTGTCCCCAGAAGCGTCCCTAAACAACTTCAAAGCAATTGGCGTGGCAGTTTTTTTAGATTAGCCTTTTTCATGATTTTGCCTAACAATGGAAAAAAAATGATAAAAATTTCTGAAAATTACTGGAGTAAGACCATTTAGAAAACACTTGATCGAAATTCACCTTAGGTACATCCTCACCATGTTTGTAGTGAATCTGACAAACAGTTTTTGAGTAAAAGTCGAAAATGTGAATTTCAAATGGGGAAAACAAGAATTAACCCACCTGTCAGAGCTATATGAGCCATGTTTTTCTAAGAATTTGAAAATAGTTTTAACACACAAAAAATCGTTTAAAATAATAAAAAATCACAGGGCCAGCTGTTGACCAATTAGGGTCGGGGGCTCTGCAGAAGTGTTAAGATGCAATTCCAAAGTAATTGGGTGAGTAGCTTTGCTGAAAATGTTTTTGTTTAGATTTTGGCAAAAACTAAACAAAAATATTCACAAAAATGAAATATCAATGGAGCAAGCTGGCTTTAAAACACTTCATTGAGGCACACCCAAGGAACATCCCTACAAAGTTTGAAGTGAATCAGGCTGTGGTTTGGAAAGATAAAAATGTGAGTTGTGGATGACAGAAGGATGGACAAAAGGATGCGATGGACAACGGATCCCTAACTACCACATGACATCAGCTTGCTAAGAAAGCAACTGAGATTAAAATGAACAAATAGTCATGGAGAAAATATTAGAACGTAACCATAGAACAAATTGATAAAGGACAACCCAAGGTATATCACAACTAAGTTCGAAGTGAATCTATGTGATAGTTTTGATGAAAAAGGTGAAAATGACAATTGTCGATGACAGACGGTAAAACAGATGGATAATGGATGCCTAACAACCACATGACCTCAGCTGAGATAAAAATGAGAAAAAAAATCATTGATAATATATAAATTGTTGCATTTATTTTTCTGATCCGAAACACCAATCAATGTGTGCCAACTATGATGAATAATTATCAATAAATAACTACGTGTAAATTCATGTCTTAAGGCTAATGAATAAATTGGTATACTTTATGACTCTTATCTACACATGTTTAATTTCAGTCTGTTTTTGGCATCTAATAACCTCCATTTTACTATTACTATAATGTAATAATTTAAAAAAAAAATAATTTTCGATACAATTGAAAATACCATTTAAAAATATAAAGCAGATTTATTTATAGTGTAAAGTGAAAGAACATATAATACTCTCGAAAATGAATCTAAACTTTTAAAAGGCCCAGTTCCAGTGTTCAAAATGTTCATTCTTTTAAATTTTTAAGCTTTGAGTTTTATTTTAAATATCCTTTAACTTTTGAACTAAGACCCTTATCCAAAATTTAACATATGGATCCTGCTGCTGGAAAAGTAACCATTTCCTAAAATGAAATAATGTTTCCCATTTTTAGCTCAGCTGAGTTCCTAATCAGGCTGAGCTTTTTATGAGGCTCAGTTGTCTGTCTTTTGTCGGTCTGTTTACTTATACATTTTCAACTTCTCCAAAACAATCTTCCTGATTCACTTCAAACTTGGTAGTAATGTGGCTTGGTTTGGTATCTAACAATGTTGTTCAAATAATTATGCTTCAGGGATTTTTGGATTTTTCAGCTTAGCTGACTTATTAGTCAGGCTGAACTTTTAGCAGGCTGAGTCATCTGTCATCTGGAGTCTGGTCATTATGCATTCACAATTAAATGTTCAACTTCTACTCCAAAACTGTCAACCAGATTCACTTCAACCTTGGTGGCAATGTACCCTAGGTGGGTCTCTACCAAGTGTATTCAAATGTTCATGCTCCACTGATTTTGGATTTTTTTATGATTTTTGTTTGCTTCTATATTGTCCTGTCCTATGTGCACACTGCAATTGACATAAGTGGTCCTGTTTTCTGTGTAAAGTGCTGAAAAGCCCTACTATGCCCTGAAGACTGTCATCAGTGTGTATACATCATGGTAAATAATTACTCCATATGGCTTTCTTCATATATTTTTATGCTCTCTTGCTTATGAACATGAAATGTATTAATCCTGGTAGAGATACCTCTTTTCTTTTCACTCTTACATGTCAGCAGAGGATTAGGCCCACTGGCTGCCTTATGATTATTTTGCCTGACAGGAGCTGCTTGTTTCACATTGCTCTTCACAATCACTAGTAACTTGTTTCGGCGTTATTGGGTGCGATTAGGCATTTCAGGGCGGTTCCTGGCGTTACACAGCGTTTGCCAGCATGAGACGGCGTTTGCTGGCGTTACAAACGCTGGGAAACGCCAAATCCAATTCAGCCTTTTGGGGCTTGGCGTTGGCCAGCGTTGGTTGGCTTTTGTCAGCGTTAGTCGGCGTTTGCCAGCGTTTGACACCCTTTCAACGCCGGCAAACGCTGTGAAACGCTGACTAACACCGGCTACCACTTGCAAATGCTCTGTAGTCCTCTAAACTAGCAAACTCCATGGGATAGATGTAAAATTTGAATTCAGCTGAAGTGGGATGAGAAGGATCCATGGAAATTTGTGTGTTGTACTTGTGCTAATCATTAATATACTTTTATTTTTTATACTCATGGGCGATACAACATAATTATCTTTAATATTATGATGATGATTTATCCATTGAGGTGTATGTGTAGTGAATGACTTTGCTCATGATCACTGATATATATATATTTTGGTCTCCTCGATCTCGGTGGCAAAGTCAAGACAAACAAACAACCATGTTTTCATTTTTTATTTGAACACAGCACAGAAAGTTTTTATTGTATGTACAGCACAGGTCAGCAATGTATAGCTTTGTGATAGCATAGATGTGAATCCCTGTGAATATAATACAAGGAATTTATTATTAAATTCCATGTGTAATATTCACCTGGATTCTATGCTAGCCCATACCTGTCAACATTCCATACATCAAATAGGGAGATTTCTGTAAATTTTAAAAATCTATGGCGGAGATTTGTATTTTAGAATATAATAGAAAATACTAAATTTTTATGCAGGAGATTCTGCCAAATTTGCGAAATTTTGGTCGTAAATAAAAAATATTGGGGTGAAAAAGTTGAAGACTCCCACCGCATGGGGGACACTTGACAGGTATGATAGCTCAAAGCTATACATTGCTGACTTCAATGTAATATATGGAATTTAATAATAAATTCCATGTTTTATATTCACATTCATATATATGCTCGCACGAAAGTATACATTGCTGACTTGTGCTGTACGTACAATGAAAAATTGCTGTGCTGTGTTTAAATAAAAATTGAAAACAGGGTTGTTTGTTTGTTTATACTTTGCACCCAAGATTGGGGTGACCAAAGTATGAGTGATCATGAGCAAAGTCATTCACTACACATACACCTCAATGGACAAATCATCATCATAATATTAAAGATAATTATGCTTTATTGCCCATGAGTAAAAAAAACATAAAGTATATTAATGATTAGTACAAGTACAAGACACAAATTTCCATAGATCTTTCTCATCCCAGTTCAGCTGAATTCAAATTTTACATGTATCCCATGGAGTTTGCTAGTTTAGAGGACTACAGAGCATTTGCAAGTGGTAGCCGGCGTTAGTCAGCGTTTCACAGCGTTTGCGGGTGTTGAAAGGGTGTCAAACATGGGCAAACGCCGACTAGCACTGGCTAAAGCCGAGCCAGAAAGGCTTAATTGGATTTTGGCATTTCCCAGTGTTAGTTGGCGTTTCCCAGCGTTTGTAACGCCGTCCAACACTGGCGAACGCTGTGTAATGCCAGGAACCGCCCAGAAACGCCAAAACGCACCCACTAACGCCAAAACAAGTTACTAGTGACTGTGCAATATGCCCATCACATGATGCGACTGTCGAATGCAAGACAGCTTGCACATGTAGACGCACAAAATTTGTGCTACAAATTTGAATCTGGCATGCCAATCGCAATTTGAGCCAGACACTTGGAATATGACCATGCTAGCAGTGCCTATATCATCAAAATTCTGGCTAGCATAAATAGCATAAGAAGCAATGAAAAAATAAATTGGCAGCACATGTGGGAGTACCTCAGAATATTTTTGATGTCATGCATATGATCATGCTGAAAAATGAAATCATCAGATTTTCCATTGAAGATATAAAAATATTTCATAGACATGCAACTTACTGGGTCTTCCCTGAATTTGTTATTTCATTCTGAGGAGCAAACCATTATTTAAAGAAAAATAGTGAATTGGAAGGATATTAGAACATACTTGTGTGCTTTCAATTGACAACTCTCCTAGCATAGCTTTGAAATTCTGACACCTTCATTGCTACATATACATATAGGTGAGGACCACAGCAACCTTCTGCATAGGATTTCTGAAGAGCTTGAATCCCAGAGGGGCAGAGAGCTTCCACGCTTCATGAAGTTTCAAGTTTGTGAGAGTATCATTCATGACAATGTGACTTCTTTCATTGAGCCTGCAAATGAGTGCCTACGGAACATCATCCAGCTGATAGAATTCACACTTACCTGTGTTGCATCTCAACATTTTGAATGCTATCCAAGTCTAGAGAGACAGATCAAGGTTAGTAAGAAATAAATACATTTGTGGCATTAGACATGCAATTAACACTACATTAGTTACTGATCTCTGTAGATCAATATCTTACCAATAATTTTTCCAGAAGGTCAATTTCCATGAAATACTCTCTGCAGTGGAAGGCACCATAAGCAAGCGTGCCCTGCAGAACATCAACAAGCTGCAAGAATTCACAGTCACCTGTCTTGCATTTCAGAATTTTAAATGCTAGCCAAATTTAGCTGGAGAGACAGGTCAAGGTTAATATGAAATGAATACGTTTATGACAGTAGACATGCATGTCCACTACATCGGCTATTGATGTCAGTAGTGATACTCAGCAATAATTTTCCCACAAGATTGATTTCCATAAACTGCTCTCTGGATTGAAAGGCACCATGAGCCAGCATCCCTGCATTGGCTTTTTCTAGTGTACAGGTCATTATTGTTCAATCATATTAAATGGGTCTCCTGATATGAAGTATGGGAGATATCCTGTATTTGCATCCATTTATTTTGCTTCTTGTTTACCTGGTCATGTTCTTCTAATTGGTATTCGACACCTGGTTTCCATGTAATTATTCAGGAAGGATTTCACAAAATTAAAACTGGGTGGTACAATGAGTCCTACTAAGACCTAGTAAGGTTGGGTTTGGAGGAGGATGACTTTGACCTGACTATCAAGGTCACAGGGTCACTCAAGTGAAAGTTGGTTTCCGGATGCTAACTTGCGAGTCAAAAAAAAATAAAAAAAAATACAAAGGCCTATGTTTGGATTACTGGAAAAAATTGTACTAAAATCCTGTTAAGAAAAAATGTTTTGAAAACATGTTTTTGGCATAAATGCTAATGACCATCATTCTCTTCTGACATGCCCAAATGCACATTTACTCAGTGTTAAGAATTACTCAAAATTGACAGTATTTTCTCAAAAATCACAAATCTGACACATAACGTTGATACATTGACACAGGGTAGGCAGTGAAATAGAGCTTAGTTGGTTGAGGGGTAGGTATCATCATGGAGTCTGTTTTACATTTTTGGTGCAGTATGTACATTGTTGTAGTCCTTGTTAGGATTTGCCTTGCTTTATACAGGCGGTCTTGCTGCAAGTGTTTATTTTACAATCACTGGGACTGAATATAATGCGCCAGCTTGTTTTCACTTCAGTTATATACTGGCGGGTAGTTTAACTATGGTAAGCTGTCCAGCTAGAAACGGTACATATTGGTTCAGGAGTAAGTCAAATTGTTCTTATCTGAACCTGTACTATATAAATTTGGTAATTATGGTTTGTTTGACAGGTATTCTTTTTTCATAATGAAGCTCTGTATTTGTAAGCAAAACTTCACATATTTAGCTAATTCATCATTCGACACATTCTTATTTATTTATTATTATGTGGGTTGTCTTTGCTGAATATTTAGCTTAGACAAGGAACAGCTACTCAGAGAGACATGTACGGTTAATAGGCTCCCAAAAATGTTTAGTAGTTACCCACTGAAGACCCTTTAATTTATATGAGCTGATACCGCCTATGTCAAAATTTTACAGAGCCCCGTGTGCAATATGGACAATAGTAATTCTATATGTATATATGTTAGACAGGGACAGGTTAGCTTAAGGAGAGTAAAGAGTTTGGACTGCGGAATAGGATAATGATTACTAGGAAGTGGTTCTGGGCAAAAAGACACAAATACAATTACATTTGCAACTTCCCCTAAACCGTTGCATGGAATGTTTTGCTTTTACAGATAAATTTTCCACAGGTAGTTCACTACTAAGTTTGCATAGAACATGATGATATAAATTTTTACATGTTTAGCTTATTCCACTGATTTTTTTGCTACAACGATTTCTGGATTTTCTGTATATTTTTTGTGCAAATCTTAAAAAATCTCCGACGACGAAACTGCTGGCCCAATTTATTTGATATCACACAAGCACACTTCTAGGAACACCTTGTTCTTAATTTTTTTACCAGATGGCACTTTTTTGAATTGTGATTTTTTTTGTGTGTTCTCGCTATTTTCAATTTCTTCTCCAGAACTGTTACCCAGATTAAACTGAAACTTAATGGATATATTCCATGCGAAAGGATCAAATTAAGTTGTTCACAATGTGGTACTGCTGCTAATTTCTGATTTTTAAGGTTTTTTTCAATTCCAGTATTTATCAGTAAATGTACCTTTCCTATTTATTATGATATAATTCAATGTGCATTCTGATGTTAATTCACATTTTCGTCTTCTCTGAAATTGTGAGCCACATTCACTTCAAACATGGTGGCAATGTACATTGGGTGTGTCTGTACCAAGCTTGTCCAAATGGTCACACTTCAGTAATCCTTTATTTTCCAAGATTTTAATTGGTTCTTTTTGGACAAATCTTAAAAAAAGCATCTTCTGCTAAGCTGCTGACCCAATTACTTTAATATCACAGAAAAACATTCCTAGGGTTTCCTAGTTCTTAATTTGTTGTTGATGCTACAGTCTAAATAATTTTTATTTGGGTGCTTGTCGTTTCATGCATGTACACCATTTATTTAAATGAATGGAAATTGCATTGGTAATTCACATTCTTGACTCCTGCTGAAAAACCATTAAGCAGCTTGAAACTTGATAGGGATGTATCTTGGATAGGTCTCTACCAGGGTTGTTCTAATGATTACGTTCCAGTGAATTATGGAATTTTTATTAATTTTTTGAATAAAATTTTTAAAAACTTCTTTTCCGAAACTGACCGGTCGATTGCTTCAAATTGCATGGGGACACCTCTGGAGACCCCTAGTCTTTTTTTGTCTCACGAAGTGGTGCTGCAATTTTACTGTATCGATCGGTAAAGGGATTTGTAAATGTTAGCAACAGTGATCATGGTTTGAAACAGAGATGACATTCATATCATATTTCACAGGATCATTGTATTAATGCCGAGTATTGTGAGGAAAAACAAAAAAAAAATCTGATGGAATCTTCAATTGAGTGCAAAACTAAGCAGCAAAACCTGGTATCTATGTATGCGATAGTTCAACAGTTTCTAACATTTGCATGGCTACAAATTATGCATTGTGTGCGTTATATATGCATTTATAACAGATGGCAAGTAAATTATAAAAGGTCAAGAAAGTCTAATATGCAACTTTATGGCATCCTTAGCTCGTTGTTAGATTGTATTTGATGTATTGCTGGTCAGCATGAAATTTTGTCTGCAGGCAGTGATTGATGATTTGTGCCAAACGGCAGAGGGCGAGTGTGACAAGGCTCTGCGCAAGCTCTTCGAGATTGAGAAACTTGTGTACACACAGGACAAGACATACACTACAGAACTGGGTAAGTTTCTGTCGTTGTGAACTGGAAGAATGGTAGTTTGCTTAACAACTAAAAGTGGGGTAACTATATCTGTTGCAAAGGACAACTTTACACCTCAGAATGATTTTATTTGATGAATTGAAGAATGACCTGGTATACCCAAAGAAGAGTACATGGGGATTGTTCAAAAAAGAACTTCCATTTGCTCACGCAACCCTGTCAAAGCATAACACAATTTGAGCCCAACCACATAAATCTGCTTTAACTGGAAAAGAGTGTTTGATGCGTATTACAATCTATTGGTCATGCAATATACCAAACATATAACAGTAACTTGCAAGTCTATGTGCAACATTTTTATTTTTTAGGATGTGCCAATTTGTGCATATTTATGAGCTGAAATTGAATTATATCTCTTCAAGAAAGAGAGGAGATGTAATTTTGTACATCCCCCAATCATATCGGGAGGCAGAGGGAAGGGAATTGTCAGATGATTAGCAGATTTCCAGAGTTTCTGAGTAAATATACTTTTCTTTGTTAGAGACTTAAATTTCAGTCTTTCCTGGTTCAATTTACGTTTTCCGCAGCAAAAAAGCATTCCCATCCATTATAGGGTTGTGTATCCGATCAGCCAAAAGTGTACTTGTGGGGTAATTGCAGAATACATGATCGACTTGTGGAGTGATCCCCACAAGTAAGTGGTGTTTAAAATACTTCATGGTCATTATCACCTCACTTGTAAAGTTTAAAAAAAAAAACACCACACCAAAAATGGAATACCTGTCCCTACACAAAAAAATACGTTAATACGAAGTGGGGAAATGTATCTACAACCTTTGATATGATAAATTCTTAAAAAGGCCCAAAGGGATCTCAGGTCAATCCGACCAAGTGTGCAGTTAACATCGACTTATTGTGTGACCTATATTTACAGTCACCTTGTTTTCTGTCACTGCTATATGTTTAAAGTACCTGAATTGATTGCCTGAATTTGACACAGGGATATACATGGTGTAAGTTGGGATAAATCTTAGTTGATATGATTTTAAGGTCACTGTAATATATATCATGTGGTTAATGTGACCTATTTACTGTCAATTTTGTAACCACAGTACTCTTAAAGTGCTTGGATGGATTCTTCTCAAATTTGGTTTCTAAGATGCATTATAAGATTGGCTGACTAGTTTAGATGATTAAGTTGCTACATATACTGTTAGCTGCGGTAGTTGTCGGCAGAGCTTATGGGATTGGTTGTCATCTGTTGTCTGCCATCATCCGTTCATAGTCAAGTTTCCACAAAAGTTAGGGGAATGGTGAGCAAAATAGATCAATTAAGGAAAAACTCTCACAATTTCAAAAGAATAACTTAGACACATTTATGTAGTTTAAAGTGCTGATTTTTTTGGTGCTGAAATTTGTATGTGCGAACTGTAAAGAGACCAACAGGGAGGATTTTAATTTCCAGCTGAAATTAAGCATTTAGTTCTTGTGCTAAGACAAAAAGGATAAAGGTACAGAGCATAAAGTATCACTCTTGCTCTTTCTATTTTCCTCGGAATCTAAACACCCTAATTAATATTTAAATGTTGAAAAAAAAAGTTTTCTCTCTTTGTTTTTAAATTGTGGTAGCAAATACAGGTGAATGCCAAAACACAATAGACATGATTTTGCGTCCTGCATCTTATGCGACATGCACCACAGGGTGTGATTTTTTTTGCTCCCAGTGATAATAAATTGTTAACAATGCAATTAACACGATTGTTGGATCCAATGCTGCCTTCGGACCAGCTGCATGTTTTGTCTGAGGAGCAAAAACATTGGATGGGCACGTGAAGTCAGGTCTGCGATGCCCAATACGTGACGTCATTTTGGTATCCAACGTGGGTGTGCCCTGACAGCTCAACACATCATGGTACACTGGACAACATCAAATAAGAAAGTGAGTAACAGGGAGGTCTCAGATAAAGTTCAGTGATATCGATAATCATTCAGTATAACTTGCTTTGCATCTGATAAATTATTAACATTGGTTGGCTGGACCCTTTCTTGGTGCAGGCTTTGATAGCCCACATGAAACATACTCAAATCGGAGACAGTGTTGTGCTGTATATAGTGTAGGAGGAAGTCAAGCTGGCAAAAACCCTAGGACAGGCTAAATAGGTCAAATGATGCCGAATGTTTCTGCGAGTCAAAGTTCAAAAAGAATATCACGGGTGGCTTAGCTATCCTTCGGGGGGGTGCTTTCTCATTTTATAAAGTGGAGGCCTAATGTTACAGTTATAACCATAAGTGAATAATTAAGCAAAACTTGCTTTTAATTCTTTACTTTTAGTAATTTAGTGACAGAGGGAGTTCTAACACCTTGTTGCTCATCTTGGGATAATAGGGGTTTAGGGATCTCCTCAAAAACTCGCAGAAGTGCTGACAGTGTAAGTGTACACTTACAGGAACCCCCAATCCTATACTTGGGTCTGATGGGGTGGGATTCTGATACAGGGGAAAGGAGCTAAATTCCAACATTAAGTTTAAATGATAGGCCTGATTACACAGGTTTGTTTTAAAGTGCTGGTTTCCAGAGTGGCAGGCCTCTCGTGTCTCTTTTTATCTTTGGCATATGTGACATCTTGTGGGATTCAAATGTTTAGATATGTATGTTTTCGAAAAAAATTAAAGGCTATAGTTTATGACGAGTCTAATTCAGAGGTCCAGAGGACCAATTCAAAACCACCAGTTGCCTTTTACGGGTGACTGCCTGTCAGGAGTGAAATTTATTTCTTTCCATTGGTATTCGAATATGAATGTTGATCTTTTTGTAACTTTTGAATCTCTACTTTTTGCACTATGTAACAGTGCTCTCAATGTTGGGTTGAAATTTGTGAATGTGGTCATGTTTTACTGAATTATCTTATTATTTTACCTGACAAAATCTACTGATGAAAAAATATAATATATGTCTCTCATGAAAATTTACCAGAAAGATAGCCAACAATGGGTTATAGTGCTACAAAAATTACACCAATCAAAAACTTTTCTAACGATTTCTAATGCGCCTTTAGGCAGTTGGTTCTTAAATGCAATTACAAAATCCAAAGGGAATGCCTGATACATGTATCAAAAAAATATAAAGTTGTGCTTTTCCCCTGCTGTAGCGATTTTGCCAACCCCTCCTGTAATGGGGATTAACCCTGGGTGAGAATTATTGTGGGCAAAGATTCTTCACTATTAATGAAATAAATTTAATTGGGGAGACACTGCAGATCGATATTTTGGTAATAACTGACAAAGTTTGTACAGTTTTCTAAGTGTACACCGGGAACCTTGTGTCTCAATGGCTTTGCTAATTTCAAGGTATAGAGAAGCATAGAGGTTGGGTCCAGTTAGGATTTTCCCAGCATGCCTTAAAGTGCATGGTCACTTTTTGGTGCCATATCTGTATTGGATATGACAGCAGCAAGGTAGAGTGAGTGAAAAGTTTCTTCTTTATAAGTGTGCTTAAACATTGTCTTAAGGATATACTTCTGCTTAGCAGAGCTGTCTACCAGTTCGACCATAAAACACAATAAATTGAAAACAAGTGGCAGAAAGTATATATTTTTTAAAGTACATAAAGTGAAAAAATATGTTTTGTCATTTTCATTTGTGTCACTCGTGTTTATACAGCAATTGGACAAAGTAGACATACGGTTTTCCTATTTTTTTTTTCCATTTGAAAAGGATTAAACTTTTCATTTAACATTTAAACTTGGAAATTCTTGTGGCAAAAGAAACTATAAAAGGTGAATACTAAAAGCTGGAAACTTTTCTTTCTTTTGTTTCTAGGACTTTGATGGTGGAAAGTTGACATCTCACTTTATGATGCTAAAGTTCTCCCACAATAAATCAGAAAATGAGTAATTTTACTTTGCTTTACATCAAAATACACCTGTCATTATTTCAGAAGCAGTCGGCACTTAAGTAATATGGGAGATAGTTTGATGCAAGGTACAAATACGATAAACTATGAAAATGATCAATAGAAGAATACCGGAACTGTTCTTTTAATTGAATTAAAATTTTGCAGGTGTGCTCAAGCAAAGTAACCTATGTTTATCCACTCACCAATGAAAGTTTGGAGAATACATATTTTGTTATTTGGGTTTTACAACTGTTTATAATGACTAGTAAGAAATATAATTTTACTGTTCACCAATTGCAGTTAATACCGTATTGATGATTGACATATTTTTCTTGGTTTTAGGTTTTCAACAAGAAAACTCAAAATTGGTTTCCTGTGCTGCTAAGGTTCCCTGGCCATGAGTATGGTTATGTCCGATTGCTGCAGATTAAAATCATCGAAGCAAAGCTTCCCCACTCACACCCATCACATCGTTAAGATGTTGCCCATGCATAGGGTGCAAGGCTAATTAGACCCACTATTCCTCAGTCGAAGCCAAAGCAGAATCAAGTTGGGTATAGGTGCACGAAGTTAGATTTGGTGATAAAGTTTGCTGGCATCAGTCTTGCATTGAAATAAGAAATAGAAATTTTCTTCCAGAAAAATATGTTCAATAAATTTTCAGAAGAGGCCTGTCAAACTAACATGACACCTAACCATTCAAGATTCAGACTTATATATGTTCACGAGAAACCAGTAACATTTTTGAATACGGAAACTCTTCACTGTGATCAAAGGGACAGCAATCTTCGAATCCTGACTGAGTGCTAAGCTGAAAATTGGTGGTGATAATGAACCTGCAAGTCTCCCCTCATACATGTGTATTTGTGTGATTCAGAGATATATCATCAGACAGCAACTATTTTTTTTATTATTTCATTTTCATTATTACTAATTTAATTGCAAAGATGGTTTATCTGGAATATGTGGTTAAGAAGTAAACCTTAAAATGTATAATGTATAAACATATACCTTTTAGACCAGCCTGGTGGGGATAAAATCTAGAATAGACACCATATAGTGACGGGTACTCCACCTTAATCCGCCATACTACAGAGCTGGGTATGACCCTATCAGCCCCACCACCCAGGTGCCCATGATGCCAGAGGACAATTTGTCGATAGGCGGCATGATGCCTGGCAAGGTTATCATGCCGATGTTTTTACTGCCAAGATGTCGACCCTGTAAATATTGTCAATTGTGTCATACTCTTCTTAAAAAGTAAGCGACTTCTATTGAAAATAGGCACAATTTCTTTATGTCAGCAATAAAAGCAAAAAAGCTTCACAACTGCCTCTTGTCTATTTTCTGATCTGTCCAGTATTAATTGCCAAGAAGCACATTTTAACAAGTTAACTATAAAGTTCTTTTGTCAAATGGTGAGTTTTAAGAGTTTTAAGTTGGTGTATGTAGTTTTAATTTGATTGTGCAGTTATAGTCTAAGTAAAGTGAATTAGTTGAGGCTCTTATCTACATTGTTTATGTAATATGTGTGCCTGAATGAATGCACGTGTGTATTCATCCATCTGTCCACACATACATACATACATACATACATACATACATACATACATACATACATACATACATACATACATACATACATACATACATACATACATACATACATACAGGATAAACGAAAAAAAGTGTTAGAGTGTTAGAGCAATAGCCAGCACTATGTTTCTCTTTTGAACATGGTACATTTTTCAGTGAAACAATGTATTGGATCTCCTTTATATTTTCAATATATATATATATATATATATATATGTATGTATGTATGTATGTATGTATGTATGTATGTATGTATGTATGTATGTATGTATATATATATATATATATATATATATATATATATATATATATATATATATATGTATATATATGTATATTTATAAATGTTTTTATATATATACATATATATATATATATATATATATATATATATATATATATATATATACATTTATATTTATATGCATATACTGTAAATGTACTTATTTTGGCGTGTATAAATTTTCATGGTTTTTGCATTTCAGGCATTTCACAGAGTTTTTAATTAAACTATTTTCAGCACATTTCCTATCAAATCAATGCTTAAAATACTGTTTCACTGTACTTGTATTTTCACTGTATTGTGCCATCAGCGAAATAAACAAAAATTGACATGCACTGAAATAAAAGCATGCGTGTGTGTTTGTGTGTGTGTGTGTGTCAAAACCTGGACATCAATCGTTTATTAAGGGAATTTTTCCTACGTGAAATGTCCATGCTTCGTCTGTTGTCCATGTCATCTGACCTTTTTAAGCTTGCTACAAGGATGCACATGGTCATTGTTGGAATTCATCTCCTAGGTTCGTGGGATAACCGTGTCAACGTGCCCTGAGTGGGGGACAGTGTTCCTCACATTCCTTGTTGGTGCAACAAATTTGTCTCATTCTTAGTGCATGACTTAATGGTATGGACTTATTTTGTACAGGGGGGCATGAGGTGTAATGTATATGTAGGTGCAGATGGGTGTCCATTAGTTTTACGTTTTCTGTGGCAGAATGTTTGTGCTCAAATTAACAGACCAGAACCCCAAGAAAATTGAGTTCAGTATATGAGTAATTGACTTGATAGCAAAATATAAAGTGTTGGCATGCTGACTAAATACATCTACTGCTGGAACATCCGGTTGCCATATCATCCAGATATTGTCAATAAATCGTAACCATATGTGCGGTTTCAGGTGGCAATTCATTGTTAATCTGGTTTCTAAGTAATTCATAAAAATGTTGGCAGAATGGAAGGGGGGAACCTTGTTACCAATAATGTTTCCTGATATTGAATGTATGTGACAGATGAACTTGTTGACTTCCAGGTTGGTATGTTGCGTCAGCTCATGATCAACCTCTCTGTAATGTTGATTTTTTTAATTGGCATTAGGCTTCTCTGATGTAATCGCTTTTGTTCTCTACGATGATGGCGACCCCCATCCGGTGGTTCAATGATGATTTCTGGATTTTGGTAGAGGGATTCTACAGCTAGTATCTCCTTGCAAGTTAAATTACCATTACTGTTCGGTATGGGTTGCATTATATGAGACCATGTTCTTAATAAAAGTTTCAAGTTCAATGTTCTGGATGAAGGGGTGGTTTCTATCAATTGGTTGAAATTTTGATCTTTGGACGCGTCTGCTTTTGGGTTGGAAGCCGACACGTGGTTAGAAATATCTTTATCATCTTTTCAAGTTTGACCTTGAGTGTCCTTGAAAGATCAAACTGACATTGTTCAAATCTAATAATTGACGGACCAATCTTTGGTAGTCACGATGTTAATGTGACCTGCAGGGCATGGGGCTTAGCAGAAGCCAGGACCCGTGATGAGAAGTAATTTTATCCTAAAAGATCAAACTTACATGCTGGCCTACATCTAGGTGATAGTGGATCTTTTGCCTAGGATTACTATTAAACACTAATAGGTTGATTACTTGACCGATTGTTTGATCAATTTATAATTTAAGTGACTTGTACATAAACATTACAGTGATGTTGACGAAAATAACACGATCATGGTATCCAGCCCTCTTTGGCGTAAAAGTCACCTACATAATTTGATCACGTTACAGAAAAAAACACAATTTTCCAAGAAATTTTCAGATTAAACCAAAAGCCTGTCAACCCAAATTACAGAATACAAACACATTAATTCAAATAGACTTCAAAGTAATATAAACGTTTGACATATGTGTCTAAACAGTGAAAAAGCCTATTCAAAATAAATTATGTCATACAGAAAATGAAAGTAACCGTAACTTCACACTATATACTCGAAGCACTCTTCCGGCTGCTTCTGAGAGGACATTGCTTCCTTCTTGAAAATCTCAGTGCTCATCAAAATACCCCCCCCCAGCACTTAGCCTTTCCAATGATATCCAATATTTCCCCATCAATATCAACGATATGTTTTGTTTAGGTTTACGCCTTGAGCGCAAATGAACTATATTCGTTTTCTTTAAGTTTTTTTTTTCATTTGTCACTTCTGGCACCACGTACAAAGTTTATTCAACAACTTCCCAACTTGAGATAGGATGGAGGATTGGAATATAAAACTTTGACAGCTGAAAATAGATGTCCATCAAACCCTATGTAATAAGAATTTCTGCAAAAGCAGATTTCTGTCTACCCAATAAAAATCTCTTTCAAGGTCAACAAACCTATCATCGTATTGACATTTTGATGTTTACGGCTTCTTATAATTGTGCTCAAGTAAATGCGTGATCTAACACAGACACTTTTTTTTTCGAAAACCGTTTTGGAAGAAAAGTGTTGGGCATGAGTTTGGTGTACCAGCTGCAGTGTATACTTTTACAAATTCTCGACAAAAGACTGGTACCCTTATAGTTTAGAGTAACAAAAGGATACTTTTCTGATAATTTAAGGAAAGATGAGATAATTAACTTTATCCACATTGGCGGTACTTTCCCAAATTCAAAACAACTACTGAACAAAATACAAAGAATTCTGATAATATTATGATTTTTCAGAACTTCTTTCGGAACGCAGTCCATACCTACCACTTTCCCCCCTTCAACCTTGAAAACACTTCAGCAAACCCAATATTTCTTTTAAACCCAGTGGTATTTATAGCATTGTCGGTCACCATATCCACCATATTTCTTTATCATTTATCACGAAGGAAAAAATTCTGAATCGAAATCTGATACCGTATCATTTGGTCTCTGATACACTATTAGGAAAACCTGATTCCACAACTGTACCACAGCTTCACGATCTGTTATAAAACTGTCACCACCATGGACCTTCATTGGAATATCCATTTTGTATCTTGGTCCAATACTTTTAACAGTAAACCACAATTCATTAAGATTACTGGTATTCAAATTTTTAATGCGCATTACAGTATCTATAATATGTTCTTTTGTTCTTCATCAAAGTTCTATCAAATTTACGCTGAGCATTGCAAAACAGGCCTCGTAGTCTGCTCCATACATTACATGGACCACAAAATAAACAAAAGTGTTTTCTTTGTTATGCATAGAGCGCAATAGCGCAATTAATTCACCCTACCCTATAAGGTTTTTAGTCATGCAACCTTTCATTTGTACATCGTGTAGCATCCTTATATTCAAATTTTTTTTTTATTTCCTTTGATATGCTTTCAATCAACATAATTATGGTGAATAAATATTTGATCATTACGACTTGTCTCCATATTATTTATCGTTATAACCAATGCGTTTCTCCACATTAAATTATCCATAAAGTCATCATGGCTATCTTCACAATAATAACGTCTGTTTACCCGACCTGTATCTGTCCCTGCAAAGGGCGTGTTTTGAACATCTTCCTCATCTACATCTGCATTTGAATACCCAGCTTTAAAATTTAAATAGAACACTGAATGTTTAGAAAGTTAAATGTCAATTGACTCTTAACCCATCAAATCATGTATTTCCGTTATGTCCAACACACAGTCAACCCCAAAGTTCATACACTAATGTAAAGCATCACGTGGAACCCATATGAAGTCAGCAACAGATTGACCTCGTGGAGATATACTGGTATTGTTATCGTTTGCAGGGTTGAGATGACCATTCCAAATACACATCTTAATATCTTTCAAAAAATCTGGAAGAGCTTTGCCGTAGAGGTTAGCTTTCACATTATCTTTAATAACCCTCTGTTGAATGTCACAGATACACACAGAAATATTCAAACCGTTTTTATCTCTACATCAAGTATACCATCAAAAGTACGATCTATAATATGAATATTATAAAGTGAATGTAAAGAGTCTTTCACAAGAATTGCCACGCGCCCGGACGCTTTTGGTGAACGTATATGAACAAATGGAGGGTTAAACTGAAAACGTGTAATTCGGCACATCAATAGAATCATTGCCATTGGAACGTTGATGAGTCTCACATAAACATATGATATCTTCATCAGTACTTTTAATCTTTTCATTATGCAGGGTTTTATATGCTTCTGTCCACCCATTGATATTGCATGAAATTAACGATAGCTTATTCAATAAAGGCTGGAAATGTCTTATCCATCTGTTGTAACACTTGCGGGTCCAGCATTGGCTGTGGTCTTGGGCGACACGAATTTCGCACTCAGTTCTTGCCTGGTCACTTGACCACTAACCACACCCCAGCCAGGTGCATTAAGCCCAGACCGCTGCGTCTGTAGGCTTGGTTTTTCTCTCATACGATCACTGCCTGAAAACCTGTAAGAATCACAATCTGAAATCCCTTTCAACAGCTCCTTGAGGTTGTCCTCTCTTCATGGTACTTTGAACCATGCAAGTAAACTTTGTCATAATCTGTCCCCGTCAGTTTAGTTTTTTGCCAAAGTTTTGTCTAGATCAGAATTAAATCCACTCAAAGATACCAAGATTATTGTCTCACCGCTTTGTGCGTGTAGCTGTCTTGATATAAGATCTGGCAGGGCTAGGACTGTGTTCACCATGTAAATTGTAAGACATTTTAACTTCTAGGTTTTTGATGTTTTTATGTTTGACTCACACTGCTATTACCGTAAACTGATGCCGAATGCACCATTTAAGATATTTTGTCTTTTAGGTTTTCATTGTCTTGATGTTTTACTCCCACTGCTATCACCATAAACTGTTGCTGAAGGGCCTATCTCTGCTGTAACGCTTAAGTGCATGTCGGAGCTTTGTCCTCAATGGTATTCACATGGGCCTCTAAGTTATGCAAACGTAATTGTTTCATTATGATGGCCCTTGTTGGGAAAAATCTCCTATGTAAGTTGCAGAAATTACATAAGTGGTTTTTCCTCCATTCATTACGTAGGTCATTTTAGAAATTACATATTAATGAATTCTGGGATTACCTTGAGAACCAAGGTCAGCAGATATTGATGGTGGTCTATCCAAATCGAACAATAACTCACATTTTGACAAATTTGTCACATGGTAGGTTTTTCCCTGACAGCGACGATGTCCATTTCTAGTCCTTCAACCCGTGTGTCCAGTGTGTCAACTTTGACCACAATTATGCTAACCTCCATGAAGAATTCTTTTAACTAATAGGAAAATACCTTTGTGGTGTCTCTTGATGATCTTAATTTTGAGCTCCAATGACGTTGATAGATCAAACTTGTATTTGTGTCTTTTTGTCCAAAACCACTTCCTAGTAGTCATTACCCTGTTCCGCAGTCCGAACTCTTTACTCTCCATAAGCCAACCTGTCCCTGTCTAACTTATATACATAGAAGTTCTATTGTCCATATTGCACACGTTCTTCTGTACTGTACTGATATATTGGCTCATATCTTGGTAACAGTGGGTCCTGTCATTTTTCATTTAAAGTGATTGCTCCTGAACTGTATGAGTCAAGACCGATCTTGCAAACAGTGATCACATTTTTAACGAAGACACTGATACAATTCCGAAGGTCAAAGGACTAAAGTCTCTGCGCCAAGGTCAGCTGAGGACAGGACTGTCACAATTCCTTCGTGTGTGTTTTTGCTATTTGCGACTTTTTCCCCGTTTCAGTCATGCAAATTGTGCTGAAGTTTAATGTGAATATTGCTTGTGGAACAGTCTGACAAAATTATTCACTAGACGGTGATGAGGTGCACCCTGATTTTGAACAGCTTGTTCATCAGGTTTGTTGCACAAATACACAAATTCCCAAGTCAACGGGTATGGCAATGGGAATTCATATTCTCGAACTTTTCAAAAGCATCATTCAGATTCACTTCAAACTTGATGGAAATGTATTCTGAGTGGGTCCATACCATATTTCTAGAAATGTTTATGCTCCAGATCCTCTTCTCCGAAACTGTTCATGCCGTTGCTTGAAACTGCACACATCCGGGGATGCATAGACCTTAATTTATAGAACTTCTAGAAAAAAAATAAAGAGATCCTGTTGAAAGTTTGTAGAAATGTACTTTGCAAAAGGGTCAAAGAAACCTAATTATTAGGTGCTGATGCTCCAGATCCCTGAGTTTAAGGAACTTTAATTTCCAATGCGGGTACTTGTCAGCTAATACCTACATTCCTATTGACTATAATGCAAGTCCGTGAGGATTACAATGGCAATTCACATTTCCAGCTTCTCCTAAACCATTCGAAAAATCTCCTTTACACTTAGCAGGGGTATACTATGAATGGGTCTCCGGTGGGTTTCAGAAAATAGTCATACTCCAGTGCTTTTTTGTTTATTTATATTTATTTCTTTTTTTGGGGGGGAGGGGAAATCCTTAAAAAAACATTTTTTTCTTGCAAAAAAAAAAAACATTTCAAATTTGCATAGAAACACATCTGGGTTGTAATCGGTTTCATGTCAAGGTCAGTGGAGGACGGGCTTATCACACAGCTCTTTAGCAGATTTTTCAGTTAAGGTACTTGTAGGTTTATGCCTACATTCCTATACATAACAATGCAAATCAATAGTTATTGCAATGGTAATCCACATTCTGGACTATTGCTGCAAACGCATCAGCCGTATTCATTCCAAACCGGATGCTGATTTAGTGTAAGAGAGTTTCAACTAAGTGTTTTCAAATGGTCACGCTCCAGTGACTTTGCGATTTGTATGATTTTTAAGAGTTTTGTTTCATTTTATCTTTTGGGAAAGTCATATGTCAAGGTCAGTGGAGGACGGGCTTTTCACACAGCTCTTTAGCAGATTTTTCAATTAAGGTACTTGTAGGTTTATGCCTACATTCCTATACATAACAATGCAAATCAATAGTTATTGCAATGGTAATCCACATTCTGGACTATTGCTGCAAACCCATCAGCCGTATTCATTCCAAACCGGATGCTGATTTAGTGTAAGAGAGTTTCAACTAAGTGGTTTTAAATGGTCACGCTCCAGTGACTTTGCGATTTGTATGATTTTTAAGAGTTTTGTTTCATTTTATCTTTTGGGAAAGTCATAAAACATGGTCTCTTAAACAATTAATTACTTCAAAATTGCATAGGAACATTTCTGGGTGACCAGTGACAGGCTGCTTACATCGACTTTTGGAAGATACATGATCTGCAGAACTCTGGTACAAGCGGAGCTATATAAAATGTTTTGGACAATAATTAGGGTGGATAAAGTTAATGTGATTACATGTTGTTTATTTTATTTTTAGACACATTACTGGAAAAAGATTCAGGTGCATCTAAGGTTCCTTTACTATCGAGACCAACCAGCAGGTTTGACGAAGCAAGAAGCTTGATGACTTTTGTCTGCAGTTATCTACAGGTAGGTGTTACAAGGTTATTTTTGTTTCCATAAGAAGATTACTAATGTGTATTCATCAGCTCACTGCCAATGGTAGAAATGCTTTGAACATTGTGCTGAAATTATTATCAAGGGCACTCAACCAAACTGGACAGCTCACAGGCACCTTATGCAGAACACATGGCCAAGGCTTGTGGTGGAAGACCAATATTTCTTAGATGTAAATGTAGACAAGTACTCGTGCAAGCGTAATAATGCGCACGTTTGACACTGCATGCAGAACTTCAGCAAAAGCAGAAAATATTCTGCAATTATACAAATGTCATTTTGCCAGAAAATTCCTCATAATGTGGTAAATCCTACTTGTTGCAGATGGTCACGAGAGGCAAATGCTTGCTAGCACTGACGCCCACACATACATATGAATTTTATTTCACATAAACTGAAATACATTAGTACGGTATAGTGTACTACAAATACACGGAAATAGTAACCTTACCCTGTAGACACTTTACAACGTATACACACATAAAAACACACACACGTCCCTAGGTTTAAGTATTATCCCCGTGCAGCATAACACTGCATTAACATATTTTTCACCTTTTTTTAAATATCTATTTCCGTAACTGTAGTTCTTGAAATTTTTGCTTGTGATTAATTTCGCGCAAATGCCATTTCATTAATTTTAAAAATCTTTGTGCACTTTAATTTCGTGCCTTTACAGGCAGCCAAAAATGAAAATTGCACAATAGGAATTTTCGCAGGAAGCATACTGTCAGGAATCGGCAGAAACGTTTGACTCTACTGGACCTCGCCTGTTACGCATTTGGAAATTCATTTGTACACAACCAAGACAATGGTTTTGTATGTTGACAATGTGATCATGCCATACATGCAATCACGATTAGATAAGCTGACATTGTCTATACATGATCAAATAGCATTGTGCATCACTCATGTTTTCACCACACATCGATTGCAGGTGTTGTGAGACAAACTGAGTAATGAAAACATAAGCCACTTGTTTATACCAGCTTCATGCACAGAAAACTGCCAACCACTGGACTTTCCACTGTAACGATTAATATCATTTCAAATTTTGGATTCATTTCCGCACATTTTCATTAAGGCCCTGTAGTAAATACGGGGCTCACACTTCCTGACATTACGGGCAACCTTTATATCAGTTTTCTCTCCTCTGCTGACCGTAAGTTGCAGATCTAATGTCGTCACTGAATGACTGTCTGTCCATATCTGTCCTGACGAATTTGATACTGGTGGCGCCACCAATTGTATGATACATAAAATTTAGACAGAAACTTGACAATATTGGGAATTCTGTTTTTGAGGAGTTTTTCATGTATCATCATAAAACCAGACAGGGGCGCTAAGAAGACAAAAAGATAAAAAATGCCTTGCAATCTGTTGGCGCCATCTACAGTATTTTCAAAGAAACAAAGGGTGCAGAAAACACAATGAATTTACCATGTTTAGAAAGAGTACAGCTTATAATACCAAATGTACCACAAATGTGATTCATATGTAGACTTATAATGTTGCATAATATGGATCACTTTAACCTACTTTCTCCAGGTTGTTCGGGGAACACACTTTGGGAAATGAATTTAAGGTCAGCTGACTTGTAAGCCACCCAAACTTATAGGATGGTCTGTTGTTATCCATTCACATTTCACATTTTTATCTCTTCACCAAAATCTTTGCCAGATGCTCTTCCAACTTAGCGTGGATGTATCTCTATTATGTTTGCTCAAATGGCCATGCTCTAGTGATGTTTTGATTTTTTTGTTCTTTTCTCTCCTCTTTTATTTTTTTTTCTTCTGTTTTTTACGTTTTTCTCTTTGGTTCTTTGGTTTTTTGTTTTTGTTTGTTTTTGGTTTGTTTGTGTTTGTTTTTTGTTATTCTTAGAAGCGTCATAAAAAATGTTATTCAAAACCGCCTGGACAATTGCTTCAAAATGTGCATAGAAACATTTTTGGGGACCCCCAAACATTAATTTATTTACAAGGTGGTGATGGTTTGTTGTGATTTTTTTTCGAATTTTTCTGCATTTTGGCTATTTTGGATTATTTGTCTGAAACTGCCTCTGATATTATTTGGAAACGTGGAAATGAAGCTTGTAGGTGGGTCAAATGGAAAGCTCACACAAAATTGTTGACCAGGTGGTGTTGCTGTGTATCCCTCATGTTCAAAAAAATATTTCAGTTCGGGTACCTGTCAGTTTGTGCACCTATTTATGTTTATTACTATGCATGTCAACGGGGATTGCAATGTTTGTGTCCATTTTCGCCTAATTTTGCAAAACCATTGGTCAAGTTCAAGCTTGGTGGGGGATGCAGCGTTGGTGAGGCTCTACGAATTTGGTCAAATAGTCTTGCTCCAATGATTCTTTGTATTTTTCATTAATTGTTACCTTTTTTTTTGTTTTTGTTTTCTTGGGGGGGGGGGGGCAAAATCTTGTCAAAAACTTCTCGCCCAATTGTTTTGAAATTGCATAGGGATCCTTTAGGGACCTCTTGACTTTATGGGTCACGAGTCACACACACCCAAAAGACACCAGTTATTATCAATCAGGGGGGCCAATAGTTCTGAAAAACATTACCTATATTCATAATTGCAACCCAACAATGAGACTCAAGTTAAATGCAGCAAACGGCAGAGATTGAAGGAAGGGGTTAATGGACATGACACCTGTTCATTGACTTGACATGCAGGGCAAGAATTTCAGAATTGCCTTGGGAGCAGGGTATGCATCCTTCCTGCCAATTATAAGACCAGTGCTATTCTCCTCTATATCTTTGCCCCAGCCAAATCCAGTGGGCAAGGGAATTGTGGACAAAGATCAAGACATAATCTCCAAATGTGAGCTTAGAAATAAGCTCAGAGAGAGTGTTTGAAGAGACAGTCTCTGCAAGGTGGGATCTGGTACATTGTACATATGTTAACTGGATTTGGAGGCCAAGAGTTTTCCATTTGGATCGTGTATTGCCTTCCGCAAGTGCAGTGTAGCAGAATCAATGTCTGAACATCTTAACTAAATTGATTCTTTCCCTTGCAGTCCGGTTTTCCATTACAACCTGTTCTTTTGTAATTGTACTTGGATATGCAACTATTATGCCTTTGGGATCACATCAGAAGTATAACACTTGCTGAAAACAGCTACCTTGAAGCACTGTCCTGCTAGTGAAGGTTCATTTTCTGAACCTGTTACCTCATATTAATAATAATTGTAAACACCAATTGATTAAAAAAGTCCATCCTATATTGATAGCAAAGAAAGCTACGTTCTCTTTAAGATAAGATTAAAGTACCAGTAAGCAAAACCAGAGCACATTACTCGCCTTATCAGATAAATTAGCATAAACAAAAATTTAGGACACATCTAAGATTATACCCAAACCTGGATTTTCCCTCAAATCCCGAGTTGAAACCCAGTCAGTGTTCCCACCATATAAAGTTCGTCATGTAACTTTCCAAAGTCATTATCCAACTCACAACGCGTGTTATTGTGGAATGTTTCACCTGATGCATTCCAGAGCGAGTCATGAAGGAAATGGCTTATAAGTTTTGCCAATATACTACCTTTGGCTTTTCAATAAACTTTTCTGAGGAAACCAAACAGGCTTTTATATGCTTGGGCCTCCACGTCATGGTGCTGTGAGTCATACATTGCCATAACTTCCCCTCTTCAAGGTTTCAGACTGAGCAAACCCTTGGAAACGTGTTAGTATGGTAACAGCACCTTCTGTGGTAGGCTGTGCAATCCTCTGCAGCCACGAACTCTTTAGGGAGATGGGCAAAATGTTTGCCATACGTATGTTTTTGTGCCAATATTTCTCAGTTCTGTAGCCCACAACGAGGTCTGTGCATTCGACCAGTTTGTCTTGTGTTCGTTTCTTTGGCAGGTATTTTGTGTTCTTGTCACAAAAGATGCATCAACTTGGAGAGGAAAAGGGAGCGACAGTTTCAGATCCTTTTTTTCTTCTGGTATTGGTGTGCAACCTTGGAATGCCCTTCCTTTGCAGTTATTGCATTCAGTCCTTTCGTCATTGTTAAGAAACTATACCACTGTCATGATTACAATATGCATGGGATTTGACCATCCTCTATATTTTCTGCTGTATTCAGATTGGGTGCATGTTCTCTTATATGTGCAGCATATGACACATGTTTCAGTTAAATTAGGGTACCTGCAGTAGAATTATCATGGATGGATAATATGCAAAGATTTTGTATGAACCTGCTTGGAAACGTAAGCCTGTCTGCGTCCAAATTGCAAGTGGAAAAGTAAATAAAAAAATAAAGTGTATACTATACATGGAGAGATTAGAAAATAGAATGTTTACCACATAGGACTTTCAAACAGACTTTGCACAAAATACGAATTTATTTGAAAAAAAAAATACAAGCGAAAAACAAAATATTTTTGTATTTGCGTATAATACGATACATTGCACATAGAAATTATTTTGAAGCTTTCTATACAAAGTATAAAACTAGTGCAGCAAGGTGAAAATGAATGCATATGTACGAGGCCAATTTGAGCACAACAGCATAACCTGAGGTGAAAGCAAGCACAAAATAACAACCAGGAATACCTGTAAGAATATAACAGATATGATATTGAGGGGGTATTAGGGAAAATGCTAATAAAGAGGATAAATACAACCGAATACCGAGGAATTTTAATGCAAAAATTTATTTATATTCACGTGGTCAATCTAATCGCAAAACACAACAAAAGCCACCCGAAGTACTAGTGACTAAAAATAAATACAACCAAACACAAGCAAAAATATGAATATCATAGGTGAACCCCCAAAGAGGAGATATCCTTGTAAAAAAGCGCATGAAAGCAAAGAAAAAAGTCTATTTTGCCTCAAAATCTCAGTCATTTTAAGAAGTTTTTGAGTCTGCAAAATGGGAGACTCCCACTGAAGAGGGACACGTGAGTAAAGGTGACATAATAGCACAAACCACACAAGCCTTTGGCGTTCTATGTAGACAAAGATAGCCATCAACTGCCTTTATACGCAGTGCATATTTGTATACATATGTGTCTCAAGTCAGGAGAGAAATTTATTTTCTTCAGATTGGTATTCGAAGATTGATGTTGATATTTTGGTAATTCATGACATTGGTCTGTGAAGTCCAAGAATGTAGATTGGCCAAGTCCTTGGGAAACGTAAACTCAATTCAGAGGGCTTCACGACCAGGAAATGAGATATGCTCAGATCCTGGTCGTGACACGTCTTGAAATACAATGTTTCATAGCCAACTCCGTCATATATATATATATATATATATATATATATATATATATATATATATATATATATATATATATATGACGGAGTTGGGCCAATCATAAGGGTAATCGGTTGAGGAAAATTGATATACCCTGTAGTGAAAATTGCTGATATTTGTTGAATCTAAAAATTACTGGGGTGGGGGATGGGTGGGTGGGTGGGGGGTGGTTAACGTCAATATTTTCCCAAAAGTATAAAGTGGGAGCATTTCTTGTTTCTGAAGGAAGAGAGTTACTGGTGGCAGTACCTATAAAGACAAATTTGCACATACCAACATTAATCCCCGCAGATGGAATGAATACACAATTTGTTTTTTGTCAGTGATATCATTAAAATAGCAAGGCCAGTAGCTTAGATATTGAAAGTACATGTCAACACAGGATGGGTATACAAAATATTACTACCTACACGACTTACATTTTCAACTTAATTCTTGGTACAGGTATTGTCCAAAACAACAGCAAGACAGCTACGATCACTCCTTTTTTCCCCGATGGCCGCAGGCGTGATTTTGAAAGACTTATCTGTTACTTGTAAGTCCGTTATATCCGTAACAGACGATGTGCGTCAGCTATATCACATGTTCACAGGTCATATTACATATGCATTGTAGGTAGCGACGCGGCGACTGGCAGATGTTGTTCCCATGATAATCAGATACCATCTACTAAAGCAACTGCCAGAGGAGATCAAGAACACGTTACTGGTGAACGCGTCAGGGGATGATATGCTAGACCTGCTCTGTGAAAATAAAACTATCCTCCAGCGACGCGAGATGCTTAAACAAAGACAAAATCGTTTAAAGCTTGCATGCAAGGAACTGGCAAAATTATAGGTTCTACAAACTGTTTGTCATATTACCCACATCAATTCACATAACCATTACCAACATAGAGAGTATCTATGAATCTTTTTCAGTGAACCGTTGTACCTTTAGTATTTTAAACTCTACTCTACACTAGTCAACTGTTCGACGTATTTCATTTGTGCTTTGCGTTTTCCTTTTTAGCCAAACAGGCTGTCCACCACTGCACAGACATGATTGTAGAATTGATTGTATTTTAAATGTTGCATCCGTGGCAACAGTCTAATATGTCCTGCAAATTTAACTGATAAATTTTGAATTGCAAGTAATTGAGGGATTCTTGACTGTTGACTGGTTTCTAAGGATTAATCTGTGCTTTTGCAGCTTTTTGATATGTGTGTGACTTTGAATACGTTGATGCTGACCATTTTTAGATTCAGAAGTATATTGATATGAATATTTTATTAATATCCGCAGTTGAATTAAACACAAGGAACTGGGTGAAGACGTTATTATGGTTTATTAATAGATTAGATTATATAGGCCTAGGCTTTTGACCGTCTGCTTTTTAGTGCATGGTAAGTTCTTCCAATATGTATGTGTGTGTGTGGGGGAAATAAAATATGAAGGGAACTAATAAATGACTTGTAGGTGAAATACCCAGTGACAACCTAGCCACTGTAAAATTGCTAATGCAAATTGGAATATTTTATAGGCAGTATATTGGACGTGATGTTGCTGTTACTAAAGGTCAAGCTAGTGAATATGTTGTGTGGTAAAACTGCAACCATATATTTGTGAGTTGCACCAAAATACAGCTAAACTAGGAACAGACTTGAAGTGCTACAGCTGGCTAGCAGTAGAGGAACCAGACGTCGACTGTAACACGATCTTTGTTATACTGTGTATGAGTTACCAGAGTCCACTGTAACACCACAATTATTCTACAGTGTATGAGAATTTTCAGAAGTCTACAGTAAGGTCACAATTGTTTCACCACTGATCGAGTATCACTTTTCAAAATCACTAATTAAGCAACAGCTGTTTTGCACAATTGTAGATACATGCGATAAGAACAACAATGCACACTGGTTATCCTGTATTGATGTGCACTTACGAAACTGAACCCAGTAAATATTTTCCTGCTGAAAGTATGTAAAGGTGACAGTTTGTTTCAGGTGCAATGTGCTTCGAATTTTTTGCTACTCAGTTCATATATTTTGGATGAATATGTGACAAAAAGTGTAATAGTCTGATGCAGCAGAATGATTTATGTGCAATTGATTTTATAAGTACAATAGTCCATGAGCTAAGGGCCCAATTTTGACCAATTGGTACCATCTGAGGGCACCAAACTTAATAATGCTTTTTTGATTGGTGTACGTCTCAGGAACTCAAAAACAGCATGATGGACTTTTCTGCGGCACAGCTTTTAGTCAGTATACGCAATTTAATAGATGAATGTTATTTTGCATAAAAGATGAAAAAAATTCTGCATAGTGATTCGTTTGATGAGTATACATATCACGAGGCAAAAGGTAGCAAGATTTGAATCCCAGTTTGTTAATTGAAATGGAAACTTGAGGAAATGGAGGTGCTAATCAATTTTAATAAATGTGCAAAGACTGCTAATGATTGCTAATCAATATAGATTTATAATAGTGAAAGTGCAAAACATTGTAGAATAAGGTAACTTAAACAGGTCAATATATGCCTCATCCAAACAACTGCTAATCAACGTTGAGGAACTTTTATACACTGCTAAACAATACTAATCCATATTTATTCATGTTAAGGAAAGGGTCAAACAATAAGACAGTCTCCCTGTTTGGAGAAGTTGAAACCCATAGACAAGCGAGGGTTAGCCTTATACAAGAAAATTATACCGCGACGTGCATATATTGTTTTTACTGTCACTATATATCTAATTTACATAACATATATTAGCATATCATAATAGATACCAACTTTGGGCCAAATTGAATTGTAAATTCGAACATATAAAATCAAGTAGATGCAGGTTGTTGAAATGAATGTAAATTACTCTTGATTGTAAATATTACAAAACCAAAATATCATGTACAATAGCTGTAGGTTCATTGTATGGACATGACATCAGAAGTAAAGGACAAATAACATTTGTCAATGTTTAAGCAATGTATGGAACCCTTTAGCAACAACAGACAAGGAACTTTTGCAATGGTAGCTGGAATGAAAACAGAAGAAACGTAGACTTCCCGACATACAATAGATTTCAAGCATTTCAACCTAAACATGACGCAGACCTATTGGACAGACAAAACCCAAGGTCAGAGATATGAACTAGGCCTATATGTAGAAAATGAAGAAGAGTTTCCTTTTTTAAAAAGAGAACCACTCTCAAATACACGATGACGCCCTCTACAAGAGCAAAAAGGCTACACAAATCAAAGAGGAGAAAGACCACAAACAAACCAGAGACAATCAAGAGAAGCAAGAGTCACCTACCAAAAAGAGCAAAGATACAACAGATGGAGAGAAAGACCGCAACAAATCCCCCAACAGCAGGAGCCAAGAAGACATTAACTTCAAAGACATCTATTGTTAAAATTATAAACTTATCAATCAAACAATTGACACAAGGACAAGTAAAGTTGCTTAAAAAGGGATTGAAATTCACACCGACACCAAGAAAAGACAGAGAAAGCAAGCGTGTGATATTTTAAAATTTTGTCCGACATAACGTCCGAAATAATTTTTCCACAACACAGATAACGAATGGGATGAATCACTGGTCAAAGGAAAAAGTTCTTTCACTACTCCTAAAATTCAAAATGAAACATTAGAAAAATGTATTGACAGACTGAAACAAATTACGCACTCTCTCCACAAAGTACCTGCACCCACCAACAAAAGTAATTTAACTAAAGAGGAGTTACAAGCTATGAATGAATTGCAAACTGACAGTTCTATCATTATTAAGGAAGCAGACAAGGGTGGAGCAGTTGTCATTATAGACACCAATTATTATGCTGAAAAGATAAAATCATTACTCAATGATGACCAATTTTATGAGCGATGCAAACCAGACAGAGAAAATAAAGTGAGTGATAAATTCAAATTTATTGATGAATATCGCAACATCTTTGCAACGAAATAAAAAAAAATATCTGAATGGTTTGCAGTTAAGAACAAGTAATTTATACGGCTTACCGAAAGTTCATAAGTCTGATATTATTAAAAAACCAATAAACGAACAAGATGGTATATATGTACATATTATTTGACCTACAGATTTAAAATTCCGACCAATCGCCGCAGGACCTGTATATGCAATACGAGTAGGCTTAGTGGTCTCATAAACACAATTTTAAAACCGTACTTACTACATGTCGACCGCTACGTGCGTGACAATATAATATCACGGGAGCAAGTCAAGGATCGGTATTTAGTCAGTTTTGTTGTGATTAATCTATATAGTAACATACCTCATGAATTAGGAAAGTGTGCGATTGAATACTGGCTGAACAAATATCATGACGCAAAAAAATCAACGTTTCACAAGAGAAATGCTCAGATTTGATGGAGAACACTACATACAGAAAAAAGGGTGTGCGATGGGAACTAAATGTGCACCAACTTATGCAACGCTTAGTCTTGGATATTTAGAAGTTTCATTATACGAAAAACGTAGACATACATCCGAATCCTTCACCATGTTTCTTTTAAAGGAACTGGAAACGTTATCTAGATGACCGTTTTATAATGTGGACAAAGTCGCTGTCAGATTTACACGATTTTCACCAACTTTAAAATCAGCTTGAACCAAGTATTCCATATGAAATGAAATATAGTCAATGTCAATTAAATTTTTTAGACTTTAAAGTTCTTCAAAAGGATGGAATGATTTCATTGGATATATACTACAAGAATACATATACTCATCAGTATGTGCCACTCAATTCATGTCATCCACGGCACACTAAGACACATATCCCATATAATGAAGCAAGAACGATCTGTTCAATTGTAGAAAATACAAATAGGAAAGCAACGCGTCTGGATGAACTGAGAAATTTTCTAACAGCCAGGGACTACCCAGATTCACTCATTTCAATGGGTATTAAGCGAGCTTTAAGTGTAACTGAAGAATCATAAAGAAAGGACTGCAAAAATCACAAGGGCGACGACAAAAATCTTGTCATGACCACAAGATACAATCCTAACAATCCAGTGATAATATCCGAAACCATTAAAATCTTGGAAATGGATCCCTCACTTGGAGAAATATTTAAAAATCTGAATTTTATTTCAAGCCAAAGACAGCCTCGTAATTTAAAACAAATTCTTACGAGAGGAAACTTTGAATCAAGGGACAGTCAAGGGCGGGAGCAAAAAATGTGGTCTTCCTCATTGTAAGAATTGTATGAACATGATAGTTACTGACACAATTTCGCTGGACACAACAGAAAAGCTATCAAACTTTCAAATTAGAACAGAAATGGACTGTTTGAATAAACATTCGATTTATGCGATTGTAGAGGATGCTATGAAGTATATATAGGATCTACAGGCAACGAACTACGCAGGCACATGGCTGTACACAGACAGCAAACACGGGTGCCTGAGACACAGCAAATCCAGCTCAGTGAACATATTGGTAGTTGTTCTAATCTTGTGCCTAACTTCTTTGTATGTCCCATATATCAGATGTTAAATGATTCTGACATAGAAAGAGAGCAAAACGAATTCATATTGCAACGTAAATACAAGCCTAGACTGAAAAGTATAATTTACTGATTATTTATAGTAATCTGGGACAAATTAGGCATATTTTCATTATGAGACGTTTATTATTTGATATGGCAATGACGAAATGAAATAGGACTAAATCAGTAACGTAATAAATGAACGTCATAATATGCTTCTATGCCAATAGATTTCACTATAACAACAGATAACGTCAAGATTATGCTGGACTGAAAATTATTTCAACATCTATGCGTTATGGAGCTTGACAATGCATTAAAATGCTGAAACCGGTCGCGTCTGAAACGCAATAAAATGCTTTTATACTTATATGTATATATATATATATATATATATATATATATATATATATATATATATATATATATATATATATATATATATATATAGGTCACCATACATAATAGACGACTGGTTAGAATAGAGATCAATGCCGTGGAAAACACATAATTAATATAACAAAAATCCTAAATGTAACTACCCACAAGTGTGTGACCTTCAGAGTAATGTCATGCAGTATATAATCACCTCCAACTAGTAAAATAAAGCAAAGTGTGATTATACATGCAAAGAATGTGAAATTTCACCAGGATGTATATGTGCCTTACAATGGAGGAACAATCTCCGCAGGCCTACCGGTTGTATCCTCCACAAGGATGTGACCTTGAAAATAGGATCAAAGAACCAAAAAAATCCAGGGATCAAAGGATGACCCAGAGGCATGTTTGCACAATTTTGAAGAGATTTGGACCATGTATCCATGAGGTATTGAGATTGCAGAAATGTAATACTTGATCTACAAGCTGAGCGCAGCCCCCCCCCCCTTAAAAAATCCAATCAATGTGGATATAATAATGGCTTTTTTCTTACCCGTGTGCGTTCATTTAGTATTTATAGGTCGCATGAAGTTCATTGTGCCAGCTGGTAACTGGATACAAACATAATATGTATATTTCAAGTATAATTATAATGTAGTGGCCAACTATAAAAAACCAGGATTCACCATATACAGCATTTTTGGGCCGTCTGGGTATGAAATTTTAAAATTGTAATAACGGGCTCCAGCTGGGCTTCCAGAAAGTCCATCATGCATTTTTGTTATACCCTAAGGTGTACCAACACAGGCATAAAGGTTTCGTTTGGTGCCCTCAGATGGTACCAATTTTCAGTCTGGCTCATGGTCTAATTGTATTAAACCTTGTCTTTGGTATATCCGGTATTGAAGTTTAATTATACATTACAGGTGTACATCTTTCGGGAAACGGAAGTTTCACAAGATATAAAATCATATGCAGAGATGGTGTCTGATCAAGTAGATGAAATCTAGCATTAACTCTTTAGATGAATGTTGACGTTTTGTATATTTCTCAATTTCTGCCTTTTGCTGTATTTAACCTTGCTCTCAGTGTTGGGCTGAAATTTGTGAATATGGGTAATGTTTTTTTTTTGAATTTTAACTATTGATGTCGAATTTTAATGTAAGCCTCTTGTTAGTTAAGTGTTTGGTACTCATGGACTTCGGGGGGGGGGGGGAGGCGTTAGGGTGTTCAAGTGGCTGAGATGTAACATTAGATATTTAATCATAAAAGATATAAAGAGAAATGTGAAACAAAGCTCCCATTTACATCCCTTGTATGTCAAGTATCTGCTCCCGTGGTTATTTGTATTTATTGTTTGTAAATGGTAGTGTAAGAAAGTTTGTTGACCAAAGGTTAACTTATGTTTCCTATTACAGCAGCTGTGTGTTTAACCAAGTTGTTGTACCCCATTTATGATGATAAATGGGTTTTATTGAAAGAAATACAGGCACCAAACCTTGTACTGCTGATGTTTGGACACCGAAACATTGTGTCTTGACTCCCTGGATTATACAATTCTTTCAGTTCGTATTGTAGGGAGAGCTTTGCAGAATCGACCAAAAATAAATAATCTGTCAATGATGCTCGTTTGCCTTTTTTTGTATGAGTGCACAAGAAAGCATCAAATATATAGGTTTAAATCTTGTGTGTCTATTTATCTTCTCTGCCTTTCATTTAAGCTCTCTCTTTCTTTGTACTTACCCTTAATCCTTTTAATGCTTTCATGCTATAAATCTAAAACAATACATATTTTTGTCATTGTACAGGCCGTCCAAGAATTTTGGGCTGTGCTTACTTTAGTGTCTGTTAGCAGAGCTTAAGGAAAATGCTTATTTCTGTCATCTATCTGTTTGTTCGACCTCTTGCAATTTTTACTTCTCAAAACCTGTTGCATAGAATGTGTAAAGTTGGTACATGGATGTTTACCAGGTGGTCCTCTTCCAAGTTTGTGAAACAAATGATGATGCAATATTTTTATCTCAGCTGACTGACTAGTCAGGCTGAGCTTTTAGGAGGGCGAGTTTTCCATCGTCCGTTCGTCTGCAGTCTGTATTTATTGAATAATATTTCAAAGGTTGAGGGGACCAGTTTAAAACCACCAGGTGCCTTTTGTGGGTGACTGCCTGTCTCAAGTCAGGGGTGAAATATGTTTCTTCATATTGGTATTGGAAGATGAATGTTGATGCTTTGGTAACTCTGTAATCTCTTTGCTGTCATTGTTGGGTTTGATATTTATGAACATGGGTCATGTTTTTCTACATAGGTGTGTCATACTAGAGATGTCCGTTCACAATTACATTTTCGACTTCTTCAAAACGATCACAGATTCACTTCAAACTTTGTGGCAATGTACCTGGGATGGGTCTCTACCACGTTTTTTTACGAATGGTCAAGCTCCAATGATTTCTGTATTTTTCATGAGTTCCTTGGTGGGTTTTTTTTGGTAAATCAAATTTCTTCTTCTCTAAAACCACTCATCCAATTGATTTGATATCACACAGGAACACTCCCAAGGATTCTTAGTTTTCAATATGTTCACTAGGTGGCGCTGTTTTTTTTTTCTAATTTTTATGATTTTTTTGTGTGTTATCACTATTTTCGACTTCTTTTCCAGAACCGCCACTCAGATTGAGGTGAAAAGTGGCAGATGTATTTCTTGTGGAAGGCTTAAACAAAGTTGTTCACACGGTATCACTGCTGTAGATTCCTGATTTTAAACGATTTTTTTTTCAATCTGCGTATATAGTAATCAACAGGGATGGTGCATCGGTAACTGCGCCATTCCTGTCGATTACTATGTATTTCAATGGGCATTCTAATGCCAATTCACATTTTGTCGACATTTTCCCTGAAGCCGTCATCCAGATTGACTTTAAACTTGGAGGCAGCGTACATTGGGTAGATTTCTACCAGGTTGTTGTAAATGGTGAGGCTCCAGTGAAGTTTGGATTTTTTAATTAATTATTTTTTTTTTTGGGGGGGGGGGTCTTTTTAGGCATCACTCTTAAAAAATCTACGACGAAGTACCCCTGCTACAGAATCTTGGTACTTAGTTTGTTCACCAAGTGGCGGTACCATGTTTTTTTTCAGACTACCTTTACTGAATTTTAGCTCAGCTGGCTTGACAGTCAGCTGAGCTTTTGTGAGGGTCTGTCGTCCATCCTACTTCGTCCACAATTCACATTTTGAACTTCTTCTCCAAAACCGTTGGCCAGATCCACTTCAAACTTGGTGGGATTGTGCCATGGGTAGGTCTCTACCAAGTTTGTGCAAGTGGTCACAGTCCAGTGTTTTTGGATTTTTTTATGAATTTTTTTGTTCATTTTGGGGGGAAATCTTAAAAAATCCTCTTCTCCAAAACCGTTTACCCAATTGCTTTGATATCGTACAAGGACACTCCCGGGGACTTCTAGTTTTTAATTTGTTCACTAGAGGCCGCTGCAATATTTTTCTAATTTTTTTATATTTTGTGTGTTTTTGCTATTTTCGACATCTTCTGCAGAACCGTCACTCAGATTCAGCTAAAACTGGGTTGATATGTTCCTTGCAAAATGGTCAAACAAATTTGTTCAGCAGGTGGCACTGCTGTGGATTCCTGATTATTAACGATGTTTTCAATCCGGGTACTTATCAGTCAATGCAGCTTTCCTATTGATCACTATCTAAGTCAATGGACATTCTAATGCTAATCTTCATTTTTGACTTCTCCAAAAGCGTCTTCCAGATTGACTTCAAACTTGGTGGCAATGTCCCTTGCGTGGGTTTCTACCAGGTTTGTTCAAATGGTCACGGTTCAGTGATTTTTTTATTTTAAATGATTTCTTTTCTTCTGTTTTTTTGGACAAATCTTAAAAATCTATGCTGAGAAGCTAGGACACCTGACATCGACTTACAGTCAGACAGAACACTAAAAATATATATTTGAGGGAAGTGTACGTTGCTATTGGAAGATGAATGTTGATGTTTTCGTAATCTGGCAGCTTTGCCTTTTGCTGTATTTAACATTGCTCTCGTTGCTGGGTACAATTTTATGAATATGGTCTTTTTTTTTTTTTTTTGAAATAGTTGATAAATGATTCATAGGCTGTGTTGTGTTATGGGATTTGTTCGCTGATTCAAAGTTATAAACCAGGTAGAACATTTTCATAATGTTTCAGATTCATAAATATCACGAAAAACGATGAAGCTCTACATCGTTTTGCTGTCAATTCAGCCGACTTACTGATAAGTGGGGAGAAACAAAAAGTGACAGGCCTACTATGTCACCTTTTATCTCTGGCTCAAGTGATAAATTTTAGGTTTTGAATAGTTAGGCACAAATGTTTTGGAAAAGTATAGCTAATGCCTGTAGTTAATGACGAATCTATTTTAAAGGTTGAGATACATCGGGTTACAACCACCGGTTGCCTTTTGTTGGGGGCGACCTGTCTTCAGTCAGAAGGGAAATTTATTTATTCACGATGGTCATATTTTGTGAACTTTTAAGTTGGCAAGGATTAATATTGCAGATGCTTTTGCTCATTGTGCATTTGTTGTTGTTGTTATTATTATCATAGTAGCAGTAGTAGTATTACTATAATTGTTGTTGTCTTTGTTGCTGGTGGTGGTATTATTATTATTGTCATAGCATATGTGCACGTTTGTGTCAATCGCCACTTGATCTCTAGAACTGTTACACGAAATACTCCACAGCTGTCTGGGGATCTAATAATTGTTTTATTTTTGATAAATGTCAAGAGGGAATTGTGATTAGTAGTTTTTCATGAATATATACTTTCTATGCCAAAGACTATTAACATTTAGTGGATTCATATGAAAATGTGTCCTTGATATGATGGAAAATGTCGGATGTGTATTTCATTTTTATGCGCCAAAGACTTGTTTTAGTGCTTTCGACAGTTTTTATCCTCGGCACATAAAGTGCCGGAGGTCATTGTCATCCCCTGCCTCCTCCGTCCGTCTTGTCGATGTTACCGCTATATGTAAAAAAAAGTCACCGTAGCTGCACCTAATTTTTATCAGGGATATACCTATACAACTGTACAGAAACAGACCGGATTCACAGTGAAAACCAGCTTCCTCTTATTATTTTTAAACTTTTGTTTTAGAAACTTTTAATGTGTTTATTTCTAGCCGCCTGTGTGGCACAGAAGAGGATGACGATACCGTAATATTTGAAAAATATTGACAACAGTTTTCTCAAACATTTTTCACAGAAGAACCGCATGATGAACCAAGTTCCTATTGAAAAGCATCTTCCTCTAATTATTAAAAAACTTTTTTTGAAACGTTTGTATTTATTTGAAGGCCGCCTGAGTGGCGCCGACCTGGCGACGTTGGCGCCTTATCACAAAAATATTGACCGCAGCTTTACCAAATTTTTGTCAGAGTTTTGTCTAATAATGGACCACGTTCCAATAGAAAACCACCGTTATGAAACTTTAAAATATTTATTTCAAGGCCGTCAACGATACCATTACATATGTAAACAAGGATCCATCGCGGGTTCACCAAATTTTTTTTCAGAGATGCACATGATAATGGACTACGTTTCTATTTAAAACCGGTTTCCTTTTATTTTAACTTGTTATAAAAGTTTAAAGTATTTATTTGAAGGCCGTCTGAGTGGTGCACAAGCAGACAATGTTACCATAAAAATTCAAGAAGGATTGATCACAGCATCAAATTTTTTGTACAGTTAAATGGTATTATGTCACCCGCGAAGCCTCAAAAAGATTGCAGAATGAAAGAAAAAGGAATGTATGCACCGATGGTAATCCTTTCTCTGGACGCAATTTTGAGAGAGAGAGAGAGAGAGAGAGAGAGAGGGAGAGAGAGAGAGAGAGAGAGAGAGAGAGAGAGAGAGAGAGAGAGAGAGAGAGAGAGAGAGAGAGAGAGAGAGAGAGAGAAGAAATTATGTTTCAGATTCTCTTTAAACTTAATGGCAATGTACCTTGGGTGGGTCTTTACCATGTTTGTTGAAATGGTCACGATCCAGTGTTTTTTTTTAATTTTTGATGCTTTAAAATTTTTTTGAAACTCTTTAAAAAAGTTTTAATAGGAAAGTTTAACCTAGGGATTTCTTGTAATTGTTATTACCTAAATAATTTTGGCCAAATTTGTGCCACACTTGGTAGGGATGTACCATTTATAAGTGTTTATCTATTTTGTGCAAATGGTCATGCTCCAGTGATGGTTGGACCTTGACCTCATTCCCAAAGGTCACAGGACAACTTACACGAAATTTAATGTTCACTTGATAACTTGAGATTTGTTTTGAGTTAGGACCTTGATGTTGCACATGTTAGTGTTTCTCTTTGAAGGCAGTACATGAGTGACCTTGACCCCATTTCTAGGGTCACTGTGCAACATACATATATTTTACTCTTCTTTATAACATGAGCACTACTTGAACTGGAACCTTAACGTTGCAGGTTAGTGTTCTATAAAGGTCAGACCTACTCAGAACATGGGTGACCTTAATCCTATCCCAAGTTCACAGAGCTGCAGGTGTGATGAATGTCTAGGTCAGCTGAGCATGAGCTGTTCACACAGCTCTCTTGTCATTGTTGAATGCAAAGAAACTAGACATATTGACAAAACTAAAAATGTATACATCGATGGGCTTTAATACGAAAACAGATACACAGTGTTTTTGTATCACTGTTATATGCAACCTAAGTAAGAGTAGGCACCTTAACCTAGTTCAGCTTCATGCTTGCGTCCATCTAAATATGTGTTTCCATAGAAAGCTATTACAACTGTAACATTACCTTTTAGTGTTCTGTTTTAATATCATTTTGGTTTGGAAATTAGAATCTTGAATTCTTGTCTCGTCAAGGTTAGACTTAATTTCCAAATCGCATCCAGCCTGCCAAAACTCATTGCAACAATGCATAGTTACTACCACGGCTGTTCCAACAGATTTCGTATATTTTCTTTAATTTCTATTATGTTGATCTATTTGTGGCATTATGACTATTTTTTCTCTTTTCGACTGCGTATTATTAGTAAAATAAGTCGTGTAATGTATTTTTAATTTCAGAAATGTGCCTCAACATGTTAACAAAAGAAGTTTGTATAACTTCGACATTGTATTTCATATTCACTTGAAGCACACGTCCAAATCGTAGTTTTCCTAGGACACAACTTGAAAAGTACAATTTACTTGATGGTGTAAAATGGATTGTCGCAAACACGATGTAGATTATCACACCTTTTATTTGCTTTGGTAAAGATATTTTCTATCCTAAGTGTAACTTGACTTTTTATGACATTCCAAATCTTAGCCCAGTCCATGTGTTTTTTTCTTGATGAGGTATGGTAAATAAAGGTTATTTCATATTGCATCTTCCAAATATCTTAAGTATCCGTATTTCTCCGTCATGTGTTTAAAAAAAGGCTAAAGAAACATTTGGAAAAGACAGCTGTTGCTTTAGAAAACGACAAAAAAGTTCCATATCAGCTTAATTGACGAGCAAATCGGCCTAGTTAACGACGCACATGTTCTACGCCACTTCTATAATAGCAGTATATCCTGTATCATAGACTATCAGTGCAACGCGACTTGGTCAAGCAGCTGCTACCCCTTCCCCCCCCCCCCCACACACACACTGTCGTATATTGTACATATGAATGATCCATCTTCGAATAATTCTGTCACTGTTCCACCATATGACGCATTTTTTAAAATGCTTCAATCTCAGACATTTTAAATAAAAAAAAAATTATAGGCCAATTTATTTGATGAGTTATTAATTCCCAGCTTCAAGCCCACAACTTCAATCCCTGTTTCAATAGCTTTCCCCTAATGAAATATGCATTGAAAATAAACACCACGGCCAAACCGTTTGACTGACATGCATTATTGTTAAATAAAATTTAACCTGCCCAAAATAAGATTGATGACACGATATTCTTTCGTTCTGTTATGTGCTACAAAATATTAACTGTTCCGTGGTGTTTCTCTGCATGATGTTTCAAAAGTTTGTGTTGTAAAAGCATTATGTTTTGATGGTTATTGTTTTAATGATACCTATGATATATGTTATGGGTAACTTTTGTCAACTTAGATTTTCATGTACATCATTTCCCTAATAACCCTGTAATTGTAGTGAAAATACTATTCCTATGGATGTTTTTATGGCAATAACAAAATGTAAGGGCAGAAGCACTTCATGAGACAATCGTTTTCTTTCCATTTGTTTTAGGCATTGATACCGGAATTTCCAGTTGGTTAAAAGTATGTAATGTCTGTGTATATGACCAAAAAGGTCTGAAAAACAATACCCATATATTCATAAATTCGAATCCTACAATTACTGCAACGTTAATTACAGCGAAAGACAGAGATTCAAGAGGTACTAAAACATCAACATTCACTTTCTAATAACAATGTGAAGAAAAAATTTCACTTCTGACTTCAGACTGGCAGTTACCCACAAGAGGCAGCTGATGGTTTCAAACCGGTCCACTCAACCTTTGAAATATTCTTCATTAACTGCAACTATAACTTTTTCTAAATCATACACTACTGGCCACTTAGAAACCGTAAATGTATCACCTATGCCAAAGACAGAAAGAGACATGGTAGGCCTGCTATCTTTTGGTCCTCCTGATTTGTCAGTCACCTGATTTGATTGCAAATGAAGAAAACTTGTAGGCCTATACTATAGCTTTGTTACCAACGTGACAAAAATCACGTGTCCTATCATCGGCCATTACGAGTGAATCTTCAGCAATGGATTTCTCAAACCTTGAGATAATTCACAATTGCCTTTTCAGATACGAAAAAGGTAGTTCAGAAAAACATTACCCATATTCATAAATTTCAACCCAACAATGACATGAAAGAGATTCAAGATTCAACCAAAATTTCGATATTCATCTTCGGGTACCAATGTTACAATACAAATTTACTCCTGACTTGAGACAGGCAGTCATCCATAACAGGCAACTGGTGATTTTAGGCCTAAACAAGTCCTGTCAACCTTTGAAACATTCTTCATCGACTACAGAGTTAAGTTGTTGAAAAAACATAGGCCTAACCACTTAAAACCCAAATTTCATCAATTGTGCCAAAGATTGAAAGAGTCATGGTAGGTCTGTCACATTTTAGTTGTCTTTAAAATGCCGAAAAAGAAAGATAACAGATATGGAATAATTTCTAAAGCATCAACATTCAGCTTTCAATACCAATGTGAAGAAACAAATTTCTGTCTTGACCTGACAGACAATCAACTATAAAAGACAACTTGTGGTTTTAAACCAGTCGTCTCAACCAGAAATGTTCTTCAATTTTTTCCCCCCAAAACATATAGGCCTGGTAAGCTCGGCTGACAAGAAGTAAAAAGTAGGCTCACGCGCCTACATCGTTTTTGTGGGATTTTATGAATCTGGAACATTACAAAAACACTCTACCTCCATTATAACTATAATTCAGAGAACACAGCTCACAGCACAACTTGCTGCATCAATGAATCATTTTCCAAATATATTTCAGAAAAACATTACGTCGTTCATAAATTTGAAGCCAACAATGCAAAGTCAAATACAGCAAGAGGCACAGATTCAAGAATTAGAATAACAACAACATGCATCCTTCAATGCCAATGTGAAAAACTAATTTCACTCGTGACCTGAGATGCGAAGTCACCCAGGAAAGGCAACAGGTGGTTTTAAACCGGTACCCACCAGTTTTGTCTAAAACATTAATCTCTAACCACCCAAAACCCAAAATTTATCCCTTGCATCAAAGAAACATTGTTGGCCTGCCATTTTTTGGTGTTCCTGACCTACCAGTCATTAAAGCTGACTGCAAAAGAGGAAAGTAGGCCAACACCACTTTGGTATCATTTAACAGTTTGAAAATTACAAAAAGACTCCTAACCCACAGGGATTTGCATCAGAAAAATAAAAATTTGTGTCAATGTTTGTTGCCTTTGTCTTGCAAATCCCTGTGTCCTGACCTGCCAACCAAGTGATATTCCTCAGCTCACATAATGAATATCCTAAGGTATAAACACATCGGATATGTTGAGGGTACTTGAAGACTAAGAGGTTTGCATTTACATTACGTGCAACTATTAAACGTAAATGGATCTGACAATCTGATAATTAGGCCTATGTTGCCACTATCATACTCCATGTGATGTGCTTGTTAGCACATGCAGAGGATATCCCACTAAGTCAAGCAAAATCGAAAGGAATGTTCTGTTTTTGCCTGAGCAGCAAAATTTCGGGAAACACCATGTTGCTTAATATGATAGTATGCCATGACACCCCCCCCCCCCATCTCCAGAAAGTATAAGTGCTGTTTTTGTGGGTGTGTAATTGTACCTTTGCATGGACCTGTGTTATTATGAAAAATAACACATTATATAGACAAAAGTCGTAGATCGAAAAGGACTGAACACTTAATACTAATTCCACTACACTGCATGTACTGTACTCACCTACCACTATGTACTTCGAATTCTTGATTCCAAATTGTGGGTTGCATTAAAGGAAGATATAAAAATATACTAGAGGGATTCAAACAAGGCCGATGCTTTCTGCTGAAAAAAAGGGGCGGGGCCTTCAATCACATTATTATTTTTTTTTGCATTATCAGCTTCCATACTTTCAGATTTTCTAAAATATTAGAAGTCCACCATAAATAAAAAGAAAAAAATAGTCATTTTTTATTCACGAATAGGTCCAAAAATTCAATTTTTTTCGATCGCTATACCATATAATGGTGCAAATAGACAGGGAAAAGGAAAATAACAGATATGATAATTTTGGTGATTGTTGGTTGGAAACGGACTTTTAAAGTGATTTTAGCCTCAAATCCCTACTTTAGTAGGAATGGTTCTTCCGGGGGGGGGGGGGTGCACGTTTCTCGCTTCTTGGCCTGTTGACAAACAAGCATTCTAGCTATCCCTACGAGACTGCCTTTCAAAAAGAAAAATTAGGCTAGTGAGACTACGGATCAGGCTGCGCACTCTACTGTATAACTACAACCTCGGCAGGAGGGTGCTCCCCATACCATGTTGTTCAGGCAGGCGTTGCGGATCATATACCCATTTAACCACTTTTTGTTCGTTTCCATGCTCCTTCAAAGTCTTTCTTGTGTGAAAAACTCTTATAATAATATCTCATTGCCGTCAAAGTTCGTGATTATCCTTACTGCATTCGTAGAATAGAGAAGACACAGATTGGTATGTTTATAAGCCAAACTGTCTGAATTCACCAGCTTAAGTACACCATGCCTGAGCGCTTCTCCGTATCTACTGCCATAGATTATATTTCTCAAGGTTTGGTATTATGTTAAACATATCCCATAAGTTGGTTGTGTTTATGTGGTACTTTTAGTTGTGTGTCGATTTTTCTAAGTTAATGTATATAAGTGATACTGAACAGTTTTGGTATATATATATATATATATATATATATATATATATATATATATATATATATATATATGTACAGTGGAACCACTTTAATCCAAATACCTTTGTACCTCAGTGAACTGTTCAGATTTTTTTTCGGACAGCTAAGCGCTAGGTTGCGTTCATTTCCAAACTGAAAATGAAATTACATTTACTGATGTTGTTTGGCAGTGCCGCTGAAAAAGACCACTGGCATTGTTGGTGCATGTTCCTTGTCAAATCACACGCTTTGGATTGCAAACGCACACACATTTTACAAGTGATGACCCGAGAAAATCCTGTCATGAGCAGAAAGTTAAGTGTGCCCAATTGTCGGACATTGGGAAGTACTTGGCTCTACGCTCATTTTGTTCACCGTCTAGCTGGAAATTATGCTCCAGCCCTTGGTGTGAGAAACTCTGTATTTCAATACACATGTTAAATATACAACTTTATTTTCCAAACTGCGTTGCATGGGTTTTGAATAGCACTTGCCTACCACAATGGATATTTTATATATATATGCTGACATTGGGTCTAAAAATATGCAGATTTAAAAAATGGTCAACTTGTCTTTTTAATACAATACAATACAATACAATACAAATTATATTTATACTCATTGTTAAAAACATACATTAGCTCTGTACTGCAGCTATTATTTACCGAGTTGTGATAGAAATATTTAACAAATAAATAGAGTATGATGACACCGGGCGATATAAAATACTAAAAACAATACATGAGATGAGCATATAATAAAAAACAAGCAATATTACTTAACTGATTTGCTTGCAAAAAAAGTACATCTACATTTAAAGCCATCCCAATTTTTAACTGTCTCTTAAAAATCTTGAAGTCCGTTACAGTTCTCATGTCATTGGGTAAGCTGTTCCAAACTTTGGTCCCAATATGACTAAAAGAATGCAAGCCTTCTTTGGTAGATCTTTTGTGCGACTGAAATAGTTTGTTTTTCGCCCTAAATGAATAGCCATGTGAGTGTAGATTAAACATATCACATATATATGCTGGGTTCAGTCTATGGAATGCTTTAAACACCTCTGTGGCAATATGTCTCAGTCTACCAAGTTCCAAGGTAGGTAAATTAGCTCTTTTCAGGAGTGAGTCATTGTCAAAATGATACTCGTTATAAACAAAACACAGGGCTCGCAGTTGTATTTTCTCAAGTTTAAGCGAGTTCGTAGCACCACAAAAGTGCCAGACTGCAGAGCAATAATTAAAATTGGACAACACAAAGAACTTATATAGCAGAAGTCTTGTGTTTTGGTCTAGGAAATGTCCTAAACGTTTCAAACAGTTCAGTTGCCTAGTAGCGGTTAAAATTGGATATCTGTTCTGAAAACTTTAGCTTGTTGTCCAATTGAGCCCCCAGCAGTCTGACACTTTGCTCACTTTGTACATTTGTTCCATCAAAAACTACTTGAGTGGAAGTCGTCTCATTTGTGATCATCACTTGAAATTTAGAGGCGTTTGCCTCCATCTGATTGTCTGTGCACCAAGTAATAAGATTCTCTCCATTGAGAGATATCTTATTCATGAGTTCCTGTTTGGTGTCAGCTTTAGCAAGATAGTATTGTCATCTGCATAATTAAAGAGTATTCCATCTTTAATGCAACAGAAAATGTCATTGATGAATAGGTTGAATATTATAAGTGTTCCAAGTGTACTGAAACTGATGTTGTTTTTTATAATTGTCTGATGAATATAGTTTGTTATTGTGAAAGTCATGTCAGGTTGGCTCAAAGTGTTTAATGTACTCTTTCTCTGTCTCTCTCTTGTATAAATAATTAGCATCTAAATCAACTGACTGACAGGTTGAACTACGTCTGATTATAAATAAAAAAAGCTAAAAATCAAACTGTTGATGCCTATACCAATGATAAAGAGGCAACTAAGAGCAGAGCTCCTAATTCGTAATAGGGTATATGCGTGAAATGCATGATTAAACATGAAGTACAAGCTGATTGTCGTAACAGGTTGCTGGTTTGAGACCTGGTCGTTCCGTGGCCACGGAACATATACTGTTGGCAGTCTTGGGCTTCGTATTTGACCTATTAGCAGTTTTTGACTATTACATCGTATCTTCCACAGATCACATAACAAATTGACATGTCATATGTGTACATAATAAATAAGAACAATGGATGCACTTGTTATTTTTTTTGTTGCTATTGTTGTGTGGACATTAAATGACCAATGCAAGGATGTAACAGATAGAGATATGCTAATTTTACATTCAGAACATGAAAATGGCAAATACACGAATGTAACACATTGATATATGAAGTCCTCTGGAACATGATGGTCACCATAACAAACTAAAATTGTCACTCAAATTGCTATAGTATTTGTGAAAATGAAGCGTGTGAGATGGTTAAACAAATATGTTCACTAGGTGGGGATACTCTAGTCCCCTGATCTTAAACGAACTTGTCAATTATGTTACCTCTCAGTTAATGTATGCATTCCTATTGATAACTGTGTAAGCCAACTAGGATTGCAAGGATATTCACATTTTTCGTTTCTCCAAAATCCTTTACCAGATTAACTTCAAACTTGCCGACGATGTACCTTGTGTAGGTTTCTAAAAAAAAGTCAAGTTGTCACGCTCAGATGATTGTGATGATTCTAAAATTGTTACCTGCCTTATTAATTAATGTTGGTGATTACAAATAAATCTTCTTTGCAGTTCTTCAACTGCTTTTGAAACCTTACGTTGATTTCAATTTACCATACTAAAATTTTTAATGTGGGATTTGTAACGATAAATTCTATTTCCAAGCACTCTTTCAAGTTTGATAACCACCCTTCAAATGTCTGAAATTGTACTTTTTCTTTGTCTGCCCATTTCATACAATAGGAATCAAAAGCATTGCATGTATGCTAAAAAATACCGTCAGTGTTCAACTTAGGATATGTCTGAAATTGTGTAGCTTTTTTTCATCCGTTCTTTTAAAACTGAATTTTCTATTATGTCTATATAACCTGTAAATACGTGTTTCAAGTATGTAAAAAAAATGGAATACTTATGGTTAGACATACAGTCACAACTTTGATTAGCTGCGATACCTTCAAGAGTAATTGAAGCCAGAAATGTCTTGTTATTCGTTATAATTTGTCCAATATTATTACCATGTGTATAGGAAATAATGGGGGATCTTTTATTTTGTATTCCCTTGGAATCATGTTACGAACAAATTTCAATTTAAAAAGGGACTAAATGTTCAGTGAGTCAATAATTTTGTGTTTGCAAGAAATGCTACAAAACTTCTGATTCATTTTTTTTTCTTTTTAAAATCTGGTTTCCGAATAGTTGTTGTATAAACAAATACCATTTCACAAAAATTTCGTGGAAATGTGTTGCCAGAATAAGGAAGACCCAAATAATAATTGATTCTTGTTATATCTCGAAACGCTAGAGCTTTAAGAGCTATATGTGATCGATCAATACCATTAGAGAAAGCCTGTCGTGAATTTTAAAAAAGGTCTTTTGTATCCACATCCCTAAATTCATTATTTTTCCGTGATTTTCTTTCTCCATGACTCCTGTTTTTTTGAAAACCTAAGATTGGTATAACCAGGTCATCTCTGGGCCAACGACCTACTTTGAAGACTCATAAGCGAAATACTCGACGAAGATTTTAAAAGCTGAGGAAAGAGGTCAACACATTGACTAACCGAATAGTTGTCCTAGAAGGAATTGCTGCCTTAAATGGAGACTATTAGAAAAATGGCTACACGGACCACTGACCCAATTGATACTCTGGCATCCGGCATGTCTGACATGGGAAAGGCTATTATCCAGATCTATCCAGACATTGTGTTAAAGAAAAGAAAAACAATAAACTAAGAAATTTGTGTAAAAACATTCATAAGTGGGACGGAAGTGTCAATGCTGAAGTCTTCGAATGGCTCGAAGAAATTGAGATGACAATACCGCACACAGCCAACATACAAGGTGCCACTGTGAAAATATGTGAGCACACTATAACTGGGTCACTAAAAAGAGAGTTAGAAAGACTCCTTCAGCAACAAAATGACCCATGTGGCTGCAATTCGCGTAATTATACGTGAAGAACTTCAATCAGAACGCGCTATTATGCGTGAAGAACTGCTTGGAGAACTGCAGTCTAGCCTTGATGGGATTACAGCCAAAGTAAACAATGCTGTTTCGCAGCTAGGCACCTTCAACGCCAACTTCAAAAAAATGGAAACAGATATCCAAGATTGTAACAACAGGATCAATACAGCGATAAACGTTGTTCTACCCAAAGTGTCTGAGAAAATGTCTGAATTATCGACTGAACTAACTCTAAAATTGTTAGACAAAGATGTACATGACCGCAAGTGGTCCTTGATCATTTCTGGGGTAAAGGAACCGGCAGGAGAAAGAGTGGCTGAAACAAAACAAGCGTGTGTAGAGTTTGCACAAAATCACTTATTGGTTGAAGATGCTGCTGAGGTGTTGATGACCACCTGTCATAGGCTTAACCAGCAAAGTGACGCAGCAATATATGTGGCTTTTGTTGATCTGGAGGACAGGAACAAATGGCTGAGCGGGGCAAGAAACCTGAAACATCACGACAGTAAGGTATCATTGACGCCTGACTTACTGCCCGTAATCTGACCACTCAAAAACAAACTCATGACGGTAAGAAAAGCGTTGCCACCCGACATAAAACAAAAATCCCGCATCAAATATCTCAAGTCGTATCCATACCTGCAACTACAAGTACCTGGACGTAACTTGAAATACCTGAAAACTGCAAAAGAAACCATAGCTGAATGCTTTCTTGAAATGGACACTGAAGTGACAATGTCTAAAAAGTGACTGTTACGACATAGTATGAACAACTCTTTTTCATGTTCTACAGGTAAGTAGAATTTATCATGAGTTTTTCAGTAACCCTTCCAATGCATTTATCTTCTCACCATGGTTGTTCCCACTCAATTTGTAATCAAACACGATGGTGTTACCTGCTACAATGTGTTTGACTTCCGAACTTAACATCTTTTGTCTGGATAGTCTTTATGGCATTTTGGGTTGCAGCCTCCTCAAACATGTCGCCCCTATGACTTAGTATTAGGTACGTCTCTTTGTCATTTTTTCTCAATTATTTCATGTTACTATAATCATACCCATTGGACTTAAAGCATAAGATACCTCAGTGGAGTGACGAACAAATACACTTGATCTTAAAATGAAAGTTAAATGTTATCAGTATTATAATTGGACTGTTAAGCTTCACTTACAACCAAAAATAGCGATGGGTCAATATATCTGCCTCCTTATCATTTGTAATAATACCAACTACAACCTAGTTCATGCTGTGTCCATGCGCAACCTGTGGTCCACTCATATTCAATCAGTTTTTGGCCAGAACCAGGAAAACTTCCCATAATTATGTGAGTAGCATGGTAACTATGACGTACAACTCTGTTTTATTTTCCTTATTGACATTATAACTACTCTGATTTTTGAGCAACTTCCGATTGATTCAACCTAGCTGGCTGTCACAGTGAAAACTCATAGTTTGTATAGTGCACATTTACTACGACGTATGTCCATGGACTTTTTCTGTTTAAATGTCGCCTGTATTGCCTGAAATTTACCTTGAATATTTATAAACTAACAAATAGAGCACGATGCTATTTGTTACAGTGGTTACTCATGAGCCAGATAATACATATCTTGTAAAGTTGATAATATACGGATTGTGTTATATCACCCAAACAGGTACTTATGATAATACTTTCAGGGATAACAGCATCTATGCATTGGTTCTTACCATGTTTATATCTCTTACAGTTCCACAAGTAAGAATATATTTCAAAATTTACCTCTACTTGATGCCCTTGATGCCACATGCCCAATCTTTTTGGCTCGTTGCTCTATAGTATTGTGCACAAACTTGGCTTCTTACCTCTAAGTTTTTGACAACCAGGACGACTGGTTCAAGACATCAATATTACACTTTTTTCCATGGCCTCTGAAGTAGGCTAAGTAGCAGTGTTCATGGACGTATTAAGCGTGAATAACTTCATGTCGTGATCAATTAGTGTAATCATGAACTCTTAAATATACTTCTTTATATGTACCATTACTTATTTATGAGTGACATATCTATTATAACATTATATGACCCATCTCAAATTATTTCATTCTTGTATGTGTCATTATGTTTATGTGAGACATATCTACTTGATGTGATAGGGACGTACATTAATTGTAATCAAGAAGCCAAAAATTGTGGGGTCTTTGTTGTAATATGGCACTTACAGGTATCACTGTGTGCACGTAAGTAGAAAAAAAAACAACAAAAAACTAAACCAAAACCAAAACAAAACAAAACAAAAAGAACAACGTTATTTTACTTTAAGACTTGATACATATTCCTTGAAGTACCTTTTACCCTTGAGTAATGCACCTGAACCTGTGCTAGATATTATATGTGCTGTATATACCGCCATTACATATCATATGCTCATTGGTATAATAACTCGTTGGTTTTTTGTCTATTGTGCTTGCTGGTATTCATGAAGAGTCGTTCACGTGTATGCTCAGTGCTTGCCAGCTGGGCGGGCCATTGTTCCGCGTGAGGACACTCATTGTTCAGTATATTGACATAGATGCTAAGGGGTTAACTCGTGCTCAATACATGGGAAACATGATAACATTTATCTATTACCCCAGGTGCATGCAGCACCCTGGGTTCAACTATTATTGAAAATTTTGATGATCCTTTGTTTTATATGACTCCGATGTATGAATCGCAAACAATTTACTATCACTTTGCATAAAATCTAATCGCTTCAAGGACACTTTTTGTTTAATATATTGACATATCTGCTAAGGGGTAAACACGTGTTTAATACAATTATGTGAAACTTTCCAGACATGCAGATTGTTTATGTGGCCATGCCACGACAGTCAAAGCCAGACTGGCCATGCATTAATGCTACTTTACCTGCTACCTCTAAGTTTTGAAGTCTGTGAGACTGTTACATATACATATCTATAGATATCTAGTGATGAAGTCTTTTTGGTCTCAAGTCTATGAGATAATTACATGTATATAAATATTTAGTGATGTGTTTTTTTTTTCTTTTCAACCACCCCTTGTGAAATGTGTGCCTTTGTATATACTGTACCTTTTTTGTTTGTTCTTTTACACAATTCTGATAGCTCACAGTTTCATTGTAACAACTTCACCGATTCATTTCAGTTACTTTTTGATGTTTCTGAACTCAAACCTTACATCTCTTTCATATACCATCATATGAGTACCTTGCTTAGTATAATCGACATATTTGACACACCTGCTATATTATGGTCGTAATTTCATCAGTCAGTAACATTCTAAAAAACTTTGGTGGCGTAAATAGGAACAACCTGAACGAATTGTTACAAAACCCTGAAGATCTTGATAATGCAATTTCAATAGTATCCGATTCCCCATATGTTGATCCCACAAATGTGGCAGATTATCTTAAATCATTTACTGAACATTTCTCTGTACTAGGTATTAATATAAAATGTCTCAATGCCAAATTTGACAAACTAAAAAGTCTAATTGAAGAGTAAGCTATAACTAATGTTGTATTTAGTGCAATTTGTCCTCAGGAAACCTGGATAGAAGGCAATAACCCTGACGTATCTCTGTTTGAGCTCAAAAATTACACATCTATTCAGCTGAAAGCTACATGAAGTTCACATGGAGGCCTATTATTATACCTACATAAGAACTTTCAATACAATACTCGAGACTTTTATTCCTCAACGACAAACTGGGAAGGTCAATTTATCGACATTTTCCGAGAAGAACTCAAACAAAAGATTACCTTGTGTAACATTTATAGACCACCGCGTGATAGAAATGATGATATTCAACAATTTATTAATGACTTGGCTCCGATTCTTGAAGCTCTATCACATGAGCGTTCCGATAAAATGATTTTAGGCGACTTAACTATAGATTTATTAAAAATTCACACAAGAGATAAATATTCGGAATTCCTAGACTTTATATTAAATAATGGATTTGTGCCAAAATTAACCTTACCAACAAGATTTTCACAACGGAGAGCAACTTTGATAGATAACATTTTTTGTAATCTCTCCCACTGTAAAAAGACTTGTATATCTGGCATTGTTTTTACGAACCTATCTGACCATCTACCATATTTCACATGCTTAGACCAAAATTTGGAGCTTCATGGTCCGCCAATATTCATCAGTAATCAGACCATAGAGGAAGTATCAGTGCAAAATTTCATACAGGAACTAAGCAACACCGTTATCATGGGAAAACTTAACCTTGACCTCAATCAAAACCCAAATTTAAATTACGATATATTAGAAAATATCATATGTAGCGCTAAGACGAAACATCTGCCAACTAAAACTGTCAAATTTAACAAACATAAGCACAAACGTTCGCCATGGGTGACTAACAGTGTACTTCGATTAATTAAACATCACGATACCCTGTATAAACAACTAAAATGCACTAATCAAGATACCGTAGAATATACTAATCTTAAATTGAACCTCAAAGCATATAACAAAATTCTTGATAAAAACATCAGAGAACTGAAGCAAAATTTCTACCATGGTCAGTTTACCCGCTTTAAAGGCGACACAAAGAAAACATGGGATGTAATCCGATCGATTCTTAATTTAAAGAAAAACAAAAGAGATTTCCCCTTCTTCTTTAAAGTTGATAACACAAAAATTATTAGTAAAGTTGAAATCACTGAGCGTTTCAATACTTTTTTCACAAATATTGGTCCCATATTAGCTGCCAAAATCAACTCTGTAAGGCTACCACATTTCTCTACCTATCTCACTCAACAGTTTGTTGCAAATTTTTCTTTTTCTTATGTATCTGCCAAAGATATCTCAACGATTATTAATAACTTCAAACCCAAGTCAAGCGCTGGGCACGACAATCTCTCCATGAAATTACTCAAGAGCATAAATGGTATTATTTCCGATTCCTTTGCTTTAATCTTGAATCAATCACTCAACACTGGAATTTTCCCAGGTAAACTTAAGATCGCTAAAGTCCTGCCTGTCTTTAAAAAAGTCGACAAATCCCTACTGAATAATTATAGACCAACATCTCTCCTTCCCGCGTTCTCTAAAATCATAGAAAAGGCTGTCTATCAGCAGCTTTATTCATATTTCACTTCTCACAATCTGTTTTACACAAGTCAGCATGGTTTTAAAAAAAACTACATTCCACTGAGACTGCTGCTCTGGATTTTATGCACAGAATTTTTAATTTACTTGACTCTGGTGAAATACCTGGGAGCATTTTCCTCGATTTATCAAAAGCATTTGATACGCTAATTCAAAACATTCTTCTCCACAAATTGAATTACGACGAGGGCAATGGTATGGCATTACAATGGTTTAAAAGTTATTTAAGTGACAGATTGCAATATATTCAGTTTGATGAAATCTGTTCCAAAACATTACCCATTCATACCGGCATACCTCAAGGCTCAATTCTTGGACCACTTTTATTCATTATCTATGTTAATGACTTATGTTTGGCTTCCCCTAAATTCGAATCCATACTTTACGCGGGCGACACCACTTTGATTAACTCACTATGTGTCTTTAACACCAATGATACAGATAATCACAAAAGTATTTCTGATACCATAAACCATGAACTGAAAAAAGTATGTGACTGGCTCTCTGCAAACAAATTGTCTTTAAAGGTTTCTAAGACAAAATTTATGGTTTTTACATTTCCCCCTGCAAAAATTAAACTTTGAGATAAATCTCCAAATTGCAAACACTCCTATAGGGAGAACAACCGTATTTGAATTTTTAGGATTAACAATTAATGAGAATCTCAATTGGAACAGTCATATCTCTAAAATTTCAACTAAACTGTCAAAATCACTGGCATATTAAGTAGACTTCACAATTTTCTTCCCCCTCAGCAACTGATGCAAATCAATAATTCCCTCTTCTTACCTCACATCAACTACTGTTTACTTGCTGGGGGCTTTTCATCTGATCACATCTTTTTGCTTCAAAAACGAGCCATCCGTCTCATGTGTTCTGCCAATTTCCTAGCTCACACCGAACCTTTATTTAAAGAACTAAATATATTAAAGATTAATGATATCATGCAAGCCAGAGCTCTGAAATTCTATTTCAGATATTGTAACTCCAAGTTGCCCCAATACTTTACAAATATCTTCACCACTCAGCCTGTTGTACATCCTTACACCACCAGATTCTGTGATGTTCCCCGTCGAGCAATTCCAGCTAGAAACTCTACTAAAAATCGTATTCGATACTATGTCCCAGCTTTACTTAACAAAACGCCACCCTGTATCAAAAATAAAATTCACACGCACTCATATGATGGTTTCTCTAAATACATAAATTCATACTTCTGTAATCAGTACTCTGAAATCAGTACTCTGTGTCATTCGAAATTGTTACGTATGCAATAACTGATTAAGTAGATTTTTGACCATGTTTAATCTACAAAAGGTATTACTTACTAATTTTTACTTTGAGTCTTGGCATTATTTGATGTGGTGTACTTTCAGTTTGAATTATATTAGGTGGCCTCAATGATAGTGGATTGCATAAATCCTTAATTGGAGTCATCCTGACATATAATTTTATCACTACCTGTTATGTACTTACTGTTGAACTGTAATTTTATGTTTTGTCAATAATAGCATGTACAAACTGTAACCATAGGTCTACTAAACTGTTTTGAATCTTGAATCTTGAAATCTATGCAAGGGGACTGTACAGTACTGACTTAGCCAAGAAACTGATGGTTGAAAAATGGCCAGACACATTAGAAGATGCAATCTGATATGCAGAACATCAAGAAGCAGGGTTAGAGTTATTCAGAGGTATTGTGCGTGACAACAGGGACATGCAAACGATGGAAGTTGACCCTGTGAACCCATCACCACCGTACACACAAAGTCACGCCATGGATGATGCCTTTTTACAAAGCATCCATCTCATGGAAATGACAGCAAAGAAGTGCGACTAAGCAAACACCAAAATAGCAAAACTGGAGGCTAAAATGAGCGATCTCAGACCTTCCTGTGCTCCATCAATGAAGTGTTTTTACTGTAGTAAACAAGGTCATCAGGTCAAAGACTGTTTCAAGAAAAAGAGAGATGAGTTCGTAACGAAAAGTGTTGTCACTGTGAAAGGTTCTGGAAACACCGCACAAAAGTAACAACATTTAAACTAGATGCTGCAAGAATTAACACAAGTGATCGTTGCATGGGACTGTCAATTACATTGAGCAGAGTGCATTGCTGTTCCTTGCTCGACACTGGAGCATGTGTGACCATCTTACATAAAAGACTATTTGATAAACTATGCAGGTGTACTGGATGTACAAGACTATTGAAACCTACATACAGTATATATAGTGTATGTGGACAGAAAATGGATGTACTTGGTACAACTCAAGTCAAAGTGGACAATGCTGACAATATTGATGTGTTGATTGTGAGAGGGAGCTCTCATGATATGATCTTGAGAAATGATACCTTAAAGAGAGGAAAAGGTGTCATAGACTATCCTAAGAAAACATTAACTTGGTTTCACAAAGAGTGGCCGCTAACAGATTACCGAGAGGTAAACAACGTAGCTGAGGTTGGCTCTGATCCAATGGACATTGTGATAGAACCAAGAACTGTTGGTTATACACCAATAGACAGTGTGCTAGCTGAATACAAAGATGTGTTCAGTAACAAAGAAGATCCACATGGATATTGTAAAGGCGAGGCTATCACCATTTATACTGAGGGAGATGCACCCATCAAGCAGAGAAAGTACAGGACACCACTGGTCAAGAAACAAATTATCGAAGATGAAATTGAAAAGATGCTTCAAGATGACATCATACGACCTAGTGCCAGTCCTTGGGCATTGCCAGTGACTTTGGTACCCAAACCTACGAGATTTTGTGTGGACTATCGAAAATTGAACCAGGTGACACGGAAGGACAGGTATCCTGTACCATTGATACAACACATCTTTGATGAGGTGGGTGGAGCTAGTATTTTTACGACTTTAGACCTCAAATCAGGCTATTGCCAAATACCTGTAAAAGAAGAAGATATTCCAAAGACAGCGTTTATATGTCACAAAGGTCTTTATGAATTCAAAAGAATGCCTTTTGGTTTGGCAAATGCACCAAGTCAATTTCAAAGAATTATGGACAAGGTATTAACTGGTCTCATTGGAAATTGTGTACTTGTTTACATAGATGATTTGGTAGTTTACAAAGATGCATATTCACATGCAAATCTTGTGAGGTTGATTTTGGAAAGGTTACGAAAAGCTGGCTTAAAGGTCAAGTCATCAAACTGTTGTTTTGCACAACCGGAAGTGAAATTACTTGGATACATTATCAACAAAAATGGTATCCGAAGTAACCTAGAAAAAGTTGCTGCAATTCAAAATTTGTGTCCACCAAAAGATATCACAGGAGTAAGGTCATTTCTTGGCATGTGTAACTACTATGCCCAGACAGTACCTTTATATGCCCAAATAGCAGAACCCTTATACAAATTGACACTTAAGAGTGAACCATTTGTATGGGGTCAAGAACAACAACAATTTTTGAAACTTTGAAAGATTATTGGGTTCAAACAGTGTCATATAGGAGATATCATAGTACAGGAAGATGAAAATGGCGTCAAGCGAGTAATACAATATGTATCACATCAATTGAGTGGATCCCAATTGAAGTGGGCCGCAATAGAAAAAGAGGCCTATGCTGTAATCTATTGCATGAAGAAACTGCGACCATATTTATGGGGAGCAGAGTTCACAGTATATACTGATCACAAGCCATTAAGATCATTGTTCACAAAAGAAATGAACAATACCAAAGTTCAAAGATGGGCAGTCATTTTGGCTGAATATGGAGCCAAAATTGAGTACATTCAAGGAAGAAGAAAAATCAGGGCAGATATGCTTAGTCGTATTCAACCTGATACTGTAGAAGTGACTGTCTTTGACACAGAAGAATGGGTTGATCCTGATGCATTTCAAAATGATGATGCAATTCAGATAATTCCATTAGAAGCACATGAACTTGACACTGAGTCAATCAAACACGGTCAACAGGAGGAATTTGTGTCTTTAATCAGAGACTCACAAAATGAAGACTCTGGTTATGAAATTTACCAAGGTATTTCATATTCAATCAAACCACCCAATCAAACTGTTCCAAAATATTCACGTTTGGTAATACCTTCGAAATTCAGGACAAAGGTCATTGACCGATGTCACAAAGATGTAGGTCATATGGCAGTTCACAAAACACTCTGTAGAGTGTGTGAATGTTATGTATGGCCAGGCATGCGCAAAGACATTATTGATCAATTGAAACAATGTGCCACTTGCATGGTACATGTACCAAGACAAGATAGAACCAGAATGGGTGAAATGCCGATTCTGGTTTATCCTATGCAAATTGTGGGAATGGATCTCATTGGTCCATTTACTGAAACAGAGAGAGGAAACAAATATTGTTTAAAAATCATTGATCATCTTTCAGGATGGGCTGAAAGCTATCCTATTCCAAACAAATCTGCTTCATCAGTAGAAAATGCATTGGCAAAGGAATTCTTTCCTCGCCATGGCATTCCAGAAGTAATCATTCATGATCAAGGTCAAGAGTTCAATGCACACCATCTTCAAAATTATCTAAAGGGATTAGGAATTGATGTACAACGCACGACAAGCTATAATCCAGAATGTAATGGGAAGGTTGAAAGACTGAATAAAATGCTCAAAGAAATCATAGCTAGACTAGTGAATAATGATGCTTGGAGATGGGAAGAACAACCAGCAAATGCCTTATTAGCATACAGAAACTCCACCAGTAGTGTAACAGGATACATGCCTTTTTACCTCTTATATGGGAGGTAGTGGGTTACCTTTAACAAAAGTGTTAACAACAGGAGGAAACCCAAATGCACTCAAAGGAAGACTAAGTGACTTATCCGATGCACTTACATTAGCTAGAGCACACTTAGCATACTCTACAGAACACAATAGAAACCACATTAACAACAGAGCAAATGCAGGTGAGATAGATGTGGGATCCACAGTAATTTTGAAGGCCAACGAACGATTGACATTGACCTCCAAATGGGACCCACAATATGAGGTATTTAGAACACGTGGGAAGGTCTGCTAGATACGTCATCAGCAAACTGGGAAAACCAAAGTGGTAAATAGAAACAAGCTCAAACTGGTATATCCGGATCTAATCTGGGACGATATCCGCCCTACACCAGTAAGGAACTCTAGGAAGTCAGTAGTTCCACAACCAGATGCTCAGTTGGGTTTCAACCTTGGAGGAGAGCAGATCACTGAGGAACCAGAAGCTGAACAAGCAGAACCACAAGCTAGCACTTCTGCTGATGCTGAGACTAACACCCCAGCTACTACCTTCACTCACAGATACCCTACGAAGTATAGTAAGAGACAGATGGGATGTCCGCTTTTGGAAGACGAAGCCAAGAAGCAGAGATTAGAAGAGGCTATGGAATTAGCCTTGTTCTTATGTCAGCATTGTTAACTTCCATATACATGACTGACATAGTTCCCTTACAGGATGGATTATTAGTGACTGGATGCAGAAAATTCAAACTTCACGTAGCTGAATGGACCATATTGGTTACCTTGGATCAACCAAAGATGGACAATGCTATGGTACCACAATATAACCTAATCAAAGGTAAGATCAAAAGAGCTTTGAGGCTTACTCAAATGACTTGAGGAGAAGCAGATCAATGGATCAGTCGCCTTGACCAGAAAAAGCAAGCCTTGAATGATTTAATAGCTGCTACAGAGCCTGTCAGGTCAAACAGAAGGGTCAAACGAGGCCTGATCAACCTTGGAGGTAGTCTCTTACATTACTTATTTGGGACTGCCACTGGTTCTGATTTTGAAGCTTGCAGACGAGCTGTAGAAGAGACCAGGCAACAACAAAAGAAAATTGTACACCTTGTAAATCAATTGGTGACAGTGGTTAACCACACTCAAGACACTGTGGTTGAAGACCGGAAGCAAATTAATGCTATCAGTCATTACTTGAGTGACACTTTGAGAAGACAAATTAATTCCTTAGTATATTACAACAATAAGGCCAGAGTGGCCGTGTACCAACTCTGGATAGTATTAAATGTTGAAGGAGCTGTATCCACTTATGAATCCATCATAACCGAATGGGAACGAGCATTGGAAAAGTTTAATAGACAAAAGGCTTCACTAGAATTAAATAGATTAACTGAAGAACTATTATCACCAACGCAGTTGCGGGACATATTACAAAAGGCCATAACTCCATTAGCAAGGATGGTAAAACCACTTCAGTGTTATTATGAATACAAAAGGATATTTCCTGTGTGGGCAGGTAAAACACTTATCTACCGTGTCAAGGTACCATTGGTACATGAAATGACCTATTGGCGGTATAACTTACAGTCGTGGCCCAGCCCATACAATACGTCAGGCTATTCAGCCAGAGTGATATTGCCACATAAGGATGTGGTACTAAATCCAAAGACTGGGGAAGTATTCCATCCAGTAGCATGCAATGGATATGGACCAACTGTATGTAGGCCAGGACCTATATACTAGCCAGGCGCGTGGTCATGCGCCAGAGCCATTATCACAGGGAACAAAGAACAAAGACAAAGATGTAAGGTGGAACTCAGTCACAACCTGGGAGTGACTAGGGCATCAGAGATAGCTCGGGGTACTTATGTAATAATTACATGGGGGGAAAGAAGAACTTACCGCTGTGTATCATCACCTGAGAGAACTGTGACATTGGGACCTGGGACATTTATTATAACTGTACGAGAAAAATGTACAATAAGCGGTGCATATTGGAAGTTAACTGGTATGATTGGGAAGTTTGGTAAAGTAAAAGTACTTGCTATGCAGGTGCATACCAGCCTAAAAACTCAACATCAAAGTTCTTATTCCTGAGGGGGACGCCTTAAGGGAATTAGATAAATTAAAACTTAAACAACTGAAACCAGTTAAACAGGTCCATCTTGAACCAATTAAAGCAACTGATGATGATAATGTGTTCATTAATTGGAACTATCATAGCCAACATGTCTCATGGGGTCTACTGTTCGTGCTAGTTCCACTTACAATTGTGGTTATATTATTGAGTGTGTATGTAATAAAGAAGAGAGGACAGTTTCCTGGGATCACTTTGCCCCGGCCAGGTAAAGGAGATCATGATTGTGCTCACCTTGGTGAACGGAACAATGACATTAAGATGAACAATCCAGAAGATCTGTTTGCATACTTTCAGAACTTGAATCTGAAAGATGTTGAAGGACATGAAAAGCATATGGAGTTTGATCAACCTGATAATGAGGCTGTGCCTCAATCTAGGTTACAAATGGAACAATAACAAGGTCAAACTTTGCTTGTTCCACAAGTTGTATGAAGTAGGGTACATTAATGACCTTGTTTCATGTTAATGCTCGAATATGGACAAGGACATTCTTGACTCATGCATGTATTGGATTATGCTTATCTGACAATTGAATTATATAATTATGCTTCTTAGCTTACTTTACTCAAATTTTTATTATTCCTTGTATAAATCATGATAATTGTGACATGATTATAAAGAGGTTCAGCCTGTATCCAGCTGTATATAGTTAAAAGATTAAGGGATCTAATACAATACAGGGCTGACTTCTTGGATAAAGACTTATGATTTGACATGGATTATAAAACTGGAACAATGGCTAAATCATCTGTATGCATAGATGTGGATGGTGTATTATTAAAATGAAATGACTTGAAGACAACATCTTATAAAAGCATGATTGCTTGGTTTTCAAAAGAGTACCTAAAAAGGAATAATCAATTGCACCTTCCACTCCTGGGTTGCATGTGCAGGTGTGTAATAGACGATTTGATCACTTTTTCTTTCCTTTGGAGATATCTTGGGTTCCAATTGAAGGTTCCTTAAGAGAGACACGATAAAGAGCTGTGATATTCACATTGCCATTTCCATATTCTGATTCAACAAATCAAGGCATTTGGAAGCTTAATATCTTGATTAGTAGACAAATTATTCCAAATTGGGATCAAATTTATGGAAATAAGTTAAAATTGTGGACATCTTTGTCCTATCAGGAACTGTTCAATGAACTACAGGAAACAACATCTAAGTTGTATTACAAAGGTGGTAACATTGAAAAATTTCTAGCTCAAGCTTTGCAGTTGCAAAGTGTTAATGTTGAGAGTTATGAAGTTCCAAAGCTAGAAAGTTACTATTTTTGGATACGAGCTCCGGGTACTGGTAAAATATGCCAATTGCATAAGGATAGAAAATGTGTACACTGTCCTCTGGTGGAAGTATTTTCTATCAAATACCAGTGTATAATTACTGGCATTGCTTTAGAGGATAAAAACCTCAGTGTAAATAATTCTATGGACTTTGTTCCATAGTGGCGACCTTAAAAGCCCAAATGTAATGGCTCATGTATATAATTATTGTATATAATCATTGTATATATTGCATGCTTAATCAGTAAACTTATTTAAGGCCTAGAGTTGTTTTGTTGATGATGCCGTGAACTGATGACATCACCTTGGTCTACTGACCTTGGGTGCTCATCAACATAGGGGTATACTTGATCATGGCTCATACACCAGTCTTTAACATTATACAAGACTGAACCTAGAGGTACTCAATACTCTACAAATAATCAATATATAATTACCATATATAATCGCATATGATCACCAAATATAATCATAAATATAATCAAGGTAGTGTAGTATAAAAAGGATGTTGTAAATATAGTGTTATAAATGTAGTAAATATGAGTTGAAAAAGTTTTCAACTACTTAAAGGGGTGGAGGAATGTAAAGTTCATGTCTGTTTTTCTCTCCGCTCAACAGAGAAATCAGTCATAAAACTTTTGTATGTAATAGTGTAAGGAAAGACAATATGTGGTTAACAATGAGGGTTAACAATGTGTATGTATAATATACAGGACTGGCAAGTACACATACATAACTAGCAAGCATCCATTCAACACAATAAACAACTGAGGAATGGATAAGATTACACACTGATAAAGTTGGCACAGGTCCAACAAGTAGGACTGGTAAACAGAAAACAAGTAAGACTGGTAAACAGAACTGGTTTATCAGACCATTATCCTATCATGAGTCATGTTGCTGATGCTGCATTGCAAAACAATGTGTCAAAATGTGATGGATAGGAAGGTCACTAAGATCATAGGTTTGAGAAAGAATAACTTGAATTATATATAAAATAGAGCAAAACAAAGCACAGCATAAGATTGCTTATTTGGTAATGGCAACAATAACCTGACTGTGAAACTAATGTTTTATTGTGTTAACATTAAAAAAAAATCCCTTTGCATCAAGGAAACAAAATGAATAATCACTTGACTGTCGACAATATAAAAACCCGCCAGTGTCCAGAGTACACCTATCAAATAAATATGTATTTGCATAATTAAAAAAAAAAAAAAAGCAGAAGAAACTTCAGTTCACAATACCAGCCTCTCCTGCCACCACCACCCTCAGCCCCCCCCCACACACACACACTCCCCAAAAAAGAAATGTACAATATTACAGATAACTAGTTTCTGTAAGCCATCATCCAGTCCATCTACTTGCTAACATGCAAAATTGTTCAAATAATTCATGTCAAAAGCTACATAATTTATGCATATGAAGATTCAAAATAAACATTCAAAAAGCACTGCTAGGGCTAAACAAACAATGATCCAAGGTAGTCAAACATATCAAAAGTAATTTTAACTTACTTTTGCCTCATGCGCAAATAAACATGGAAGGAAAAGAAAACATACAAATAAATTACATTCATTTACCAGTAATTTCAGAATTTTTAACTATCTGTTTAAAAAAGTAATTTCAGGTAATATACGTCATCTCTATTTACCTGCTACTCCCAAGAACCAATTTGTTAGATGAGGTAAAATGTACATATTTTATCATTTGTTAACCATCTTCATATTTTTGGGTCTTTCAATGATTCAGAGATATGTCCTGAATTGAGTCTGCTTGGAATTTTAGCTCAGTTGACTCATTATCATGAGTCGGCTGAACTTACCGAATGCCGCCCGTGTCGTTCTTCCGTCCCTCTGGTATCCATAGCCAAATTACCTTTCGATCTGCCAAAGATTCTTTTGTCAAATACATTCAAGGACCTGGGAAGGGTTCTTATATATCAGTGTCCAGTAGTAGGCATGGGCCAAGGATCCCCAATCACCGAGATGTAGAAAACGCATCTGATTGTTGCTATGGATATAGTGTTTACTTCTAAATGTAACCCTACTAATTAATTATTCATTCGAAAGTATATTAAAAATCATGAAATGCGAGCAACACCATACAGTAACCAAGGAGCGTTACCTTTTGAAGCAGTAAACCTCTAGCAGCACCCAGATGTGTCCTTATGTAAATTCAAAGCAATAATGCCACCTAGAAAAAGGATGCTTACATGTAAGGCTTCTAATGTTATATCTTATTTGGCTCATGACAGATAAATGAAACAATATATAATTTAGAATATGTAATTACTAAGTCAATCACATGAGCACAGGCTAATCTCACACCCTGTATGGTGCTAATTAGAGGGTTGAAACATCTTAATAAAACTCCTGGCAAAATTGAACCCTTTCCCTACGGAGGACGAGTGAGGGTGGGGAGGAGTCAGGTGGCGGAAGGTATCTAAAGTGTTCTTGTACTTTGCAGAGTCATGGCAAGGAGTTCATATTGTTTCATACTCGACTGAATACTCAGCTTTAACTACAAATCCGGTTTAAGCTTAAAACTTCAACTGGTTCTTAGACATGGTATATTGAGGTGCCTGTCCATAAGACGTGGTCTCAGTTGCACCTACCCAAATGAGAGAAAATGCAATTCATTGTATGCCTGTAGGTATTAGACAATAAGATCTTAAGAAAGAGGTTCCTTTGGAATAGTTGCATTTGCTCCCACGTACAATGAATCTCAATGAGTAAATGTTTAATGGGATGCATGAGAACTCGGTAACTCAGAGCCGGGCCACTTGTTGTTTTACGGTAAAAAAAAAAAAAAAAAAAAAAAAAAAAAAAAATATATATATATATATATATATATATATATATATATATATATATATATAATATGACCCAATGAATGTTAAAATTAAATCCTACTCAATTAAACTTTTACGTCAATTATTTTCTTTATATGAGTAATTGACTCATTAGATTGACTTGCTGTCAGTCCGTGTGCCTTACTCAACACCATCGCTCAAAAAACATTTGCATATTCATGCTTGTGAAAGTACCAAAATATAATATGTACTTATGCTAAACAATACATGAGTTATATGCAAAATATTTATCAGTTCCACAGATGTTGTCTAGTAGATACTGAACGTGTTATCTGCTACCAATATTTCGGGGATGTATCTTGCCATGCCTGGTCTTTTAAGATACTTAGGAATGAGACACATCAATAGCTTGGCACCTTACAAACCATCATACATATTCTTGAAAATACACAAGAGTTATATACGCAACCATTTTTTCAGAATGGCAAGGGTTAAGTTAAAAAAATAACACTTTGGTCTCGTTTATAGTGACACTAATATATGGATTAAAAGTCTCAAAAAGTGATTTCTATTTAAATATTTCAAATCATTTAGAGATGATGATAAGGTTTCGTTTGATGTCCAAAGATTTGAGAATACCCCCAAACCAACTGGAGGTAAAACGTTGTCTTCATCAATGACTTCTATCAATAATACAAGTTTATGGAAAACAATATAAATGGCAGCCCCCTGCCTGAATTTCAGACAAACCGGCCCAAAGAAGGTTAGACTCAGTCGTAATTCACCAAGAAAAGGGTTACATAATGTGTAGCCACCTTTAAAAATTAGTCGTTTATTTGAAATGATCAATTGATATTTAATTTTCATTGTGTAGACCTTCATAGGTTTGCACGGCCAGAACGTCATCTGACTAGTTGTGATTATAAAAGGTTTAGTATTCATCATGTGCACCCTTGTATGCCAAGAGCTCCCGTCATGTGCACAGTTACTTTGCAGTGTGCTGCCCTCAACAGGCTATGTGCCACAGCCAAACAGTGGCGACGTCAATCGGTTTTGAACAGTCGGTTTTCTGATGAGTGTCGTGAAAAGCAACTGTCAACACATTTTGTTGCGCCAACAAATACAGCGTAAGGTTTACATTAAAACCTAGTGTGATAGTTCAGTCGTGTCACTATCATGCAGTCTTTACATGTGGATAGGGACATAAATATATCTTCTACAGTCTAACCAAACTAAAGGAGGTGCGGTGACACCAACCAATGTTACTAACCTGAATATGTTATCGGGCATTTTACATGGCATTTCTATTGGATGAGGTTTTAAGGCAAAATATATTACACAAGAGGACTATGTGTTTGAGAATCTGCCTACGAGATTTTAAGCAGGTTCCTCTGACAAAACAGGTTCCACTGTGCTAAGAAATAACAGTTTCTTGATGAGACCATCCCTGTAAATGACCGCAGTTAAACAAATGTAACTAGTTACAGGAACCGTACTTATGTCATGTGACATTCTCCTATTGGCAAAATTTGATAAGTAACGGTTAGGTTTGTTTTAAATACTTTGTAAATATATATATATATATATATATATATATATATATATATATATATATATATATATATATATGTGTGTGTGTGTGTGTGTGTGTGTGTGTGTGTGTGTGAAACAATTACCACTCATATGGTAATATATGAAAACATATTTCAGCAGACAAGCCTTCCTGACTCCAACTAACAAAAGTTCACCAAACCTGCATGTGCATGCATAATGATCATCAAATATACAACGGAACACGAGTGACATTTTCCAAATAAATAACGCCCAAAATATGAAACACAGTCTTTGTTTGGAATTTCTATTTGCATGCCTACATGACTGATTCATTTATGACTCGGGGGTTTTTCCCATACATTTGAATCCACTTTGCGAGGTCTCACCCGACAATATTTTGCCATTCGAGCTGATCTATATTCTGGCATAGTAATTTTGCAACAATTATTTTGATGTAGCTCATGATATTCCTGTTTTGTGTGGTTTATGGTTAATTATACACAGCCCACAAAAAATATACAATGGAATACGTCCTACAACCGGTTTGTGGGTCATTCCCATTGTATAGCGGGCCAATCATAATCCTCAAACCGGACCTTGGACAGGGTATACCAAGTATAGCTTACCAGTTTCTGGGCATTTATAGCTTCCCATAATATCTGGTCAGATGTTTTAATTTGTACGTTTCTGAATTCCCCTAGGTAGCGCATTGTATTTAAGGGAAATATGGTTTATGGTCATTTTTCAACTACACATAAATCAAACAACTGCCCACCAGACGGTCTTGTGATTACAATTCTGACCATAGACCAACCCAGACACACACACACACACACACACACACACACACACACACACATACATATATATATATATATATATATATATATATACATACTCTCCATGCAGAAATGGATCGATACACCTGCCCGTGCTTACTGTTACCGTCATGATAGGACGCATCGTGACCCCTGTGTCGATCAGCTTCTCCGATAAGGAACGCCTGTCTTGTAAGACCACATTTTCATGACACTTTGTTTAAGACTTTTCATCTTATCCACACCTCATATTAAAGCCCACCTGTCTCGAGACTAAGAGTTGGTCATCCCTAGTTTTTGTTTTATTTTATTTTTTTTTTTTTTTTTTTATTTTTTTTTTTTTAATTTAATTTTTTATTATGATTATTATTTTTTTTGGTGACAAATCACACTGTACCACACTCCCTGTGTTAATGTGTCTCCCAATAGCTTTGCAAAAGCTGTGGTTCAGAAAAATTATCTCTGGGTTTTTAAGTAAATAGACTCTTTTGGAACCCGGCAAGGAGCACTTGAAGACGATCTCCTGCATAACTTTACTTCTTGGCAAAAAAGTGGATTCATTTAAAGGCTTTTAAAGCATAATTGATCACCGTCAAGTACCACCAATCGGGTCCTAAATTCCACTTTATGTTCTTTGCGTCGGCGGATTTGAATGTTCGTGTTAACAGGGAAGCGCAAGATCTTTGGTGTTGAGAAGAATATACACTTATCTGTCACACACCATGATCTATAAAGAAAATGTTATGATATATTAGTGCAGGTCTATTTTACATAAAGAGGGACACAATTTGTGGAATACAGTCGGACAAAACAAGTCCTCCTACATGTTACCAAATATACCTAAGAGTCCCTTATGAAACATACCAGACTGAACTAGTATTCCACACACGCTAATTTCACTGCAAGAACAAGCACCTAATAAAACTGCAGCATGAGCAAGAATCCAATGGTAAATTTGACACAATGTGTTAAAAGAGGCGTGTTTGACAATTATTGATCAGGTGACAGAGTATTCCAACGTGAGGTAACGGGCTTGTTGAATAAAACCAGCTAAGCCTGTCCTTGCTTCTACCTGCATTATGAAACCAGTTTTAGGCCCTTGCAGCGTTTTCTCCATAAAATTTGTCTGTTTTGGCGTGTCACCTGTAACACAATTTATTTTAAAAACAGAAAATCCATTTTTCTGTTTTTTGGCTGAATTTACGGAAATTGGGAACATGTTGCTGCGAATTTAGGATTCTGATGCCTGTTAGGTCTACAGATCTACATTTTGTATGAGTAGAAACACTCATTCTGTACAAAAGCTTGGAAAAAAGGTCCCAACTGAGTGGATCCACTCACTTTGGACCTGCTGCACAATGCCATCGATGAGTAGGAATCCTCATTCGGTACAAAATATCCCAAATGAGGCCCAAATGAGGGGAACCACTCAATCAGACTAGCTGCATCAAGGCTTTGGTGAGTGGAAACACTCGGCTACCTGGCACAAGAAATTCGAAGCGGGGCCCACACGAGGGAAAATACTCATTAGCCCTTGTGTGGCTGCATGAAAGCTTAAGGTGACCGGTGAGTGGAGACACTCAGTTGATCCCGAATCATGTCAAAAGGAGGGAAAACACTCACTTGAAAGACCAGAGCTGTTTGTTTTTAATTTTATTAGAGTGAAGCCACTCACCCTTTTCAAATGCCATGAAAAATTGAAATGAATGAAATGATATATTTTTTTTTTAAATGTAGAACATTTGACTGGTACCCTCGTATACAAAAACAGAGTTCGTATTTTGAGCCCTGGATTTTGAGGTTTTAGGGGCGTTTGATGTAAGTAGCGTATCAGTTGAGGAGTGTGGAGTCTGGGGTTAGGTAAAAACTTTTAAAATATTCATGCCAAAAGATTGCCAGTTCATCAAACATGGCGCTGGAAGGGAGGAGGGTGACCTATTTGGTCCTTAGTCATCTTCCGCGTCCTGTTGGCGTTCATTTGTTAGAACCCATGACAAAATGCGTAAACATTTGTGCCAAAGCTGTATACCTTCATGAGTGAAGTTTTACTTGCTGACATGGACCGACACAGGGATAACTACAGTACACGCCAAATCTTTCTTCCGTGTGATACACCCAAGTTTGTTTGGGAATCCTCGATACAGGGCAAACTATACAGTGGTGGATGTAGGATTTCAGGAAAGGGGGATCAGTGACTTAAACAAAGCCCAAAGCGCGCGTGTGAAAGTGACAAAGGCCACAGCGGCGGAGGGGGGATTTAAAAAAAAATAGATGCTCTGAGATGCATTTTCCTGGCATTTGAGACTGTATTTTAATAGCATAATTTGATTTCTCTGAGACACAAAATCCACTGCATTTGGCCTCCCTGCTGCTGGGAGGGGGGATAAGCATACACATTTCACTTCATGGCATTTGGTATACGTAATGATAATAGTTCTTACCTTTTGTCCATCCATAGTTTCTTTGGATCTTATCTTTTCAAGTTTTGGCGTCTTCATAAGAAAACGATCCATATTTATTGCAAATACCAATTATTTTAAGCCCAACATTAAAGCAAGCAAACATGTCACTGTGTGGATTAAATCATTACGTGTCAAAGTTAGGTCATGACTCCATTCACATGCATCATTCACAAGAGCAAGCCCGGTGGCCGCAGGGAGTATCCGGGCCGAATGACACTCACTGACCCTTGCATTTAAAATTTGACCAAACCCAGGACACTGGCCGGGAAGTCAAGTGCTGCACCCATCTCCACATCTGGAAGTAGTTTCACATGCAACTGCCTCTCTGGGCTACCTCTGCAGTGTGGTTGTATTGAAACATGCTGTATGCTAGCTGCTGGGTTGTACGATTTCCTTATCTCAGTTTGCAACTAAAACTGAATATGTAAGCCTATGTACTTCTTTCTGGTCTTGTTAATGAGTCCCACGTCGTTTATCTTCTCTGTCTCCCTTTCCTCTTTCTTTTTTTTCTTTTCTTTTTTTTTTTTTTTGTGGACACCAAAAAAGGGGAGTCCAGGACCAGTCTGACTCCCCTCTAAATTTGCCCCTGCTATAGACTTTTGATCGCCAAAAATTCTTACATAATTGCCTTTGTCTCCTGGTGTTAAAAATATGCTTTTCTGCAAAATTGCCCTGAATTGGGTAAAACTCATCATGTGCTTTCCATTCAAAAACTGTTGGAAAGCCCTTGTCAGAAGACGAGAACACATGAAAGCCCTTTCTTTACAATGCAAAGTCTGTGGTCTACGAAAGTGTCATTAAAAACGTAGCAAAGTGCATGTATTTAACCTCTGTCAAATACGACTGCACAGGACCAGCATTCCCATATTTTCCATTCAAGACCACAGTCCATTTAGGCTGCAATTGGCTCCCCAACTCCGGTTTGTGTCCAGCTTATTATGTGTGATACGTAAAGTCATAATCTCTACACCCTTCATGAGGTTTCTTTCACCCATACCCCGCAATAAAAAAAATTCAAATGATCTGGGGGGGTTTTCATAAAAACTACTTAACAGGTTCCGCAGTGGGATGCAGGAAAACACCCAAGACATATCTGATATTTAAAGTGTGTGTGTATCAACACACTCTTTTCTTTCTATCTTTCTTTCTTTCTTTCTTTCTTTCTTTCTTTCTTTCTTTCTTTCTTTCTTTCTTTCTTTCTTTCTTTCTTTCTTTCTTTCTTTCTTTCTTTCTTTCTTTCTTTCTTTCTTTCTATCTGTCTGTCTGTCTGTCCAGACAAAGCGCGTCTGTCCGTCCGTCCGTCCGTCCGCCCTTCCTTCTTTCCCTCCTTCCTTCTTTCCTTCTTCCTTCCTTCTTTACCAGTGAATTTGTCCATCACTTTTCTCTGACACCATTTTACCTAGAAACTCCAAACTTGGCAGGATTGTACTTCCATACAAGGAGTTTGACCTTTTTATGCACAGGAATGAAGATGTTTAAAATTATGCAAATAAGGGGAATTTGGAATTTTAAATCTTGAATATCTTCAAAAGTATGATAGATAGCGATGTCATTCCAACTTTTTTACCATTTTGTATCTCTTGAATGTAAAACAAAAATTGTAGCAATTCAAATTATGCTAATTAGCACCATTAGAAATTTTAAATCGTGAATAACTTTAAAAGCTATAATAGATAGAGATGCCATTCCAACTTCTACTCCTGTGTTATGGAATAGTTGTACATTGCCATACCAATATGCTTTGAAGACACACACACCGATTTGCTATGCAGCAAATCATCTTTTCTAGTTTTGGACATTTCTTTTCCAGTCCACAGATATAAATGAGCACAAAAGCGAAGAAATACTGACTATATGACTTTAGCCAAATTTTTTAACATTCACCCATGATAAACAATTGAAAACAAACCAGCAAAACGTTTTGGCTATGAGGTATGGCGCTCATCAGGGAGTGTTATAAGCTGGGTCAAAATGTGAAGCATGACAGTCTATAAAATGTTTGCCATCATGTGATCAAATCAGTCGGCCACGCAACATCCACTTTTGGGGTGGGGGTAAATGATCAAATGACCCCCCCCCCCCCCCATGAGATAATAATTCCTGATGCAGATTTCTTGAATCCATTCCCCACCTCGAGCCCATACAACAAATCACAAAAGTGTGTATTCGCATTGTGATATGTGTCAGATAGAAAAAATAAGCAGTTTTCAGGTCAATTTTAAGTTTTGTCCAATTCAACTCTATCGGCCATTGGTATTCAATAGTCCCTCTATAGCTGTCATCAGACAGAAATGATTACCTATACGATTTCCTGGGTCACTCCATCCTCACATTGAGTATGGAGATCAGACACCCTCCACACCCTGTCCTGGGACCACTGCTTTTTACCTTATGGCTAAACAGTGTAACACTGCTTACATGGACAGCTGGAGATTGTTATGACTGGCTAAGATGCAACTGGACCCAGTGTAGGAATGCACCAAAACCACTGGCTATATTTATATCACAGTGACACAGAAGAGGACGTTTCTCTGTGATCCTGCTCAAAGGACTAAAAACCACAGGTACCCACCAAATCTGAAACAAAAACACATAACTTCAACAGAGGTACATGTTTTTGCATGTGCGAAAGAATAAGTAAAACGCAAACATGTGTAGTACCTAATTAGACAGTGTGATTACCATATCCAAATCGTAGTCCTAATGAAACAAATCCAAGTCAATTCCGACCAAAGGCAATGTTCCTTGGTATGTATAGCTGAAACATATATAGTTCGTATTTATCCAAAAGAGACCAAAACGTAAGTGCAAAGGTCCATAGGGGGGAAAAAAACCTTATCTAGTTTTCACATGACAGAATGCAAAAAGTTTTGTTTGAAATTATAGGCCTATTTCAGTAAATTGGCTTGAACAGTTGTATCATTCATGCACATACAGGACCATACAATTTATGAAAAGGGACCAAAATTTGCATCACATCAAAGAATTTGTAAGCGGAGGTTCTTAACTTGTTGAAAATGTCTATAAAATTCAGTATCTAAAAAGGTACTACTTGCAACCACCATCTCAACAATGATCATCATCCATATAAGTCCACACACTGACACCAACACCAACATCAATCCATCAGAAAAGCCCTCTAGGCCTAAAATGACCATCAATAAGAATCTAAACAACATGATTATATAATTCGATGTGTTTTAGGCATGTAGTTAAAGATATGATGTTGTTTTAAAGGAGATAAACTAAGAGTATTTCAAAAAGAAAAGTGTTTGAATTTCCAAATATAGTAAGTACATTGGTTCAAATGTTAAACATCAGCCAGAAGCAAGTGACATTAGGCCTCAAATCATTAAAGCGTAGTCAAAAATGCATTACAATAGTCAAAATTTGTAAGGATAGCAGTCACATTTCAAGTTGGTTTCCAGAAGTATTTTTGAAAGGACATTTAAATGTTCAAGATTGAAATGTTCCTAAAGGTAACTGTAAGTATAACTGTTTTCCTGTAACAGTTTTAATTTTTTTCATTTATAATAAGACGTAGTTCAACTTGTCAGTCAGTTGATTTAGATGTTAATTATTTATACAAAAGAGAGACAGAGAAAGAGTACATTAAACACTTTGAGCCAACCTGACATGACCTTCATAATAACAAACTATATTCATCAGACAATTATAAAAAACAACATCAGTTTCACTACACTTGGAACACTTAGGTATTCATTAAGTATCTCAATTGTCGAGTGATACCACTATGACAGGAACAAGATGCAGGAGCCAACTAGAAAAGAAGATTTGCTTCGAAGCAAACCTGTCTGTGTGCCTTCAAAAGTTGTAAATAATAATACCTACAACTTTTGTCCTGGGGTACTTCAAATTCCATTAAGCTGATGGCTGCATGAAAATTTCAAGGTACAAATGACCTTGACATTTAAAGGTCATATGTAAATTACAAAAATATACAGTGTTACAATACCTACAATTTAAGCCCAACATGAGCCAAATCATAGAGAAGTTGACCAAGTTTAGTACGACAAGATGAAACTTTCAAAGGTCCGAATGACATTGACCTTTGATTTTACAAGTTACCTGTTATTACAAAAACACGCAGTTTTGTAATATCTACAAGTTGAGCCCAACATGATTAAAATTGGATGAAAATTGACCAAGTCATGGCTGGAAGAAATTTTCAAAGGTCCAGATAACCTTGACCTTGATCCTTGGAGGCCACAATAAGTAAAATTTGCAGTGTTACAATAGCTACAATTTGAGTCCAACATGATTAAATTTGGATAAAAGATTGAGTTATGGCTACATGAGAATTTCAAAGGTCCAAATGATCTTGATGTTTGAAATATATAGGTCACTTGTAAGTCACAAAATGTGTAGTGTTACATTAGCTACAATTCGAGCCCAACATGATCAAAATCAGATATACATTGACTGAGTTATGGCTACATGAAAATTTCAAAGGTCCAAATGACCTGGACCTTTGACCTTTAGAGTTTATTTGTAAATTACAAAAATATGCAGTGTTGCAATACCTACAACTGGGGTCCAACATGGTTAAAATTGGTTGAAAATTGACAGAGTTATGGCTAGATGAAAATTTTAAAGGTCCAAATGACCTTGATTTTTTACCTTTACAGGTTGCATGTAAATTACAAAAACGTGCAGTGATACAATCATATTCATGGAATAAGAATTGATTTTCTGTATCTATAATAATTTTGGAGATATTCAAGATATAAATCTTCAAATGACCCTAATTTGCATAATTTTCAAAACCGTTGAACTTTTTTTACAAAAATTCAATACTCCATGTATGGAAGTATAATTATGCCAAGTTTTGGGGTTTCTACGTATAATGGTTTTCAAATGAAATGTCTGACAAATTTGCTTGGAAAGAAAGAAAGAAAGAAAGAAAGAAAGAAAGAAGGGAGGGAGGGAGAGAGAGAGAGAGAGAGAGAGAGAGAGAAAGAAAGAAAGAAAGAAAGAAAGAAAGAAAGAAAGAAAGAAAGAAAGAAAGAAAGAAAGAAAGAAAGAAAGAAAGAAAGAAAGAAAGAAAGAAAGAAAGAAAGAAAGAAAGAAAGAAAGAAAGAAAGAAAGAAAGAAAGAAAGAAAGAAAGAAAGAAAGAAAGAAAGAAAGAAAGAGAGAAAAACAATATACCTGTGTTGGTACACAGACATAAATAGAACAGATAATAGACCTTGGATGCATAATTGGTTCAAACACTGTCTAGAAACACTTGGAAGTTCCATTAAAAAAATGAACTTTGAAGGTCTGAAAATCACGGCTGGTCTTTTTGATCCTTGGAAAATCCCAAATTATCCTATTGCATTAGTTTTAAAATGGACTCCATTTCATTATTTTTCATTGTTATGCCCCTTTCCTAATGGAGGAGGGGCATACAGAAATCACTTATTTCATCCATCCGCGTGTCCATGCGTCCCTGTCCGCAATTGTGTCCGGTGTATAACTCGCTTATACCTCAACTTAAATTGATGAAACTTTTTAACATAGGTGAATTTTCACATAAGGGTGCATCATGTACCAAAATTATGTCGCTAGGTCAAGTATCTGGGTCACAGTGACAGATTCTTGTATTTCGTGTCCAGATTATATATAACTCCTTTACTTTATGTGACTTAGATTAATGAAACTTTACGCAGATGTATCTACACATAAAGGTGTGTCATGTACCGAAAGTAGGTCACCAGATAAAGTATCTGGGTCACGGTGACAAAATCATGTAAAACTACATGACACTTCATGGCGGAACTGTAATTCTGCTCTTATAGTTAGATTACTTAACCTTTACACACAGGTGCAACTACGCATAAGGGTGTGTCATGAACCAAAAGTCGGTCACTAGATCAAGTATCTGGATCACAGTGACATATTCTGGTAAAATCGTATCAGGGCTATAAATCCTTTACTATTTAACTTAATTTCATGAAACTTCACACATACATGTATCTTGACCTGAAAGTGTGTCATGAAACAATAGCAGGTCAGTAGGTCAAGTATCTGGGTCATGGTGATACATTATGTAAAACTACATTACACTTCATGCCCGGGTTATAATTCAGTTGTCCTTTGACTGAGAATCATGAAACTTTGCACACATGTGTATCTGGACACAATAGTGTGTCATACATAAAAGTAGGTCAGTATGTCAAGTATCTTGGTCACAGTGATAGCCTATTTTTATTGACTACAGTCATTCTAAAACGAGACCTGTAATTAGCAAGGTTATAAATGAGGCGAAAGGGCATGGATCTCGCAATATCTGGTTGCCTTTTAGTTATATTTATATACAATGTTCTGCTGGTTTGCACATAGCCTATTCAATAAAGTTAATGATCCTGAGCAAAATAATCAACTAAAGATTTAAATGATGGACTCATGAAATTGAGACTCGAACTTCTGCAAAAAAAACTTTAAACTTCAGACCTAGCCTTCGGTTGTAGGATTATAGATTAAAAAAGAAATAAAAGATAAAGCAGCAGTTTTACCTGCACCCGCTCCCCATCAGCTATATTGCACAGACTGACTATGAATCACATCCTTCATCTCCATGCATATGTGTTGTATTGCATATTGGTATATTTTAATTATAAACTTTACATTTCATGCACAAGAATATGGAATTAAAAAAAAAAAACACACACACACACACACACACACACACACACACACACACACACACACACACATTCTGCAGGGCCGCGAATGACGTGCAACTTGAATTCATATGATGACAGGGGTTCGCAGTAGTGTTAACATAATTTGGTAGTAACAACATAGATTCAATTGTTGTTTGCTAACTCTCCAGTCAAAACACACCTATGAATAAAAACTAAGTATAAAAAAGAGAGGATTGCGAAATGATGTTCTGTCTTATGCATGGGGAGGTTTTAATTGAATGGATTTAGTATTTCGTGACTGTACATGTACATATTTATAATCTTATAAAGAAATGGTACAATGGATTAGAATGAACTTTGCCGTTTCAATTTTGACGACCAACCAGCTTCATTTTTGTGAAACTGAAATATTCACAACTCAACTTGGAAAATCAACACTATCAGTAGGACTTTTACTATATATTTTGTGTTAAATTAGAGTAGCCGAGATAAAAATGTTCCTCATATTCATGATCATGTAAGAATACATGTTACAACGCATCAAATAAATATTTAACTGGGAGTGATTTTAATGTGGAAAACTGATCTACAGTCTGTCTTAACTCTTAAAGAGATCCATGACCCATAATATTCCATAATGTACAACAATTTCAATATTACATTTTATGTTATACCACATGACCATACAAACTTCCACACAAACTAGGGTGGATTTTCTTTGAACGTCACAAAAGTTTCTTCCTAATGACCACTTGAAATACTGGTTTTTTAACAAAACTTTATTTTTCTAAAGAACTAATAATTGTGCAATGATGAACCACTAACCTCACAGGAGTTGATGTTAGTTTATGATTCACTACCGTTAGGTTTATGTTGAAGTATGCTAGAAATCAAAGTTTTTATTATTTAATTCAAAATTTCTCATATTTGAGTATTTTTAGCAGTTTTTATGGAGGAAATTTTTTTCTTGGTCCAACAAAAAGTTATAGGTATAGGGGTTTGGTCAAAGCCAATAGCAGCAGCAACTCACATTGAAGTTATTTTGAATGACAAAAAGGTTTCATTTTAGAGGTCACACTAGATCAGACAGACTGCAAATGTAAACAGAAGTGTGATTATAAAAAGTTGGTTGCAAGAGGGGAGTGGTCTCTTTATTGGGGATTTTAAATGAATATTCTACTGTATTATTGGTATGTACATTTATATACATGCTAAATAACAGTCATTGAGGAACAAATGTATACAAGATATATTATTTTGGTTTGAATTTTGCACCCGTTTTAAATTCATAGAGAGTAAGTCACCAAAACTAGAAAATATTTGGAAATTGACAAAATTATTCAAAAGAGGAGTTCACTTACAGTAGAAACAATATGTTAAATTGTCAGTGTTACATATTTATTGTTTATCATTTGGCACAATTCAAGCTAAGAGATGTCAGGGTTGAATGTAGTAGAGGCAATGTATCCCCTTGTCACACTAGTAATTTCATATTACCTGCATGGGCATCATAAAAAGTTACCAATTGGATGCCTTTCAAGATGACTTACACAAACCAAGCTTTTAATGATAGCCTTCTTTCTGTATACAAAGCCACATCATTTTTTTTTAATAACAAAAATTGATTTTTTCTTCCTTTTTTTTAAAAATAGGCACATAGACCCATAGATAAGTCATTTAATATCTCGTTAATTTACACTTTTCCCAGGAATAAGCAGCTTTTAGCTGTTTCTTCCTATTATACATAAGCTTAAGAATACAGGGTTTATAAATTTGTCCAAATTACATAACTTGACAGAGCCAAACCAAACGAACATTCTTTACAATCTACATTATCTCTGACTTTTTAGGCTCCCTCCTATTTTCAAATTTTGGTCATCTAGCCCGTAAACCACAAAAAAAAAAAAAAAAAAAAAAAGGGGGGGGGGGGCTTTTTGGAAAAGGTAAATCACATAGTTATGGCAGGGAAGTGCCAGAGAGGCATTTCCCTGGTTACAGCAAGTAGTTTGCATGCCTTTTTTTGGGGGGGGGGGGATTTCAATGTTAATGGTAAAAGTGTTGGTTGTATTTCAATTTAAGGCAATGCTCAATGTAAAAGTTCAGAACTGATAATTTAACGAAAGCATTTTTATTAAATGAAATACATTAAAATCGTTCATACCCATTACATGAAAAACTACATGTACAACTGAGTCAACACTTCAGTTTCTCTCTCTACCTTCCTTGGTTACAGACTGTCTGAATGAGCAATGATAGGAGTACATTTTGATTCTCATTTTGTCCAAATGTTGATTGAAATCTAAGATTTGTATTTTCTCAGCGTAATCACTGCATGTATTTTAATCGGCAACAGTCAACGTCGCATGAAAGATAAAAGAATGAAACATACATGTTTGCATATATGCAGTGACAGAATCTAAAATATGAGCAATTCGTAATGTATATGATCGGCCGGCTAGTCAGTATCACACAAAGGTTGCCATCAATGGCTGGAAATTGTGATAATTCATTGTTTATGGCTGAAGATTGAGGGGTTAATATGGAAATTGGTGGTATGAATGTTTTGATATTGTCAAAAAAACAGAAAATGTAGCTTTATTACAGCACAAAATTTGACCAGGCTGACATAAACAAAAAAGAAATAAATAAATAAAAAAATAAAAAATCTCAGACAACACATCGCAACGTGTGTAAATACTCCTCTGAATGCGTGCTTGGTCTTAAAAGTAGCCCACCATGTTGTATGAGTGTGAAGAGGCCCAACCAGTGAGTACAGAATTGTAAGTGGCAAAATGAACCAATGAAGATCAATGAAAATTTCCATTTGATACATTGGAAATTTGATGTTTTATTTAGTCTGCATGCAAATGATAGAACAAACTCAATGGTACAAAGTAATTTCAATCTGATGAAGATCTCAATTTGAAATTATTGGTGTTTTTATCACTATGTGAATTCAAGAATAAACTACAGCAATATATTGGGGGTTGGAGGGGTTGAGGGTAAGGGTACAGTGTATTTCTGCACTGCGGCACAGGGGCATATTCTTTTTTGAGTACCAACATCATACTGAAGGCCTCCAATTTTCCCTACTGGCCAGTATTTCGGAATATTCTTATTTTCTGTACTCTGTATTGGGGGAAAATAATTTACTCTACTAGCACAATTGGAAGCCACCTGCCTTACCCCCATACACTCAATCTTCTTGCATGAACAGCGTCCAAACAACAAAAACTCTTTGTGCATCAGCTGAATTAGTAGACCTGCGGCATAGAGGGCCCTTCAGGGGTCATACCCCAACCCGTGGTATAACAAGTTACAACCTATATTTTCTTATAGGTATATATGTCCTCTTCATGAAAAAATAGGTTGTGGAATCTGAAAAGCGTTTTATCATATATATTTCTGCCCGTTTCCATGACAACCTAAGCCATTTCTGAGACAACTAAAATTTGTCCTTAAAAATAATAACTTTGGTAATACTGCTTGCGGAAAGGCTAAATAAACATCAAAATGTGCTCAATTGCTCAAATATAGTAAAAAAAATACAGAATTTGCTCAAAAAGCCTAATTATCATATGTTAATTTATGCAAATATATGAAATTTACATCGAAATTAAGTATTGTGCGACGGATAACATACTATATTTACTAAGATATAGTTTTGTTTATTTAAAAAAAGCCAAAATGATTAGGAACAGTACTCATACAAGTTTTATTTATCATGTTCATATGAGTATACCATATGCATATTACTTAATATGCTAATATGGCTATCATATGTCATCTTTGCTTAGGGAACCGTGATAACAATTGCCAAAACAACTGATAAAGTAAGATAGTACTTTGTACCATGTATTCACACCTACACGTAATTTACAGTGAACCATCCCTTGGAGTCCTGCAACAAAACTAATGTATCTCTGGCATCAAACTATAATTCAAGATGCCTTTTAGTAAAGGAAAACAGTATAAGTACATGTACACACCAGATATAGAAAGCTGATCAATGATGGTCACGGTTTGGAGATTCTACGCCAAGATTCAATTATCATCTTCCTCATCATCACTGTCTGTTTCAGTGTCAAAAGTGTCATTTGCACACTCATGTCCAAGGCATGCACATAATTCTGTGCATTTAAGTCCTGTCTGGAGGCAATGGTACTTTCTTGGGACAGTACACTCAATATCGGTGCAATACATATGAGTCAGGCTGCGGACTTCCAGTGGGGCTAGCTCATTGGTATACATCGAAGGCTTGAGGTAGCCATCATTAGACATTTCCAAGCCGTTACCATTGGGATCCCACACTTTAGGGTTAGGAATGTGACTGTTGTATTGGTGTCTTTTTGTCCAAAACCACTTCCTAGTTGTCATTACCCTATTCCACAGTCCGAACTCTTTACTCTCCATAAGCTAACCTGTCCCGGCCTAACCTATATACATATAAAAGTACTATTGTCCAAATTGCACACGTTCCCCTGTAAAATTTTGACATAGGCTGTATTAGCCGAAATAAATTAAAGGGTCTTTGGCAAGTAACTACTCAACATGTTTCGGAGCCTTTTACCCGTACATGTCTCTCTGAGTAGCGGCTCCTTGTCAAAGCTAAATATTCAGCAAAGACAACCCACATAATAATGAATAAATATGAACGTGGCAAATGATGAATACGCTAAATACGTAAAGTTTTGCATATACATGTAGACCTTCATTATGAAAGAAGAATACCTGGCAAACAAACTATAATTACCAAATTTGTGTAGTACAGGTTCAGTTAAGAACAATTTGACTTACCCCTGAACCAATATGTACCCTTTCTAGCTGGACAGCTTATTCTAGTTAAACCATCCGCCAGTGTTTAACTGAAGTGGAAACAAGCTGGGGCATTATATTCAGTCCCAGTGATTAAAAATAAACAGTTGCAGGTAGACCACCTGTATAAACCAAGGGAAATCCTAACAATGACTGCAACAATGTACATCCTGCACCAGGAATGTAAAACAAACTCCATGATGACACCTACTCCTCGAACAATTAAGCTCTATTTCATTGCCAACCCTGAGTCAATGCATCAACGTAATGTGTCAGGTTTGTGATATTTGAAAAATTGCTGTCACTTTTGAGTAATTTTTTAACATTGAGTCAAAGTGCATTTAGGCATGTCAGAAAAGAATAAAAGTTATTAGCATTTATGCCATAAACATGTTATCAAAACAATTTTTCTTAACAGGATTTTGAGTACAATTAAGCAAACATGTTACTGTGGTAGGCCGCTGCTTGCTACCGATTGTCATTTGTATTGCAGTCAAGAGAATGCAATGAAAATATTAACCAGATATCAAGTACAATTAGGCAAGCTTCTAACTGTCGTAGGCCGCTACTCGCTACCGATGGCCCCTGGGGGTTTAACCTAAGAGAAATCAAGCTAGCCTGAAATGTTTGAAAGGTGAACATTAAAACAGAATGATGTCAAAAGATAAAATTAAGTCGAAAAAAAGGCAAGTCTAAAATCTCTACAATTATTGAAGCCAAACTTTCTAACCATTTCCGGATATTTACAGCAAAATTTGTAGAAATATTTGATCAAAAGTACATCTTTGAATCTTCCTGACTCAAGTTTATTGTAAATAAAAATTTGGTTCGAGATGCAAAGTCCTGAAATTTAGAATAAATACGACCAAATCTCAAAGTCTGTGAAAAAAAAACGTATTATATCCAATAGTATCCGAAATAATACTGCCTGGGAAAGGATAATTAACTACTTCAAAGTTAAACTTATCTATTTTGTGATAGATTTTAATACAAAACCGGTCATTTGTGACCTGATTATCCAAGTCCAAAAACACATCTCTGAAACCATCTGAATTGTTACCCTCCAAAGGGATATCTTTTGGGTAAATTTCTTTAGCAAATTTACTGAAATTTTGTACATTTACACAAGCAATGCCATCAAAATATCTTGCGTTGTTTGATAATTTTGTAGCCATTTGAAAGTCCTTTTTCTTCAGTACCATATACTTAAATTCATGCCAGGTTAAATACAAATCTGCCGACAAAGGGGAGCAGTTGCTACCCATTGCGATGCCTTTTATTTGTTGAAAAAACAATGGTCCGCATTGAACAAAAGTATTATCCAAAAGAAATTTTATAGCATCTATCAAAGTTTCAACAGTGTACGATTTAATGTTACTTTTTGAATATTTGTTGTGTTATGCTTTCCTTGTATATGAATTAATATTAATGTATGGTTTACCATTATGGTTAAACATTTTGCTTATTAATTCTAAAAGTGAACTTTTGACTTCATCTATGGGTAGATTTGTGGGCAGTGGAGAAAAATCAAAACATTTGATATTTTTTGCTTTTGCATCTTTGATTTTAGATACTAACTCGGAAGAATTGCTAATACTCCAAAAACGATTTAATTCACTGTTTCTAGAAATTGCATTACAGTATTTACGAAAATGATTCCTAATTGCAGTCAAACACAATGTTCCTTCTTTTGATAATTGTTTTCTTGTACATTTTGCAGCACCTGCTATGAATCTAGATTTAAAAGGGTTTTTATGTAATTTGGGTATCCAGAACAAAAGTGGAATAGAGAAGTCCTCTTCAGAAATATTGGTATTAAAATTCCTTTTCGTCTCATCTTTATGTGTATCTATCAAATTATCAATGGATTGTTTGTGTAATTTATAAACATCATTTCCTCTTATGTCTGAAATATTGTTTATACCAAGTTCTTTTTTCAAAACATCCAGATAATATTTTTTGCAGATGATCCCAAGATTGTTCCCTGCCTTATGTATGTTAGTGACTACAAAACTTTCTTGTAGTTCTTTGACTGCTTTTGAAACTTCAGGTTGTTTTAGATTAACCGTATTGAAATTCTTAATGTGGGATTTGTAACAGTAAATTCTTTTTCTACAGACTTTTTTCAAGTTTGATAACCGTCCTTTAAATTCCTGAAATTCTATTTTTCTTTCTTTGCCCATCTCATACGGTAGGAATCAAATGCATCACATGTATCCTGAAAAAATACTGTCAATGTTCAACTTGGGGCATATCCGAAATTTTGTACCTTTTTTCATAATTTCTTTTAAACTTGAATTTTGTACGATATCTAAATTACCTGTAAATACATGTTTGTGGTATGCACGAACAAAATGTGAATATTTACTGTTAGACATACCATCACAATTTTGATTCGCTGCGATATCTTCAAGGATAATTGAAGCCAGAAATTGCTTGTAATTCATTATACTTTGTCCAATATTGTTGCCATATTTATAGGAAATGATGGGGAGGGTGGGGGTCTTTTATTTTGCAATCCTTGGGAATCATGTTACGAACAAATTTCAATTTGAAAAGGGACTGAATGTTTAGTGAATCAATAATTTTGTGTTTGAAAGGAATGCTGCAAAACATTTGATCTAATTTTTTCTTATTAGAATCTGGTTTTTGAATAGTTGTTGTGTAAGGGTACACAATTTCACAAAAACTTTGCGGAAATGTGTGTTCTGAATCAGAAAGACCCAAATATTCATTAATTTTTGTTATGTCTCGAAATGATAGCGCTTTAAGAGCTGTATGTAATTGATCAATGCCATTGTGGCACCAGATGGCACATTGGTATTGTGCCCTTTTCACATGTTGCTCAAATGCATCCTCCGTGGGCGGTAGTTGAGCATCTGATCGGTCTGTGGTGGAAGCAATCATATATCGTAGCTTTTCCAAAGTAGTTTTGAAATCAGTCCCTTTTACTGTGTTGAGAGCTTTGCTACATAAAACAGGTATTGTGATTTAGCTTGGCTGGGGGTGGCTTCTTGAATGGCGGTTCCAGGTTCATGATTTTAGGTTCACGGTACAAAATTATCTAACCTGCAAGTACATTAAAACGTGGGTGTTCTTACCAGGTCCAAGCTTCATTTTAGAAAATAATATAGGTTTACCATGTGTATATTATCAATCATGCAACGCATTTTGACAATATGCACAGTCATTCTCAATAACACTGATAATGAGACAATCACAGAAATGTGCCCAGATTTGTGCTTTCTGGTGCCTCTACAACACAACACATAAATTATAAAATCCTAATTTGAAGATGACCTCATTTGCATACATTTAATGATAGGGTTTCTTAATTGTCTTCACTTCATTTTTTTTTTCGGTAATATATATGCTAAATTTGCTCAAATTCCAACAATGCGTTCTGGAGAAAGCACTTTTGCACAAGCTAGCCAGACCAGACAACCCATAAACATAATGCCCCCCCCCCCCTCCGTGGCGGACCCATAAAATTTCAGTAAAGCTGTGAACAAAAAATGTTGATAAGACGATTGGGACTCTATGTTCTATATGATTTGAAGCACTTTTCAAGGAAATGTAACGTTTTGCATTGGTACAGCACATAATGTGTGATATACATCTCCAGAATGGCTTCAAAATCCCCAACACCTGAAGCCTAATTTGCATACAGGTAATGGTGTCCACTTCATATACTCCAGTAAATTTGGTATCAGTATATCCCTGGAAGTATATTACCTTCATCATTTAACATTTACCCCCATTTTTGGTAATTTGGCAACTGCAGCAAACAACATCAACAAATAGAGGTATTTATATTGCCAAATAGATGAAAAATTTTTGCATATAATTATAATAATAATGATGTTATTCAAATAATTTTTAAAAAGCTTCATGCCTGTTGAAAGAGTAAGGTTAGTGCTACCTTCTGATGAAATTTGGAGTGCTTATCTACAAAATTAAGGCAGATATTAACAAATTAGTAAAAAGTAGTCATTTTCCAAAAAAATAGAGGTTGCCATAGAAACGGGCGTGTAAACATACCAAAAAACGCTTTTTGGACTCCACAACCTATTTTTCTGTAAAGAGGAGACATGTACGCACATTTTGATATAGGTTGTGTTTTGTTATACCTTTGGTTGGGGTTGCACCTATTTTTAGGGCACTTTTGGAGCATTTGCCGCTAGCCTATAGGCTATTTGCTTTGGTGGCATTATTATTCTTGTAACAACTCATTTCATATGACACAGAACACACATACATGCATGTACGTCAGTGTTTGTGAAAATATTCCTTGACAGATAGATACAACTTACTTTCATGATGCAGCACACATCCTCTTTGAACTGCGTGGGATCCCCCCCCCCCCCCCCACCATCCAACCCCATTCAGTTCACATACATGCATGGTGTCAAGTTCAACCCATGCATTCCCATTTGGTACATAGGCCTACACGTCTTGAGATTCATCGGAATATATGACTTTTGCCAGATGTTCACATCATCATTTTTAGTGATGGAAACAGTGGAGTGGACAAACTATGATTGTTGAGGAAGATGCTTTTTTCTGGCAGGGTTTTGTTCTGTGAGTACCCCCTTGCTATCCGCTTGTTTATGCATTCTTGCTGTCCAGTTGGTGTCAGCCAGTGGTTCCCAATAGGATGTCATGTTATCGGCATGGAACGTTGATACACGTGTGTGTGTGTGTGTGTGTGCGCACGCACACATGAGCATCACAAAGTGGCAATTTGATCAAGCCAGGTGAAAGTGACACCCGCCCTCATTGCAATCAGTCAGTATCACACCACGAGTCACACCACTAGCCCTGAATTTTCCCCTTCCCTTGCAAAATTCTACCATTGAAACAAGAGCCCACTGCTAATTGAAAGTGTAGTCCTATCATGGCAATAAAACAGCACACATGTTAGTGGTAACACAAACATTCCCGGCTCCCTGACACATTACATATAGATGCATAACATTTAGTTCCTAGTTCAGGGGCGCACATAAGCTACTTTACTGGGTGACCACAGAGCACTGTCCAGTTGTATGTTGTATGCAGAAAAGTTTACATGTATAACCAGCATCTCAGATTTGTAGAAGTTGGATACTGAGAGATCCGACAGATGTTGAACACAGCTACAGATGAATAAAGTAGATCTATGTTTACATATCACACACACACACACACACACACACACACACACACACACACACACACACCAAAAAGGTATCGGGAGAAACCCCATAAACTCTCTGCAATTATAAATATAAATTTTGAGTGCAGACATGAAGTACCATGAAAAATCCTATGAAAGGTGCTTGTGAATGGAGTAAAAATAAGCATCCCTCTGCCTATATTCTTGGTAATGCATTGATCTAAGCCATGTACACACTGTCCATTATGTATAAATGAAAATAGATTCATGCTGCTACTCAGTAACAATATGGTGATAGGGAATAGGGGTATTTCATATCTGGTCCTTGTATATAAACCAGCCTTTCTTAGCATGACCATAATATGATGTTACGATGGATAAAATTTTATTTTGGTTTTAGTGTAATCAGCCTCCTGTGTCACAAAGGAGAAAACAAACAAACAAAAAAAACCAGGCCCTTGTTTCATAGTTTCAGGTCTTTTTTTGTCGAGATTTGGTATGGTGTGAACATGAACCTCACTTCCCACCCCCAGCCAACTCACACAGAGTTTGAGCACATGCATACTTGACTGCTTATTTCTAAAAAAAAAATCTGACCACAACTATGAAATATCAAAATACTCTCAGCTAGTTTACATGTCAATTACAAGTGTTTCTCTATGTCAACGTGGTCAAAGTTTGTGCTGTAGATAAAGCTACATTTCTGCCTTTCTTGTACAATATCAAAACATCTATACCACTAATTTCCATAATATTAATCCTCAATCTTCAGCCATAAACAGTAAATTATCAAATTTTAAGCCAGTGATGGCAACCTTTGTGTGATACTGACTAGCCGACCGCTCATATACATTACCAAGTGCAAATACTATCACTGCATATACTCCAAAATGTATGTTTCATTCTTCTATCTTTCATGTGACATTGAGTGTTGCCAATTGAGGTATATGTAGTGCTTACACTGAGAATATACAATGTTTGATATTAGATTTTATTCAACATTTGGAAAAAATGAGAATCATAATGAATTCTTGTCACATTGTCCATGCTGACAGTCTGTAACCATGGAGGGTAGAGCGTGAGACTGAAATATTGAATTAGTTGTTTAGTATTTTTATGTAATGGATATAAACATTTTAATGTAATTCATTAAATAAAAAATGCATTCGGTAAATTATCAATTCTCGGCTAGATGACCAAAATTTGAAAACAGGAGGGAGTCCAAAAAAGTCAGAGATAATGAAGATCGAGAATCATGTTCTTTTGTTTTTGCTCTGTCAAGTTAGTTAAATAGAGTAAATTTATAAACATCGTATTCTAAAGCTTTTGTATTGGAAAGAAACAGTTAAGAGCCGGCTATATCTGAGAAAAGTGTAAATCAACAGGAAGTTAAATGACTTTTCTATAGGTCTATGTACTGATTTAAAAAATGTCGAAAAAAATCCCCATTTTAAATTTCATTTTCCCCATTTTTTGCAAATTTTGAAAATAGAAGGGCCCGTAAATTGAAAAAAGAAAAATGATGTGGCCTTGTGTACATATCAAAGAAGGCTATCATTAAAAACATTGTTTGTGTAGATCACCTTGAAAGGCATCAAATTGTTAACTTGTTATAATGCCCATGCAGGTAATATGAAATTACCAGCGTGACAAAGGTGGAACTTTGCATATACTGCATTATACCCCAACATCTCTTACTTTGAATTGTGCCAAATGATAAACAAAAAAATATGTTACACTGACAAACTTACATATTGTTTCTACTGTAAATGCTCTTTCGGATGATTTTGTCAATTTCAAAATATTTTCTAGTTTAGGTGACTTACACTGTATGAATTTAAATACAAGCAGGTGCGAAATTCAAACCAAAATAATATATATTGTATACGTTTGTTCCTCAAGGACTGTTATTTGGTATGCATATAATTGTATGTACTAATAAAACAGTAGAATATTCATTTAAAATCCCCCGTAAAGAGACCACTCCCGTATTGCAACCAGCTTTTTAGCTCAGCTGACTTGTCAGTAGCCGAGCTTTTCTTATAGTCCTTTGTCCGTCGTCAACAATCGACTTCTACTCCAAAACCGTCAGCCAGATTCACTTCAGACTTGGTGGCAATGTACCTTGGGTGGGTCCCTACCAAGTTTGTTCAATCGGTCATGCTCCAGTGATTTTTGGGTTATTTAAATGATTTTTGGGGTTCTCTTTTGGGGCAAATTTTAAAAAATCTTCTCTTATTTTTTTATGATTTTTGTGTGTTATGAATATTTTCGACTTCTTCTCCAGAACCGTCAGTCAGATTAAGCTGAAGCTATGGGGATATGTTCCTTGCGGAAGGGTCATACAAATTTATTCACTAGGAGGCAATGCTGCGGATTCCTGATTTTGAACGATTTTCTCAATTCGGGTACTCACCGATAAATGCAACTTTGCTATTGATGACTATGTAAGTCAATGGGCATTCGAACGTTAATTCATATTTTTTACTTCTCCTGCAAAACCGTCTGTCAGATAGACTTCAAACTTGGTGGCAATGTACCTAGGGTCGGTCTCTTGGAGATTTGTTCAAATGGTCATGCTCCATTGCTTTTTGGATTTTTTTAATGATTTTTTTGGGGGGGGGGGGGTGGGGAGGGGTGGCAAATCTTAAAAAATTTTCTTCTCTGAAACCACTCACCAAATTGCTTTGATGTCAGGAAGGAACACTCCTAGGGACTCCTTGTTCTGAATTTATTCACCAGGTAGCACTGCGACTTTTTGCTATTTTTTGTTTATTTTTTTTTTTATGTGTTATTGCCATTTTCGACTTTTTCTCCTGAAACGTGACTCACATTGAGCTGAAACTTGGTGGATATGTTCCTTGTGGAAGGGTCAAAGAAAGTTGTTCAGTATGGGGCACTGCTGTAGATTCCTGATGTTTTCAATTTGGGTACTTATAGATAAATGCACCCTTCTTATTGATTACTATGTAAGTCACAGGGCATTCTAGATCTAATGCTCATTCATATTTTGGAACCATCAACCAGATTCACTTAAAACTTGGTAGGCATTTACCTTCGGTGGATTGCTGCCAAGTTTGTCGAAGTGGTCACGCTCCGGCGATTTTTTATTTTATTTTATTTTTTATAATAATTGTTTTTTTTTGTTTGTTTGTTTGTTGTTGTTGTTTTTTTTTTTTTTTTTTTTTTTTGGCAAATCTTTAAGAAAAACTTCTCTGAAACCAGTGATATTACACAGGAGCACTTCTGGGGACTACTAGTTCTTAATTTGTATGATAGGTAGCGCTGTATCTAAAACAAAATAATGATTTCTAGACTGTTTTCGTTATTTTAAACTTTTTCTCCGGAACCGTCCCCGAGATTAAGCTGAAACTTTGTGGATATGTTCCTTGTAAAAAGATCAAACAAAGTTGTCCTTTCCTATTGGTTATTATGCCAAACTTGGTAGGAATGTACCTTTGATAAGTGTCTACCTATTTTGTCTTATCCCAAGTTTACAGAAACACAAGTGTGATGATCGAGTCTCTACATCAGCTGAGCACGGGCTGTTCACACAGCCCTCTTATTATAATCACACTACTGTTTAGATTTACAGTCTGTATGACCTAATGAAACCCTTGAAATGAACTTTTTTTGCCATATTATTATCAATAACTTCAATGTGAGTTGCTCCTGCTATTGCCTTTGACGACAGCCCAATACCTATGACTTTTTGTTGGACCAAGAAAAAACTTTTCTTCATAAAAACTACTGAAAATATTCAAAAATCAGTTTTGAATTTCATCATCAAAAATAAAACTAGCATACTTCAAAATAAACCTAATGGTAATGATTCATAAACTAACATCAACTCATGTGTGAGATTATTGGTTCTTCATTGTGCAATAATTAGCTTTTAGAAAAATAAAGTTTCGTAAAATAACCAGTCTTTTAAGTTGGCGTCAGGAAGAAATTTTTGTGATGTTAAAAAAAATCCACTCACGTTAATGTGAATGTATGTATGGTCATATAGAATACCATGAATATGTAATATTGAAATTTTTGTGCATAATATGATCTGTAGAGTCATAGGTCTCTTAACGAGTTAAGACAGATTGTAGATCAGTTTTCTACATTAAAACCACCCCGATAGTTAAATCTTTATCTGATGCGTTACAACATTCATCCATACATGATCATTAATATGGTGAACATTTTACCTTGGATACTTCAACACACTAAAATTAATCAATTGAAAAGTCCCACTGATACTGTTGGTTTTCCAAGTTGAGTAGTTAATATCTCCGTTAACTTTCACAAATATGAAACTGTTTTTTTTCTCAAAATTTAAATGTAATCAAACAGACAAGCCTGAATATATTTTTAGGCACACCGGCATCTAATCCATGGTGCCATTTTTTATAAGATGATAAATATGTCCCGCCAAGAAATACTAAATCCTTTCAATTAAAACCTCCCCGTGCATAAGACAGTACACTGTACATCATTCCGCCATTCTCTTATCTTTACATTTAATATTTTATTGATACGTGTGTATCGAACCGAGAGTCAGCAAACAACAATTGAATCTATGCTGTAACTGACAAATTATGTCTACACTCCTGCGAACCCTTTTCAGCATATGAATTTAAGTTGCATGTCACTAATGGCCCTGCAGAATGTATATATATTTTAATTCCACATTCTTGTTCATGAAATATATGTTTATGATTACAATGTACCAACATGCAATACGACACATATGCATGGAGATGGAGGATGCGATTCATAGTCCAATCTGTGCAATATAGCCCATGGGGAACTGGTGCAAGTAAAGCTGCTGTTATGTCCTTTATTTTATTTTTTAATGCATGATCCTACAAACGAAGGGTATACGTTTGAAGTCAAATGAATTTATCATAAGACCAAGGCTTAATTCCATGAATCCATCATTTAAATCTTTACTTGATTATTTTGCTCAACATCATCAACTTTAGTGGACAGATTATGTGCAAAGCAGCAGAACATCGCATATAAATATAACAAGTAACAAGAAGTTTGTGTGAACAGTCCATACTCAGCTAACCTAAAGATTCATCACACTTGCACTCTGTGAACTTGGGATAGGATCAAGGTCATCCATGTATTGAGTAAGTCTGATCTTTATGGAAGAACACTAACATGCGGAACATCAAGGTTCCAGTTTAAGTACTCTCAAGTTACAGTGAAGAGTAAAACTCATGTATGTTGCACTGTGATCCTAGAAACGAGGTCAAGGTCACTCCTGTACTGTCTAAGCGTGACTTTCATAGAGAAACATTAACATATGCAACATCAAGTTCCTAACTCAAAACAGATGTCAAGTTATCGAGTGAACAATAACTTTCTTGTCAGTTGTCTTGTCACCTTGGGAATGAGGTCAAGGTTCAAAAATCATTGGAGCATGATCACTTACACAAAATATGTAGACACTTATGAAACGTACATCTTAACCAAGTTTGGCACAAATCTGGCCAAAAATTATAAGTTATAACCATTACAAAAAATTTCCATGTAAAACTTTTTAAAAGATTTTCCGAAAAAATCACAAAAAAATAAAAAAATTACTGGAGCATGACCATTCAAAGAAACTTGGTAGGGACCCAACTGAGATACATTGCCACCACTTTTAGGCCAATCTGATGGACGGTTTCTTCAGAGAAGTCCAAAGTGTCTATTAGCATTAGAATGCCCTTTGACTTGCATAGAAGTCAATAGGAAAGGTTCATTTACCAATAAGCACCAAATTAAAAAAAAAGTTCAAAATCAGGAATCCATAGCAGTACCACGTAGTGCACAATTCGTTTGAATCTTCCACAAAGAACATATCCACCAAGTTTCAGCTTCACCTGATTGACGGTTCCGGAGAATAAGCCGAAAATAGCAAAAACACAAATAAGCATCAAAAATTAGCAAAAATTCGCAGCGCCACGAGAATCCCTAGGAGTGGTCCTGTGTCATATCAAAGCAATTGAGTGAGCAGTTTCCGAGACGAAGATTGTTTAAAATTTGGCCAAAAAACCCCCCAAAATGCATGAAAAGTAAAAATTATCAATGGAGTGAGACTATTTAAACCATTTTCGTAGCGACTGACCCAAGGTAGATCCTCACAAATTTTGAGGTCAATTTGGTTGAAAGTTTCAGAAAAGAAGTCAAAAATGTGAAATAGAAAAAAAATGCTTCACAGCAAATTTGGATGCCTTCAAAATGAGAACAGTTTGAAATGTTGCACGTTGCCATTGTTCTAAATAATCTAAATTTTGTGTAGTAGCCTAATGTGCATAATTTTAAATGTTACAAATTTTGTTCGTTGTTCATTGGATGTGGCCATGTCTCAAACTTATCGACTGAAGTTGAAAGACACCAATATCTATAACAGTTTCGCAGCTATTCAACATTTTAATTTTATGTATTTGCCTGATTTGCATCACATAAAATTGTGCAATTTTGGATCATGGTTCATTGGATGTGGCTATGTCACAAGCCTATGGATTGAAATTGGAATGGCACCTCTATCTATAATATTTTTGAAGCTATTTATGATTTAAATCCTGCAAAATCACCTAATTTGCATAAATTAGAATCCTACAACTTTGGTTCATTGGATGCAGCTTTGCCACAAACTTTTAGATTGAAGGTGGAATGGCATCTATATGTATAATAGTTCAGATATATTCCACTTTTACATTTTTCAGTGCCTCTGATTGGCATGGTTTGAAATTCTACAACTTTCATTTACTGTCCATTTTATTGGCAGGTGTCTCAAATCTGTACATGCACATTGAAATTTGAGTCTGTCTGCAATAGCTTGGGTGATACGGAGCTTTTAAAATTTTAATTGCCCTTCATTTGCATAATTTCAAGAAAGAAAGAAAGAAAGAAAGAAAGAAAGAAAGAAAGAAAGAAAGAAAGAAAGAAAGAAAGAAAGAAAGAAAGAAACTTATACTGTCCATTATATTGGCAGGTGTCACAAACCTGTATATGCACATTGAAATTTTTTGTCTATCTGCACTAGTTCGGAAGATCTAGAGCTTTCAAAATTTTAAGTGCCCCTAATTTGCATAATTTTAAACATCATGACTATTCCAAACCAGGTGCTCAATTTCACTGGTAGGTCAGTCGCCATGGCAAGTTTGGTGGCTCCGGAATGATAGTGTCAGAGAGAACATTCCGGACAAATTTGGTCGTAAAGAAGAAAGAAAGATAGAAAGAAAGAAAGAAAGAATTCTTGGAAAAACAAAATGTCTGGGTTGTCACCCAGCCATTATAAGCACTAGAATGCCCAGTGATTTACATAGTAATCAATAGGAAAGGTGCATTTACCTTGAAGTACCCAAATTAAAAAAATAAATAAATAAATAAAATCGTTAAAAATCAGGAATCCACAGCAGTGCCACCTAGTGAACAGTTTTGTTTGCCCTTTCCACAAGGACCATATCCTCAAACTTTCAGCTTAATGTGAGTGATGGTTCTGGAGAAGTCAAAAATAGCAAAACACACACACACACACAAATAGAAATAATTGCAGCGCCACGTGGTGAACAACTAGTGGTCCCTAGGAGTGTCCCTGTGTGATATCAAAGCAATTGGGTGAGCGGTTTCAGAGAAATTTGTTTAAGATTTGTCCCTCTCCCAAAAAAAAAATAAAGAAAAATAAAAAAAATAAAAAATCAAAAAATCACTGGAGCGTGACTTTTTCAACAAACTTGGTGAAGACCTACCCAAGGTACATCCCACCAAATTTGAAGTAAACATGGCTGACAGTTATAGAGATGAAGCTGAATTGTCAATTGTGGATGGACAGATGACGGACAAAGGGCCATCTTATCAGCACAGCCCTGGCTGACAAGTCGGTCAAGCTAAAAAATATATAAAACAGGGTCCATTTTAAAACTAATGCAATAGAATAATTTGGGATTTTTTCAAAAATTGAAAAGACTGGCTGTGAATTTCAGACCTTCAAGGTCCATATTTTTTTTCCAAAGGAATCCCAGAATTTTCAAGTGTTTACAGACAGTGTACGAACCGTGTCGATTGTATTATGCATCCAAGACCGGTTATAGTAGTAGTAAGTAGTAAAATTTTATTGACTGAAAGAGAGTGTATCTGTTTCTCTACAGCTTGTTCCTATTAAAGTGGTATGACTGGACAATTGACATATTAAATGAATATGTTGGAATATAAAATGTATATCATGTATTACACATGTCTGTGTTTTATTCATGATTGGCAAATACAAAAACATGTAGCTTCTGTTGAAGTTTTGTGTTTTTGTTTCAGATTTGGTGAGTACCTGTGTTCTTTTAGTCTTTGACCAGGAACACAGAGAATACGTCCTCTTCTGTGTCGCTGTGTTATAAATAGTGTCAGTGGTTCCGTACATTCCTACACAGGGTCGGGTTGCATCTTAGTCAGTCATAACAATCTCCAGCTGTCCATTAATCGGCAGTGTGATACTGTATAGTGATAAGGTAATGAGCAGTGGTCCCAGGATGGTGAAGAGGGTGTCAGGTCTCCATACTCAATGTGAGGATGGAATGCCCGGCTAGTCGTATGCACAGGCATCAAGACACCGCTTACATGTAAGAATTTCTCTATGGTTTGAAAACAAACACACAAACAGAAGTGCTCCCCTCCCCCAGCCAGCTGGAATAAAATGAATTCACAGGCTGCTCATAAATTGGTAGGGTGATCAGGGTCAGTCTTGCACGGAATGGGTAGCCAAATGGGATGCTGGAACCGGCGAAGGCCCCCAGCAGAATAATCAGTGACCCAGGCTGTTTTATCAAAGGATTGCTGTAAAAATGCTCCTCTATCTGCCCCACCCCCTCCCTTCTCAACCCACTTGGTTGCCCAGGTTGGCCTGACAAAGCACTTGTTATTAAGCGAAATTAGGGCTACAGCCGCCTCAGTAACTTTTGACCAGTGGTTGCTCTCATTATCAATCCTCTCGGGCTCACGCAGGCAGGAAGTATGTGTGTGTGTGGGGGGGGGGGGAGGGAGAGTACCAAGCTAAGAGGAACCACAAGTATTTCATTATCCTTTCTACACATCTTAAAGGTGATATGTATACCGAATGATATATATTTAAGTTTACGTTTCATAATCAAATTTTGAGAAAAGCTAGCTGGGGAGGGGGATGGGCACTTGTGTTTTGTTTATCACATTAAGTGTGCATCCAGACACCAGTGGCTTTTTTAATCATAATTCTTGGTCAATTGTGTGTAAAGTACAAGAGAGATTCTTGAAGTTATGGATAAGTGAGCCATATCAGTGTGACCACATACTTTTGTGATCCTGACAACAGAAGGATGAATTGTATGGGCTGGGGCTGGGGAATGGGTTCAAGAAATCTGCAGCAGGAATTAATATCTCACGGCAAATCCCCGCTTCCCCCCCCCCCCCCCATGGTGAAGGTTGTGTGGCCGCTGATTTGATCACATGGTAGCAAACATGCCTACACGACTGTCACGCTTCACATTTGACCCGGCTTATAAGACTCCCTGATGAAGACCATATTTTACAGCCAAATATTTTTGCTGGTTTGTTCTCATGCATTTGTTTATCCTGGGTGAATGTCTGAAAATTCAGCTATATCCATCTGGTCAGTATTTCTTCGCTTTTTTGCTCATTTATATCTGTGGACTGGAAAAACATGTCCAAAAATATCAAATATTTCTTGCCGGTTTTCCTGAATCCCACTGCAATATCTGTTATGTAGTTTTCGTGAGAAAAAAAATTATGATCAAAATGACAGATAGTCATTTGATTTTTTTTTTTTTAATGGGGCATGGGTGAAAGAAACCTCATGAAGTGTGCAGTGATAATGAATTCATGTATCATACATAATAAGCTGTATAAAAACTTAAGTAGGGGTGCCAAATTGGAACCAAAACGGACCGTTGACTTGAATGGAAAATACAGTAATGCTGGTCCTGTGCAATCGTATTTGACAGAGACCACTACATACATGCACTGTCCGAAGTTTTTAATGGCACTTTCGTAGACCACAGACTATGCGTAGTAAATTAAATGCTTTCATGTATTCTCGTCCTCTAACAAGGGCTTTCCAACAGTTTTTGAATAGAAAGAATCAGATGGGTTTTAGCCAATTTAGGGCAATTTTACTGAAAAACACGCTTTAAATACCAGGGGGAAAGGGCATTTCTGTAAGATCAAAAGTCTATAGTTTGCGCTGTGTTGAGGTTCCCGAAACAAAGTTAGGTGTATCGCACGGAAGAAATATATCCCCGCTTCGAATTTCTTGTGCCAGGTAGCCGAGTGTTTCCACTCACCAAAGCCTTGATGCAGCTAGTCTGATTGAGTGGTTCCCCTCATTTGGGCCTCATTTGGGATATTTTGTACCGAATGAGGATTCCTACTCATCGATGGCATTGTGCAGCAGGTCCAAAGTGAGTGGATCCACTCAGTTGGGACCTTTTTTCCAAGGTTTTGTACAGAATGAGTGTTTCTACTCATACAAAATGTAGATCTGTAGACCTAACAGGCATCAGAATCCTAAATTCGCAGCAACATGTTCCCAATTTCCGTAAATTCAGCCAAAAAACAGAAAAATGGATTTTCTGTTTTTAGAATAAATTGTGTTCTGTCTAATGCGCGAAACGCCCCATAAAATAGGGCTGCAAGTTGCCAAGCAACCAGTTCATTGCATTTTGACACACACACACACGCGCGCGCGCGCCCGCATGCCTATGCACCCCCACACATTTATTCTTTCCTTCATCAATTCATTTAGTTTGTTTATTTGCTTATTACTGATTAGGGATTGAGATAGTAATAAAGGAAGGCCACAAGAAAGTCATAAATGCGGATGATGGCTTTAGTATCCCGGATGATGACGTGCCGCAAGGTGCTTATTTTTGAGGCACGCGAAAATATCGACACAGCTCGGGATTAAGGTCCATAACCGTCTTTTACATGTCTGTGTCATAGTTATGCAAGTGTTTGTAAGTGAAAGCAAAACGCAAATTGTATGTGCAGTTATTCTTTTATGATTGCCCGTGGTAACTTAGTACATGTTCGCCCAACTGGCTTGTCATCAGTCAGATTTCTTTTCAGTTTGCTGTGGTTATACCCGGCATAATTCGCACCTAGTATGGGCCGCTATACTACATCCCCAAGACGGCCCTTAACAAATAGTTTTTAAAGCATATTACTAGTTCTTCCATTTGCAGCTTACCCCTTGCCGCATTGTTGTTTTGGAGTTATCATAATCCGTGCAATGATGTATCCACTACTTTTGTACAATTTTGTGAAACAAAATAGTTTGCAGCTAGAAACACAGCCACATCACCTTTTGGGGTGGATACATTTTGCGCTGTCGGCTTAGTTGCTGGCTGCGCTACTGACAAAAATAATTAAAACTAAACTAAAATTAAATGGAAATAAAAGTAAGGCAGGTTGCCAATTTGTGGAAGGTGAAGCAATTCAGCCTTTACCCGGCTGAGTAGTTACTCATCACTATCACATTTGGAAGTCACAGTTTATAAATGCAGATTTTTCATATTGTAAAATGATGATAAGGCAAAAAGTTACAAAGACTATCTCGGGATATTAATTCTGAATTACCCTGAGTGTCATCCTGTTCCATGATCTTTGACATACGAGCCTAACACGTATGTAATCATTTGGAATGTCTTTCTGTGAAGCAAACAAAGGGCAGTATGAACCTACATATACCTGAAAACAGAAGACTATGAATGTCATAAATTTTGTTCACACGCAGTTGTTGCCTGAAGAAAACGTGCCATGAGCAACAAAATATTGAGAAATGTCCGACAATCAAGGCACATTTTTAATATGAAGAATTAAGCGCTCATAACATGCGCAAGAATCATCAGCTGTACGTAGATTGTACACTCAGGTGGTGGAGACTGTGTGCCCTCTCTATGGCTAATACATTGCAAGCCCCTGTTCAACACCAAAAGTTGTATCCTAAAGACAAATCATTTGGAAAAGTATAATCAGGTTTGTTGTCACTGCAATTCACACTAACACGTGCCATTTTGACTTAGCGTAAAGGTCCTGAGGTAAGAGTGCCTACTTCTAGCCTTAATTGCCCATACATGTAGAACGGAGACATATAAATGGACTGTTCCAAAGAATAATTAGCTTAGATTGATAAGAAGTGTGCCCCTGTACAACCTTCCAATCTCACTTTAGTAAACGTCATAGTCATGTGTAACCACGGATTTGAATTCCGAGAAAAACTTGGACACTATGCCTAATATAACTTTGTCTTATGAAAAAAATGTGATTTTGTTTGGTAACTGTGTTGGCCGGTTTTCAGTTCAAACGGACGATTGCACAAGTCAAAATTTGCGCCAAATACTACCATCGATTGTATTTAGACTCAAGATGCTACACTGTACTTCAGTTGTTATTTACTCGCTCTTTGGTTGTGAAATTTTATGTCATTACCCCTTGCGGCGACACCCTTTGGTATCTAGGGCTCCCCGATAAGTGCTGTCAACGGAAACATGACAAAAGCGACGCATTCAGTCCACAACATATACTTTCATTGTGCGTGAAATGTGCAGCAGTGAGCACGTGCTCAAACATGAAACACACATGAACAATCAAAGCATTAATTTGCCGCACACAATGACATAAAATGACATCTGCTGTACCGAACGTCCACATAGGCTACATAATTATGTGAGGAAGAAACAATACCTAAGCGTTCTGTTGTCCGTGTTGCCTTGCAGATCATACAATGTTTGTGCTGAATTACGCCGTACCGTAGTACAGGTCACCTGAAGATGTTGAATGTGTAATTATTGTATGGCAAGAAACTTGTCTGAAAGAAAAGACAAATGTGCCCGTCAACTACACGGGACGGATAGATAACTCCCACAACGACGAGTGCATACAGAACTGCTACCTTTAATCACGTGATACACTAACAGTGCACATCACATTGGCCGCTCACACCTCGCCAGGTTTAACCTTGTTTACAACTCAGCGCTCATCGCATTAACTGCAGTTACATTCACGACAATAAGTACCTCAATATCAAAATCAAACCTTTAACATAGTATATTACATATATGAGCCACTTTCATATATCACACATAATTAAATTTATATAGTTACGTTTAATTGAAAAGTTCAAACTGTATACGTTAAGAGCGGCACTTTGGTCACATATTACCGTGTACAAAATTGTGACCTACGTAAAGTTGATACTATTACAGTCACATTTCAAAGTACTATATAATGACAAATATTAAGTCAATCACTTTAAACAACTGCGTGAAAAGCAAACAACTTATGCTTTCAGTGTTCAAGAATACATACCCACATTTTGCCACCTTCAACACGTCCTGACAAGTACGAAGCCAACAGTAATGTGTCGTATGTGCAAATGAACGGCACAACTGTATATTACAAAGAAAAAGCTCCAACTGTAGTGTGAAACCTTCATATAAATACCAATAATGCATTTTATTTGATACCATGTAACATGCACATATTTTACATCTTATACTCCTCCTATAAGCGTATAATACATAAGTGTATAACACCGAAATTGTACCAAGCAGGGCGTGAAGTTTGAAAACTTAATATACTTTGTAACCCTTGATAAGTGACTTTATATTGAAACAAAGTATATAAGACCATATCTTACTATTACATGTAGAACATTACTGGGAAATGTTAGCACACTTTGACGGCAAAGGGCGTGACACAGTGAGCACGTTTTCGTTAGTTACATTTTTTAGAATGATGCATGCATTTATTTATGAGTTTATATATGTATGTACATTTTATATTTTCATATCAAATTAAACTTTTTAACACACTTACAGGAACATTATTGCAGTGTCTACGCTAAGACTTCCCTAAGTTAGTTACAGCAGTCGGTGTTCATTGGCCAATGCACACACACAACGTGCAAGTTACAGGTGTGGCTACAAAAAACAGTACCGCATCAATTAAATACCAGGTATAATTCCATCGAATTTCACGTGGGGAAAGTAACGAGTTGAATACTTGTAAAAATAAATTGGAAGCAAATCGACGGGAAATTGGCCAGAACTTACAATTAGCTCCATGTACCTGTTATTTATGTACAATGGTTGGGGAACATGATCCCAAGGCACCAGCAAGCGAGTAACGTGAACTGAACTCTTTCACTATCAATGAACTGTGATGCTGGATGACAAAGCAGGGGGCCTGCAACAAGATTATTTGCTCATATATGCACAGGAATCCGCACTTGCTTATACATATTTAAATCAGCTGGGTCAAAGTCAAACAATGTCAGACAAGTGCAAGGTAAAACCACAAAGAGACAAAGGGGAAATAGCAGCAAACAGGGGAAAAAAAGACGTCACAGAATGAAATACAAAACAAGGACAAATGTGACTGTGCAGCAAAAAACAAAAAACAAAAAACAAATGAGACTTTTCTGTATTTGACACCTGCCATGTACAACGCCGTTATTTTGCCAAGTATGCAGCCAGACCCATTTGCTCAACTTAAGCCTTCGAAGTTCACAGCATACATGTCTCGCACATTTATATTTTACACGTGGATGGCAGGTCAAGAACTTACAGAAGTAAAACTCCTGAAAAAGTAAAATCACTCAGGCCCTCACAGAATTGTATTCTTGTGTATGTTGTTTGCATGGAATCATATGTCTGGCTAAGTGTGTACTCCTGGCAAGACCCCCCCCCCCAAAAAAAAAATAATAATAATGACACAAAAAAAAACAAACCAAAAAAATAACACAGTCAACCCCCCCCCCCCTCCAGAAACGAAAAACAAAACAAAACAAAAACCCCGGGCACTCCCTTCCATTGGTTTAACATGTGCTACTCTTAATAGTTTGTACAGACAATATGATTGTTGCACGACCTGGTATGTAACATGGGCAGGATATATAATAGTATGGCTGAGTGGCCACCTAAAATGTATTGGAAATGAGATAACAGGCACAAAGGTGCAAAAAGTGTGTCTGGCATTGTGGTGCCTATGTGCTCTATAAGGGGTCACTGGCAACACAAGGATCCATAGTGCCACAGCTTATGGATTAATCACATTTCTCTGAATTTGACAGAGGCAGGATCATTGGTATGTTTGAGACTGGTCTTTCCTAGTGTGAAATTGTCGGGCATTTGGGGTGTTCCATGTCAGTGGTACAGAAAGAGGTGGTTGGACTGTTTTCAAGAAACAAGAGGATGTCAAAGGAATGCTGGATCTGGAAGACTAAAACTTTCAGATGGGAGGGACAACCATTTCCTGTTGTAGTACTCAAAGAGAAACAGGTCACTTTCACCGGCGAGGTTTTATCAGCAGTAACGCCAGGCATGAAACATTACAGCATCATGGCATACAATCAACAGGAGACTGGTTTCGGCCAAACTGACGTCATACTGCCAGGCTTTCTGTATCCCATTTGGCCTGCAAACAAGCTGAACAGATACAGTGCAGTGCGAGGAATATGCTGACTTGGCAAGAGATCAGTTGAGGAGTGTGATGTGGTCCGACAAGTCCTGATGTTGCCTCGATTTCCATGATGGGACTCAGACGTATGCCTTCAGAGAAATTTGTGGACGGATGCAGGCTGGAACATGACCACTATACAGGAGGCAGTGTCATGATGGGGGGGGGGGGGCAATCATGATGACAAGATAACATACCTTATCAGGGTCAATGGTACTCTAATTAGCTACACTATGTGGATGAGAAGTTGCCTAATTGTTCCAGCAACGTACTGGGCTTGTGGTCCAGCATGACAATGTATGGCCCTATACTGCACGAGTCAGTAAACAGTATCTGCAGCAGTGCAAGATTTGGTGTTGCCATGGCCAATCCAATCTTTTGACCTGATGCCCATTGAACATTATTGGATTTGCTTGGCGATCACTGAAGAGAACAATGTACCTATGGCCACCATGGGCCAATTCGCACAGTGGCTCACAGATCAGAGGATAACCTAGCCCAAGATACACCCAAAAGTACCTAACATGTTGGAACACTGCTGACCTCTGGTGGCAGAAACCAGAATGAGGCTGTGGTGGACACCAATTTAGGTCCTCATTCATTTGCATGTCAAATTTGCTTCCTTTTCTAGCTCATATCTACTATTAAAATCGCTTTTGAAAATAACCATTGTGTTATTCTGTTAGGTAAATACTATGACTACAACAAAAGGGGAAAAATCTGCAGTGCTTGAACTTTACCTAAATGCTGTTGAGATACATCTCACTGCAATTTTGATACCCTGTACAGTTGGACCCAAAGCAAGAATTACTGAGTTGACTCTCTACATACTAGGAATTTCCAGCAGCAACAGTTTAATAAAATATGTTTTTTTAAGGATATATAATTAGCTGTCACAGGTATATTTATTGTAAAGCTCAATTGACTTGTGCATGGAACAAACTGATAAGTGCAGACATAAATTTCTAGTAGACAAATTAGGACATTAAAAAAACCCAAAAACATCTGATGAAACATGAGTATTGGACCATGTTTATATCTATACATATATATATATATATATATTGATGTCCCAGGTAGTACAAGTTACACACCCAAATAGATGACTGGTTCGAAAACATAAATTCAACAGATAGTGTTTTGTAGTAAGATAATATAAAACATGTTGCAATGAAAACTTATTTCACATTAACACACTACATCGCAGTTACTTTTGCAAGAATGGATCAAGCACTGATGACCTGTTTTTCCATCACTTTTGTAGTCCAAGAGTTGTCCTAATTGGTTAACACAATTAGTGTATTCAAAAGTGTTTTTCAATCAGAAAAATGTGCTAGAAAAGTTTACAAACAAATTTAAGATGTAAATGAATGTCGACTTCATTTGGTTTCAACCCCAGCCTTATTCTGTATTTTTTCCGCCAGAGGGTAGAAGTGGTCCAAATATGGCAGGAACTTATGAGCAGGGTGTATAGCCAATCTCTCCAGCAGCGTGCCAAAGAAGTTCTCAGCTTTTTAAAGCCAGGTGAATCACCATCACAGGCTACAAGAAAATGGACCTCGTCGAGATAAAAAACTGGTCCTCAAAACTTCAGATGTCTGATGATCCTGACTCGTCAAGTATAGAGACAGTAGAAACGTTGACCAAGAGACTTTAACTATGCAGATACAAAGGTGCAGTTCCTCTTAAAGAACTGAAGTTTCTTAATGATTGTGGAGATGTGCCAGATCTTGACCTGTATGATGTAATTAATTGTTTGATCATGAACATGGCCGATTGTAGGAAACTGCAGGCATAAAGGTCCTTTCACGACTACAGACTTTTTTTGATGGCGACATGGAAGAACTAAATTTTATCACCCCCACAATTAAGTCATCTTGTGTGTATTAGTGCCAAAGAAAGCCCTCAACAGTGAGGCAAAACGTACAGAAGAAATGAATCAGCTATCAACTGTGGATCATCCTTCAAAAAAGCAAAAACGGACGTTAAAGTTGCATACTGCCATTGTTTGGTGGGGTAAATACATAATGTCATACTGCCACTGTTTTCAGCTTTAAATACTCTTTGGTAAGGAAAGTTGATGATGATGAGGACGACAACGACGATGATGATGATGATGATGATAATAATAATAATAATAATAATAATAATAATAATAATAATAATAATAATAATAATAATAATAATAGGATACATTTTATGTGAGCCAAAGGACAGGGAACCGGTGTCTGAAACTGAGTGATTGTCTCTATAAGAAGAGACGTGACAGGAAAAGCAGTTCTCTGTCACAGTACAATGTTTATATCATATAAGGAATATCTTTACTCGCCAACCGCGTTATATTTTATTGTGTGCAGGTTAATAGGGTATTATACCCTGTTTAATGATGTGTATGAATTCATGTTGTAGTCAATAATGATTGTGTTTGCAAATTTATGATCGAAATAACACTAATTTTCAAAGTAAACATTTGAATAGATGTATGGTTATGATCTGGATTTATTTATGGTATTTGACTTAATGCCATGCCACAAGGGTGGAGAACAACTTCATCACGTAGGATTCGTGACTAAGATTAAGTTCAACAACAAATTAAGTTTGATATGTATATTTATTAGAAAGACTATAATGTTGAACATGGTATTACAAACATAATTTTTGCTATACACTCTTAATTTTTGCAGGCAAACCCAAATACTTGTGTTTGGATGTGCTTGCGAACCTCACAGAGGTGAATGGACAGGATCAATACAAATAAAACATTGATTCCTACATTGAGCAACTGACAATATTTTCGAAAGCTTACCAGTGTTAGACATGGAAGCTCGGACCGTCAGCTCATAATTTTATGGACACCTTTGAATGTTGACGGACACACCCCACAGGCCTCTCCAATGTTTCACTTTTATGTAACATAACTGCTATACAATCAGCTGTAGCACAGGTAGCTGATAGCCAGGTAGCTGATACCAACTGTAAATTGGATATAATTACTTTTGAAACTTAACTCATATTCACCTTCATGTTTGACCACGTAAATATATCACATTTTCGTGTTCACACCACAGTTTTAGGTACAATTAAAACCCTTCAGTTTAAGTTGCATGTAAACTTCATATGAATCAATACTGTGTAATCTTTAATACTGCATAAGAGTATAACCAGAACATACTTTGTGGATGATGCATAAATCTTCAATTAATGAATCGAAAACTATGTCACTATTTGTAATTCTTATCCTCAAAAAACCTTAGAACATATTGGATGCGACAAACTTTATCATAAGAAGTTACCAGGGACAGCAACCCATATCTATATCTTTAATTCATGTCGGGCAGATTCATACCAAAACCATTTAATATGATAGCATATGTGCATTATGCACTTGAGAACCAGATATTATTTTTCTGACATTAATATGAGTTTCACCATCTACTTGCAGGAAAGTAGCACGTCCCAAATAATACCCCTGGCGACAAGTCATGTCCAAACAGAATGAACTGCCAAGTCTTAAACACATACAGATACTGCAAGAAAGTAGCTATTCTACATACATGTACCTGAGACTCCAGAGAAACCAAGAATTTTGGATAGGAAACTGACAATGATGACTGCCATGATGGGGTAGATAAAAGATTCTATGAAACATAATTAAAGCATTACCAGATATAATTCCTGCATGTTTTGAGTCAATCAATTTTTAAATTTCTTGGTTATATTTGAACAAAAGAGTGTTTTGTCAGACGTTGAAAAAAAATATCCAGACGTTTGAGCGCCAAAGGAAGGTTATTGGGCAATGGTTCGTTTTGGTCTTTCGAAGGAATAGGTAACATGTAGAGGGCGAGTATGCATTTCATTGCGAGTCTCAACAACAGAAGTAGCCAAAAAATTGCAAACTACTACATGACTGACTTTTGTTCGAGGAGCCCTTCCCTGTATGCACCAACCCAGCTTATGCAAAATAAATACAGGCTGATAGCCTGACCTTTACAGACCTACAATGGGACCAAACATTCAGTTAAAGCATGACCTATCAATATATTTCCTTATAGATATTTGTTGGAATGCTGAGATCACGCAAATGAGGGAGTTCATACTGACCCCAAAGCCACAGGAATGCTGTCAACTACTTTGACACCAGAAAGATGCACACTTTCCTGCCCTGATGAAACGGTGAAATCTACTTGCTTCAACGCGATAGGCGTTGTGCCCTGCATAGTCTTTCACTATCACTTGCGTTTAATAGCATGGTATCATATTATTGTCATTAGCAAATGCTAACACTCAAGGGTAACTTACTGGTGCATAATTTGTCCGGGCTTCACCTTTTCCAGTAATTCACATGGGCAGCCTTGTCTGTCAGTGTTGTAAAGACATGGGTCAACATTGTTAATGCAAGTCCTGAAAATATACAAAATACATGCATCTGAAAGTAACATGTTTCAGTGCAGTATCAAGTACATGTATGAACGTAAGTAAATCACCAAGCGTCGCAAAAACTGCAAACTCAGTGGCATTGCGTTATACGTCTGTGAAAAAGTTCATTTATATTATTTAAAAAAGTGGAAGCAACAAAAAGGAGATATTTCGGCAGGACAGTGTTTTTGTACAAGATTAACGAGTGTTATGCAAATTATACCCCACAAAAATAGACGGTGATATCATTAAGCAGTTTTGCATATAGGCTTACATCTGTCTTTCTCTCTCTCTCTCTCTCTCTCGATTCAATTTATTCATATATTTCTTTATTTTCACGAACTTGAAATTAAATCTCGTAACTGTATAAAAGTTGCAGCTATTGTCATCTTTCATCATATCAGCTCTGATATGTTCTCTCTTCATTTCGTCATGGTCAAGGAGATGGTATGTTTCAAAGGCACTCAAGTGAGCCAGCGTTATTTCTTTTATACAAACAACTTGAGTCATAATGTTCTGTATCTCAAACGAGTTTGGGACAAAGGGGACATAACCAGATTTCCCCCTATACTTATACATACACACACACACACACACACACACACACACACACACATATATATATATATATATATATATATATATATATATATATATATATATATATGTTTATATATGTATACAATATATATATATATATATATATATATATATATATATTCCACTGTACTTTGTTGTGGGGAAAATAAACGCAATTCACAATGACATTCCACGTTTTATCAATATTGAATAAGTAATGTCAGTTATCCTTGGTAAGCACGTACCAAGTACTTCATTTTCTTTCTCTGTATGTTTGCTCTCTGTGTTGTGATCATGTCTTCCGCTTGATGAGCTGCAGGTGTGTCTGGAAAGTGTAGATTATTCGTCTGTAACGTACCATCTTCAGTCAACTCAAGCTTAGCCAAAACTGAAAGTGCAGGCAAATAAATTCGACACACATTACTACCACCCTAGGTTTCAATCATACACATTTTTCAGACCCCATTAAAACAAATAACTAATCGAAGAATCTTGTGCAATCTATAGCAGTAGACAACTAATGAATGAAGCCATATGGTGTACTGTTCTAATGACACTGTATGAAAAGGTATACTGTACAAAATACAAATGATTGTCTTCAGCTTGTTTTGTGAATGACACAACTTATTGGCATATATATATATATATATATATATAAAATGTTGTCGAAGGAGAGCAATAAATGACAATGATTCCCCAACTTGCATCGTTAACACCTCAATGGATCTGGCAAACACGTTTCTGGGGCTGGAAATGGGTTTCCGTGGAATAGAAAAACTTGACAAGTGTGAGGGTAACCTTCCTTAACATCGCAATGTTTGTAGTATTTGTGGTGCATGCTGCGTCTCACCCTACTTATATCTGCACACTGAGCAGTCACAAGGTTGCTTCTCGGGGCCTCCCAGATCACAACTTCCAGTCACACTTACCCACTAGCAGCCCCAAAACGCCATGCTGCCAAAGCCTGGTCAGATTTGGTGTTGTCGTGCTAGAATCCAACAATCGCTCTCCGTACGCACTGTGTCTCTGTCACAGGATACGGCACTAGTTCAATGGCGATATAAAGATCTGGGGAACAATACTTTAATTTGTGGAACAGTGTCTAAGAAAAAGAAAGGCTGTCCGGCAGAAAATTTCGTTCAGTTGTTCAAGGTCTTGGACCAGTAACCTAGGCCTAATGCATTTACATGTTAAAATAGCGACATTCGCTGGCTTATTTCTCCTGTTTGAAACGGAAAACCACAACTTCCTTTACATTCTACTTCACGTTTATACCGGTGGCAGCAACTGAAAACCAAGAAAATGGGTGGTCATGTGATTAGATTTTTTTACAGGTGCATGTGTCTACATTACCTCCATGATTGACCGTTCTGCGCCAAATATGTCTCCAAAAATACACAAACTTATCAAATGATTTGATATATTTCTAGAGTAGCAGTGCCTTTCTAAGACTCACAGTTGATAAGTATTTTTCTATCCAAATTAATGATGGGACTTAATTTGGGATGCTCTTCTCCTGTGATATTAACATCTAGTAGACACAGAACAGTATTCAGTACTCGATCAAAAGTTGATCAGTTGACCCGACCTTCAGGGGTTACTGGCCCAAGACCTCAAGGTACTACGGCCTCGCCCCTCTAGACTGGTTTAATAAATGGCCGTAAGAGGGACCTATAAACCAGGTGCTACTGCCTGTTCCACCGACGTTATTATCAATACTTTGTAATGCTGAGACTTGTATCTTAGGCTATGTCTACAACATATTTTATTGTACATTACATTCATTTGACAACTTAACCTTCCTTTAACACTAATCACACATGAAATATCCAATTGGGACGAATCCACATGGACTTGGCTGCCATTTTGAAAATTGTGGATTCCGCACCCAATGGTTCGTAAATGAGGATAGTTTATAATATTTGAAAGCAAAAGTGTATTTTATATTGTATATTATTTACTGGGCCTCTCAACATCTACCAATGCTAGCCACGGAAATATTCGGTGCACATGGCTCAGTCTGTTGTGCGGACTGAAGTTTTATGAATAACTGGAAACTCAGCAGTGCCGTAGCTAGGCTGAAGCAGAGGAGGCGCTTGCCTCCTCTGAATTTTGGCTGATGATGTCAGGAGTTAGCATAGAAATGGTTTATTTAGCCTCAAGAAGACTTGTTAAGTTTAAGTTATTATACACAACAAAAGCAAAAAGACCCTATTGAAACTAAGACCTTGAGTCACTCAAAGTGATAGAAGATAAGAGCATCACAGGAGGTGTACTTTTTTCAATGATTACTTGTATCTTTGCCCTAGTAGTTGTAGGACCAAATCAAATTCATATAGAATGATCAAAAATAGTCACATTTAAGTAAAATTTTGAGAATTTATATGTGTATAAAGTCTTTTTCCCCTTCAAAACCCACTAAATTACACCATTTTATGTGCCATTTTTCAAATGTTTTCAATCTTGGGAGGGGGGCACGCCCCCTCCCAACCCCCCAGTACCATTTGCCTCCTCTATTTTAGAAGGCTGGCTACGGCCATGCTCAGTATATGCAATGCGCCCAATTATATTATATATTTCGCATCGGTGATGACATTGAAAATTCGTATTGTGCTGTAACGTTAACTATGACCGAAAGAATGCTGTTGCCTGATTAATTGCAGATCTGTTTTGTCTGCAGAGACCCACATAGCATAATTCATAGCCGTTTCTCGAAAATTCCACGTTCAGTAATTACCGATTATAGATTATATTACCCCTGTTGATGAGTTTCGAGTGTATACCCTGGTACATCCCATACACCTTCTATGCTGTAAAGCTTTTCAACACCTGGTTTCTGCTACCGAAAATTATGTTCCAAAACATCATGATTGAGGTAACTTGAACTGCCAAATATGGACGCACAGAACTATGCTGCTTGGGCCCTGATATTGTCAGCATGTACCAATACGAGAGGAACATGTGCTTCAAATTTAGGTAACTTGGACATTTGTTGAAACGTGTTTAAAATGAAAGTTCTCTCCCCGTTTAAACATTACATCCTTTGACGTCAGTTTAATTTGTTACTGGGCACAGCCGGAGGCACTGGTGATACCTGCCCCATATGCTAACACACATACTCGATGTGGACGAAGTTTTTTTATGGGGGTGGGGGCAGGAAAAAGGGGCTTTAGTATATTATCGTATACAAAGTCCGAGATGATGAGCTCGATGGCCGCACGTAAGTTCAGCCTGAAAGATTTTACGCGCTGTAGTCGTTTCTGACGGTATCACCTCCTAGTGTTCTATTTGGGCACATGGGAGCGAGGCAGCGTGGTCGGAAATCAGGACATGACCACGTCCTTATGCACGGAGCAACAAGCAATTAAGTTATCGGATTGGTCACGGTCCAACAATTTATTGATCTGCGCGCTGTTTGCATCAAATGGGCTCCGCAAAAGCCTGGCCCATCTCGCATGAACAGTACCCCGATTGATCAACTAATGGACCGTGCCAATTCAATAACTTCTACTTAATATATCAAGCCTCAACTGGCTTTCTGTAGCAAATGCTTGCAGTGTGATTCAGTCTTCCGAACATAGTGTTATCACGGCTCAATTATCCACAGGTTAGATTGATTTTGTAGCTCAACTGGCTTGGCAGTAAACTTAACTTGCAATATGGGTGGTCGTCTGTCCTCCTCCATTCATGATTGCATTTTGACGTTTACTAAGAAAAACAAAAACAAAAAAAAACATGTCTTCGTCACCTTTGCTCTTCGACTTTTGTTAACAGTTAACTCATCAGGGAGATGTGTAACTTTGGCTGGGTTTTTTCCCTTCGTTTTCTAGAAAAATCTTTAAAAGGCTATAATTCATCTTTGAACCGTTCAGCCGGTTTTTGCAAAATCACAGGGCACATGTCCAAATAACTGTAGAAAGCATTTGTTCCCTAGGTGGGTAATATTTGTTACCTTATATTTAATTTTTGAGTTTTTTAATTGTACAAGACAAAACCAAATACGTGGTTCTCTACATAATTTAAAAAGGGGAATTTACCTTGACGAGGCCTCCACTTATTTGCATCACTGTGTAATAATGCTGTTATTTCCTGATTTTGCACGAATTGTAAAATTGATTGATAATCAATAAAGGTGCACGGTTGGCGGAGCTGCAACACGTTTGCCTTTCACCTCTGCGGCCCGGGTTCGATTCTGGGCCGGGGAAGCATGTGGAAAGAGTTCCTACCACTCTGACTGTGCACGGTGGTTTTCTCCGAGTCCTTCGGTTTCCTCCACCAAACATGTAGGTAGGAAGTATACGCCACGATCTGTGCCATGGAGAGTGATTAATATAGGCTTGGCCTGTTTCGCAATCCATGTAAAAGATATGGGTCTATACTATAATAAAGGTACACATTCATATGATTAAGGAACAGTAGTCAAATGTTTGATGTGTGTCTAGTTAACCATTATGGTCTAAAAGATTTTATGTCTGACATCACACAACCTATTGCTTTGAAGTTGATAGATCATTTCTGAACGATAATGTTGCTTTTTAGCTCTGCTGACAAAGGTCGCACAGCTTTTGCGACCGCTCATATGTGTCCATGCGTCCATCTGTAAATTTTTGCTCGTTAGCGCGTTACAGTCCACAGTTTTCAAGTTATCCCAATATAACTTTTAGGACTGAAGGGGTATGGGGATGGAAATCTAGGCCCCTTTCGTTATTGGTTGCGCTACCGACAATATTATGTACTATAGGGGTCAAAATGTGAAAATCTTGTGAACACTCTAGCATTTTTTATTTTTTGGCGGATCTTCACAGAATTTGGTGAGATTGTAAGGGAAATCAAAGTCTAAAAAGCTCATGAAACTAGTGACGCCACCTATAATTTGACGGAAATTATGAGCCTAAATGTGTTTCCAGATGTAAAACTCCATATCTGGAAAAGTAATTCGATAAGACTTAACAAATTTAACGGATATATAGACCATGTCAAAACCTCGAATTGTATATAATATCAGTGACATTGATCCATTTTATAAGGTCCAGTTGCCTGTAAAGTTGAAAAGGTGATTTTATAATGACAGGGTGTAGCTTGGACATCAATGGCAAAGGAGATTGAGCCCCCAAATCAAAATTGTGTTCGATTACATTATACATAAAACGGTACTTGGTGACCTACTTTTTGGGTCACTGTAACCCAGTAATTATGGCGTTTGGCGCTTGTCCATATTTATTTAAATGAAGCGTATAAAATGTTTGTCCGGATCAATGTTGGTGGCGCCACCTTTAGTATTAGGTAATATACAGGTCAAAATATGAAAATATTGTAAACACTCTAGTGTCTTTAATTTGGGGCAGATCTTCACGAATTTTGCTGGGATTGTGGAGTAGGTCAAAGTCTAAGTTGCGAATGGTACTAGTAGCACAACCTATAATTTGACGCAAATTATGACCCAAAATGTGTTTTAAAATATAAAATTCCATATCTGGAAAAGTGATTGGATTACACGTGCCAAATTTATAGGATATAAAAACCATGTCCAAAGCTACAATTTAACTTAATATCAGTGACCTTAACCTATTTTTGTGAGGTCACCATGGCTGTTAAGCTGAAAGCTGTGATTTTGTAATGGTAGGGTGTAGCTTGGACGTCCATGGCAATGTCAGTGCAGCACCGGAGCCTCCGGGTCTCTTGTATTACATAATCTGGGTGAACGTGATCTTCTGTCCCAACGTCACTGAGGACAAAAAGTTAGGACTCACCCACTGTTGTTTTGGTACATGCCACAATATCCATCACAGGAATTGCACAAATAAGCTTTGATTACACGTGCAGCGAAGTGCCATGTAGTGGACCTTTTTATACACTAAATGTACATAAACTTTATATGTTCAGAAGCCACTTGAGGATTCGCAACTTTGAAATGAAGAGGATTAATATAACCATGGTGACAGCAGAGCATTAGGCCCATGGGCCTATTGTTATATTTATTCAATGAAATTCTGTGATTTTTTTGTGTTTAACTTTTCGTATATAGCAGTAGGTGATGCACCATGAGCACGCTTCCGCAGAATGAGTTAAGAAGGTGGTGTTACTGTCATATTTTTCATTTTAATGAGTCTTTAAATTTTGTAATAGCAATAAGAGTTCATGTTAGCAGAGGAATATGGATATGTCTTTATTTTATAAAGTAGTTGGCCAGATCCTCTCCCAAAGTTGGCGGGGATATAGTTTGGGCCAGTCTCTACTAATTTCGTTGTCCAGGCAGCACTGTGATAACTGTGTTTCTTGCTAGAGGTTAAATAGATACACACATATTGTGCAATTATACTCGCAAGATAGAGGGATAGATTTGGGCAAAACTGGGCTTATTTATTAGGCGAATCTAAAGATGGAAGACCACCCAGGAGAACCCCTCTCTGCACTCCCATATCACTTTTTGTTCGATCAGTCGGCTGTCCGTTAAACTAAAGAGCTCTTTGTTTGTTTGTTTGTTTTTTTAGTTAGTGTGTGTGTGTGATCTGTCTGGAGATACAGAGATGAATATCCCTGCATCTGTTACAAAACATTGTATGAGACTACCTCCCATTTTGTGCCATTTATTCTCTTTTTTGGAGAAAATTTTACAGACCTTTACTTCCCGGACTACGGATCCAATGGCATCATGGTGCCTATCTTCACACCGATACGCATTTTACTTGAATTGCGACGCATGCTTTGCACCCACCAGTGTGCCCTACCGCCCGCAATGAATGTTTCCTGATGTCCAGCGTTTTCATCGTCCAATTATTTTGTTTTCTTTGCATAACAACATATATTACAGGGTGACCCAACTGTGTATTTCATACAATATCTGCTTTGGAAATTTCCTCCTCGTCAAAAGCGATAGGGGCTGGGATGTTTTCGTTCACGAATCAGGGAAAAAAGACGTCAAATTGTGCTTTCACGGTTAACGTCAAAACACGTGGAAAGGTGTCTTTCACACAATTCACGGGACAAAATATTGACTTCAGAGTTCGCGACATTGCAATTTCAATTCATATTTCACGATTTATGGAAATGCTGAATCCTGTTTCAGGAGTTTACCTTTGATGGTAAACCACCAACAGTTTTTACCTTCACACTACACTTACCGGAAAATTAAGAAGCCCTAATCATAATTCACACAAAACCTTGCTCCTCCTCAACTAATTATGTCAAGATAATAACACCAGAACACCAAGCTGAATATTCATCCACCTTAATGTGTATTCCATCTCATCAGCTGATATTCTCTTACTACTTATGGTCAAGTATATTCTCTTGAATAATGTACTACAATACGTCCGTTTCAACTGGCAGGTATCTGTGGGGGTGGGGGTGGGCTGGGAGTGGGTGGTGCAGTGGTGCTAATGACCTGCACTTTGCTGCCACTTCGTGCTCGTCCCGTGCTCGTCATAACGAGCCAAGTCCTCGTGATAACATCCATGAACGATTGATCAAAACTTACGCTGTGCAGAGGTTCAGTTTCCCGCATTGCCTTGTGAACGGCAATGCGGGAAACGGCGACGTAAAAACTTTTGTATTTTATGCATGTCTGAAACGTGAGGCTCTTCAATCAGCAATCTATCAATTTACCTCGCGGTTCCATTATTGCTGGGGTGTTTTTAATCACCAGAGTTCGTCATTCGCTGTTTCATATAGCTATTTACCCCATTAATTCTTGGGTGATACTACAAGGGTTCCTCTCCTTGAACCATTTTCCCTCCTATCAGCACTTTTCATGCTCATCGTCTCGTTAATTAAAAGTCTTCAAGGTGCAGCTTTTAATCTGAAAATCTCCTAAGCGAAAGTACTGTTAGAAACATGAAATCAAGGTGACTCTTACAGTAAAACAGTTCTGTAGGGTTCAGACTAGATTATAAAGTTTACCAAATCTGTTTCAATCAAGCAAATGCCTCAGCGACGCAGGTTCATCATCACGCGGACAAAATTGCTGGTACTTGGGTTCACGTGTGTTCGGCATACTGTTCACTTTGTGCAGTAAACATATACATTAAATTTGAAATTAAGCACATAGGTTAACATAATGGAAACAGCGTGTTCGACTTCATAACTCTATTCGGAAAACAAATTGAAGTCTAGCAGATAATCTTGGAGGGCCTTGAGGGTCCAACTGTAATAAATTCTTTCTACCCCCCCCCCCCGGCATTTCCCATCGTCAACGTTGGGTATGTGTGTAAGGATGTATGTAGTGATCGAGCTTGTTTATTTTATTGTGTCCCTGCTTTTATTACATCTTTTGGGTGGATGTGATGGTCATGGAAATTACCTTTTTGTTTGTTTTGTTTGGTTTTGTTGTTTTTGTTTTTTGTTTGTTTTGTTTGGTTTTGTTGTTTTATGTTTTTTTGTTTGTTTTGTTTGGTTTTGTTGTTTTTGTTTTTTGTTTGTTTGTTTGTTTTTTTTTTTTGAAGGCTGTATACATCAACGACAGGTGTGATCACTGTGCTTCTGAGAGCAAGCCTGGACCCTCTTTGGCACACTGCTTGACTGTGAACTTAGCCTGGGGAATTTACTTACACTAGCCCGTGAGCCGCTATACCACTTGCTCCATGGTGGCCACACGTGCGTTGTACTCGTCCCTCACTTCACGGTCAATTCACATGCCATAAATATTCGGGGAGGGCCACATTTGGAATACTGTTATAGTGACTCGATCGTGCAGTATGCGGGTGTACGTTGTCTTGCTGGAACAATAGCCCAGGATGCTGCTAGAATCATTCGGCAACTGCTGAAAGGATCTCATCTGCATAGCTGGCTGTTAGATGTCCATTTACCTGATGATCGAGTTCTGTTATTCCTGTCGCCGTGATTACCGTCCACATCATGAGGCTGCCTCCTCAATAGCAGTCATGTTACAGCATGCATCCATCCGCAAGTCCCTTTAAAGGCAAACGTCTAACCCGTTTTCTTCCATCACGGAAATAGAAAACGGTCCACCCACCTCTGCACAACTGACCTGAAGCACCCCATTGTCCTGGCAACTTCATGCTGGGAACGGCCAGCGTGCAACATGCCAATGATCTTGCCCCTGTCGAATTTATAGAACTGTAGGTAGCCCGTACGCTGTGGCATGGGGGATTCACATTGATCCCTGTGTTGCCAGTTGCCCCTTTAAGTCCCATAGGCACCCATATACCAGATCCACTTTTCGTTTTTTTTTATTTGTTTTTGTTTTTTGGTCTGACCGCTCAGTCATGCTCTTAGGCAGGCCTTACATGTTACATAAAAGTCCATGTGACATTAATATCTTCTGCACAAACTAATGTTCCAAACAGCCCATGTAAAAGCAATGGGGAGGGGCCTTTCCCAGTAGTATTCTTTATTAGTTTCTGTATGACGCGCAATTAAAACACCCCAGCAAGCAATAAAGGTTGGCCCAGTGTTGGGATATTATAAAGTAACATTGGGCCACTGCTTCCTAGGACTGTCTTCAGTCAGTCTCTAAAGTGCTTAAAAGTACCCGAACGATAATCAGCTGACCCGAAGACTTCAATTTATTTTCGGATATGAGCCGTCATCTTTGCTGCCTCACGTGGTGAGGATATATCTCTTGTCCATGGGTTGGGGTTCACCAGGTTTGAGATATGCCATACACCGTCACAACTCATCTTGTTTGTTTGTTTGTTATTTTTATTTTTGGGGTGGGGGGTGGGGGGTGGGGGAGGGGGTAGGTATGTCAGGATGCAGTATGTTTGGATGTGGGTGTTAAAATGTAAAAATTGCGAGGGGGGTCTCTCATAATGCCCAGCCAATTAGGAAATCACGTTCAATTGCGTTTTGTCTATGCGTTTATAAAAAAAAATACCTACCATATGTTTGTTTCAGTGCATGGAATTTTTGTTGAATTGAAATTTGAGCATATGTTATTGATGATGAGCCGTTGTCCGTCCAGTCACAAGTCTATCCATTCACAAATACGTTTTTGGCTTCCTAGTGACTGTTAGCCAGATCGTCTTCAAACTTCAAAGGGATGTACCTTGGGTGGTATCTGCGAAGTTTGTTCAAAAGGTCATGTACCAATACAAACAAAAATCTTTATGAATTTCTTTCTTCATTTCCACGGAAAATTGCAAAAAAGCAACACCAATTTCCTTCGAAATTGCTCAGGGATACTTCCCCTTTTCTGTAAAAACGATTTTTGTGTGTGTAGGGTATGTGTGTATATAATTGTGTTTTGCTTTTGTTTTCTGGGTTTTGGATTTTTGGGGCTGTATTTTTTTCTTAAATTTGAATCCTCTATAGCCCTATGCCGTATTCCTTTCAAACGCTTGGAGAGAGTAGCTTTACTCGTTCTTCACCAAAGGTGTTTTTCCTGACGGGACGGTTTACGTTTTAAAGAATTTTTTGAATATAAAATAATCTGTAAGCGTACGTTTTCGCTGTATTACTGTAAGGTTACTTATGTACACGCATGCGTGTGTATTTTTTTTTAAACCATACAAGACTTAAGAGTCAGTGTCTCGTCTGGGCCAAAATGTATTCAGCACATCAACAAAATTGCCAGCCATACGTACCCGATCATGAAGGCAACCCCATACGACAGTTATATGGTTAAGGGAAATTTATCTGGAGAAAAAAAAATGTATAAATTAAATGAGTTACAAGAGGAAAGGAATGTCAAGCCACAAGTCATACCCGAATTTATCGATATCATGTAAGGGACCAGGTTATTACGCCATGTACGTGAGTCACAGTGGGAAATTCATACAATATTTATCGCTGAACAATAGTTTCGTCTTTGACCTTTTTTTAACAAAACCTCAATGACGTCACGATCAAAATGAAAGCTTTGTACTAAAATTGGCTCATTATGTGTGTGGGTAGCAGTGATAACCATTTAGTATTTGATTAGGCCTTAAACATTTTGTGCTTCGACTCTCTTCATGAAACCTTATACGCACATGTCAGATCTCAAAGGAATGCCCCAGTAAAACTAGATCACTAGGTTAAGGACTAGACTGAAGCTGAGCTGAGCTGAGCTGAGCTAACTGAGCTCAGTTCAACTCCATTTGGGACTTATTATAGGGGTGAAAATATCAAGGCCACTTTAGCACGGGTTTTTCTTACGGCTTTGTTATTTGTTTCTGCAGATTTTTTTTTTTCGGAAAGTGAAATGAAATTTGCATAATTTACAAAATAATCCATGCAATTTAGTAAACTTTTACAAATATGTTTTTCGTTTTAAATGACCCCTGACTGAGGCAGTTAACTAATGGCAAGAGGCCTTCCGTTATGGCGATGAATGCAATATTAGATGTACCCCACAATTTCTTTCAAGATGACTTTCTGACATTTTAAACCAAATTACATATTCTTAGATCCAACATGTTTTTTCTTGCTCTTACATTTTCTTACAATGGACTGTTATACTCTTACTTTCATTGACGTAAAAAAGAAAGTAACTCAAACAGCCCCTGCAAATTCTTGCATATCCCTAATATGTTCTTACACGCACAAAAAAAGTCCAGCATCTTGCGTTTTTTCTGACACATGTTGCATTTCTTTACAAATTTTTGCTCGGTGCTGACACTAATTTCGATCTGGGATGTTTTGTTGTCGGTGCCCCGTCAGGCAAAGGTGTAGTGAGGGCCGGGTATGTTGTGCGGGTATGTGCATAGATGTGTCCACAAGAAAGGTATGCAAGATGAAAGCAGGCCATACAGCTCATTCTAGCTGTTTATTAGAGGAACAATATATAAGCACAAAGACAAAAGAAAAAAAAACCCAAAACCCAAAACCCAAAACCCAAGGGGTGAATAAGATTTCCCTAAATCTGTCTGAGTGCCTTGAAAATTAATAAAATTTAAAAGGATTTAAATTTTGATCAACAGTACTCAAATCCATCTTGACCACGATCTTTTCAATTGATATTCCCCTTCAACTTCAAATTGTGAAACATTCATGGCCATTTCATTGGTTGCACATTTGCCACTAAGCATTAAACGTTCCTGTAGGCGGAATACATTTGAAGATATCCAGTATTTAAATTCCATAAGTATGGGTAATTAGCATGAATCCAAATTTTTCATTTGTTTAAAAATTTTTATTGCAGTCGCCTATAGCATATACCTAAAAATGAATTTGGATTGACACCTGTATCAGTAATAATTACACAAATGAACCTGTACAAACAAATCAGTATGTGTGCCCAGAAGATAAGATAATAGTGTTAACTATATATGGACTTCACTGAATTCTTGGAGTATTTCAAACTTTAAATTTTGAAAATCATCAAGCCTATAACAGAAAAAAGGTAATTCCAATAGACAATGATGCATGTATGCAGTATATGGTGGATCTGGTGAAGGATATAACATGTTGCATTTCAAATCATGTCAAATAAAGGCATTTCACATTTTTGAATCTTGAATATTACAAAGGATTACAATTGGATATACACACAAATCCAAAGTTTGCTTATAGAGCGAAAGCACTCAACAGAGACTTCCCCCCCCCCTCACGGGGACTGTAAAAAATGCCCATTGTAGGGAGGTGCCCACTCCAGAAATGGTCAGCCCTTCTAAGTATAAACAATTGTGTATAAACATGTAGAAATAAACATTATTTGAGCATCTATATACAATGTATGCATATCAAAGCGACCTCTTACCATTAACACACGTCCACACATATAGAAAACATGACATAACCGAAGGTTTAATTATACAATGAGAAGAGTACTCGGTATCCAGTCTATGGATTTGATTTTCTTCGTCACCCCTTACTACACATGCGCACATAGGTGGCGCTATTGCCTTTTTATGCATCCGGGGAAATTTCCACCGTTTTATTTATACCAAAGTCTCAAACTTACCAGGCTTTATGGGAATCATGTCAATAATTCATTTCTGTTCAGAAACTTTGTCGATAAAGTGTGATAAATGATAACAATTCACGAGCTCGATTATTGAAAACTCGCTGGGACGTGCGCCTGACAAACACGTTTCTGCAGCAGGAAATGGGCTTCCGCGAAATAAACTTTACAGGTGTGAGTGCAACCTGAATAAACTTTGCAAAGTATGTAATGTTTATTGCACATGTTGCGTCTTACTTTTATAATGTCTGCAGACAGTGCAGTCACCAGGTTGTTTCTGGAGGGCTTCTAGACTGCAACTGACACTATACCTGTATATCCCCCAGGGACCCTAAAGCATCATGTTGCCAATGCCACTTCAGATTTGGTGTGTCGCGCGAAATTCAATCATTCTTCTTTATCCAATTCGTCTATGCTACAGGTTACGACACTATTTCAATGAGAATGTAGAGATCCTGCGCACAATACTGTGGAACAGTGTCTAACAAAAAGAAAGGCTGTATGGCAGGTGGGTTTGTTCAGCTGCTCAAGGCCTCCCCCTGTAAACTGATTTAGTAAATGAACTTTGTTATGATGACGCTCGCATTTAGGCTGTACCTACTGCATATGTTTCCGAGGGGAATTAACTACAGTGACCCCCCCCCCCCCAACAAGAGGCCAGTCCCTCAACAGAGGCCAATTCTACCATGTATCAAATATGGTATTGTCATTTTATCCTCCCCACCCACCCACTTTAGAGAGGCTACCCCTTTCAGAAGGCGATATTTATGTTGCACTTGGCGGTGCCCTTAGAAAAGGGGGACCTCTGTACATGTAAAACATGACTGTTTTGTTGCTTTATTATATGCAAAAAGAAAAGGTAAAAACACAAATACGAGAACTGATCAAATACTAAAGTACCTTTGGAGAACAGGTTTTTATTTCGCAAATTACAAGTCTTAGAAGAAAACGAAACATCACAAGACTTCCGCCACATGATTCACCAAGTCACCCTGATGACATTGATCGACATACTTAATTGTTCTGTATACCAGTTCTGTATGGATGCCATAAGTTGCCAAAAGGGTCATTTGGGACAGGAAGACTGCTATGGTTTGAGTGGTCAAGTCAACTGGGCCCATATCTCTAGCATGCGATGGGCCATATCATGTTGCAGACCTTTACCCAGTGATCCAGTGGTGTCTTGGGACCAAGGGCTGACTTGGATAGCCCTGGACAATGCTCTTCCTACTACATGCAAATTCCATATCTGATGCATGCTTTAAAATTACAGCTGATGGGAATCAAAGGAGATGATTATAAAGTGATAAGGGGTATTACGACATGCTGAAAACTTGTGTAAAAATAGGGAACAAGAGCAGTGGCTTTTTAACCACCAATTTTGGAGTAGAACAGGGCTATGCTATGAGCCCTGTGTTATTTAATCTATTCATTAATGATATTCCAGATATCTTAACGGTAAAAAGTCCTTGAGAAGGAAGAGTGAGTAGTCAATGCACCGGTCATGTCATACAGGATGAGATACATTTTATTTTTGAGTATGGTAAATATGAAAGGAGTGGGTAACTCACTGCATGATATTGTGTGCAATTTTTGAACAAATGTCACGAGGCAGAGATTTTTTTTTTTTTTTTACATATTTAACTCTTTAAGTGATTTTGTAAAAGCATTTGGGTATTATGTGCATAAGTGTTTTGAGGCTACGGGTTAATACTGTCCGTTTTTGGTGGCATGTGATTAGTACATATTCATAATTTTACAATTGACAAAATAATCTCTTTGTAAATTAATCTCTGGTGTGTTTTTATGCTTATATGTCTGTATTGCACGGTACTACCTCCTGCTGACGTGAATAGAGGGTGGTCAGTCACGCTTGGTTTCCTTGTTTTGTTTGTTTTATTGTAATTGTTGGCCCCTAAAGGGCGTCATTGGTTAACAAAGCTCTGTATCTGTAAAGATCAGTTTTAATGTAGGACTGCAGTTTTGTGATTGGGAACCTTCAGTCTTACAGCTCTGTTGTACACGACCAGTATGTGGTGCGCCGTATTTTGTAAAGCTAAGTCATTCCATAGATGTTGAGACTTTTATTTTTCATTGGCTGCAAGACCCAATCTCTGAATCAGGCAGTCAATTGTACCATGGATAGTAAGGTGCCCAGGAGAGATGTTTTGACCGTGCAAACTAATTATCTACGCATGTCAAATTGTTACATTACATCAAAGTGGTAGACAACATGTTGTGGCAAAAAGGAGAGGAGGGGGTGAGAGCGAGTGTTGAGCGAAGTCTGCAAGTTTTCATTGAATTCAGCATCAGTTGAAATTCATTAGCGTTTGCCACAGGATAGCCCATGGCATAATCTATATATTGAACTAGGAATGCCACCTCTATATAGTTTTGAAGCTATGGAACATTTTCACTAAAATTTCAATTGCCTTTAATTTGCATGATTTTGAAAAAAAATCATTCTAAATTAGAGGACGGATTTCAATTATATGGTTATGGTCATGTAACAGCTCGGACTTCTAGCAATAAACGTCTGCAAAAAAAAAAAAAAATTGTGGACAAGAAGTAGGCGACAGAAAGGAGGAAGAAAAGAAAGGAAGTAAGAAGAGTGTGTGCGTGTGTGTGTGTGTCCACGAAAACCGTTCAACCATGCAGTTGCTGGTGAAACTGGATCCAGGGCTCCAACATGTCATGGAACTTGGGAACTACCTTGCAGCTCTCTGTTTGGACCGCATGTCTGCTTGTTCGCTGTGAGGGCAGGCATTTGATAACCCTTCATCTTCCAGCTTACTAGCTGGTGTCAAATACTATGTAGCTGTCGCATGTATTTTGAACTTCTTCCATTGTTGTCAAAATGTTAAAACAAAATTTGGCAATTACCTCATATCTATGGAGCCAATTTATGCTATGGGGACACACCTTGAACTGAAATGTTAATCACCAGATGCACCTAGCTGCCAGACCCATTTTGCAGATTGTGAAGATTCAAATGGCCCTGATTAGCATAATTTTCCAACTATTCCCTTCTCCTCTTTGTAAAAAGGCTCAACTTCATGTGTGGATCTAAAATTGTACCAGGTGTGCAGTTTTTAAGCATAATAAGGTAAGGCAGAAATTACCGAACAAAATTGCTCGTAGAGAGAGAGAGAGAGAGAGAGAGAGAGAGAGAGAGAGAGAGAGAGAGAGAGAGAGAGAGAGAGAGAGAGAGAGAGAGAGAGAGAGAGAGAGAGAGAGAGAGGAGAGAGAGAGAGAGAGAGAGAGAGAGAGAGAGAGAGAGAGAGAGAGAGAGAGAGAGAGAGAGAGAGAGAGAGGGAGAGAGAGAGAGAAACAAGCTTCGCCGACTGCCTAAATGAGGACCCAACTGCATGGGCTTCAAGACATTTTATCGCTGCAGTACTAAATTATTGCAGATTGAAGTTTCTAAAAGCTAACTTATCTGATGTTGTGTGCTTTGGATATTTGAGCGTCATTCCTTTTCTGCCGTCAAATTTCACAGGTACAGATCTTCAAAATACAGTTTATGCCTATATACTTATAAAACAGCGGAATGGCAGCAGAGGATTTTTTTTTTATCTTGTTGATTTCTTTAAAAGTTTATGATACCAAATTTTCAATTCACTTTGAAACTCTGTGGTCGATATTTTACTATCACCAAGCAATCTGGATTAGAACTGAAATTTTAAAATCCTGTACTTAACAGTAATTGAGTCAAACTCTATACGCCAGGCACTTTGTACCTTCAACGTCTGCTCACTTAAATTACCGTTTACGCTGTAAGCGCCACATTGTGGACTGAATCAACATCTCTTCTCCTCGCGCTGGGTGCATTGCGCCCAAGGCAACCCGGTAAACCTGTACTAATGTATTCTATATAACTCTGGGCATGCTGGTACTTGAATGAAAGGTCTCTTCTCAAGCAACATGAATCGAGCACTGGGTTTTTTATTCAGAGCATTCAAAGCAGTTCGTGTTTAGCAGTTCGACTTCAGTCGCAGTTGGCACTAAAACAGTTAACAGCTCACTGACGAGAATGATGACATCAAACAGGTGAATTGGCAGTGCACGTCTAAAGATTCCGAAAATGGGCAATCGAGGCCTTTCAGCCACTTTTCCGTGAGTTCCGGTAGATTTCAAGGAAAAAACAAAAACTGTATTTGACATTTTATACACTTATAATTTATATAGAAAATAATCTTGCGACCCTTATTTATCTGAAAGGCAGCAGACAAATTGGAACTCCGAAATTGGAATCCCCGGAGTAGCAAAAATTGATGGACATTCCCGTTGGTAAGAGTTAAAAAGTTAATGGCTTATGTTGCAATTATTTCTCCTTGTAGTGTAACCACGTGTTATTTTATTCATAGCGGCGAGTTTTCGCTGTGTTGTAAATTGGAATGCCAATTAACCCTTTCCTGATCAAATATGAATCAATAACTTTCCTGGCGAGGAGTATTGCGCACATCTCGCGCCAAGGGAACTTGAACCTTACATTTAAGAAAAGACAGGTGAGGCAAACAACAATTTATATCCGAACTATTATGGTGATTTAAGCGTGAAACGGTAGCCTATGATCAATTGGTGGTGTTCTTCGCATTCCTCTTCATGCTTGGTTAACTTGAAAAAAAAAAAAGAGGAAAAAAATGAATACTTCCATGTCAATTGCGTAAGACACGCAAATATCGATGAAGCTTCTGAAAGCTGTTTATCCGCAAGGCCGGATACGCTGATGTTCCAAGACGATTTATCACAGCAACATCCGCAGCCTTATGGACGCATCTTCTTCTAGTGCCAACAAATTGTTTTGCGGCCAGAAATACGTGTGAGATCAATGTAGTCTTGATAACTACTGACCTGTACATATGTGCTTTCGGGTGTCAACACCAGTGAGCTTTGGCAGGCATTGCCGAATCTAACCCCAGATATGTAGTTCAACATGTAAGCAGCTCGGAAGGAGATAGGTCGTACAAGTGTGGTTTATAAGTACCCTGGTGCTGGAACTCCAGGCGATACTCGGCAGTGGAAGGATCAACAGATGGTTTTAAAAGTCTCGAAATTTCGATTCCTTTACGAATGCGGTGAGTGATATTTCGTTATTTCTTACGATTAGGTGACCTAAGCAGGTCTGAAATATACCTCTGGTGGTGTATCAGTCAAGAATTCATTTCATCTGTGTTCAAAAGCTAAGACCCGTTGAAGCACTACAGCAAATGCATTTTTCTCATGTTTGTTCGCCCTGAATTTCACGGGGAATTAGAAAGTAAGGTTTATTGAGATACCATAAGATATGGCCATTTTACACAGGACTGGCAATATGTAAAATAAAATGTGACATAATTTGATAGTAGTGTTTTGGATATTAGATAAATGTTTCGCCTTTTCTTTTCTGTCGAGCTCCTTTTAGGCAACAGAAACAACAGTGATGGATCCAATTAAAACTATACATTTCACATTGATTACACAAACTAAGAAGTATCTTGTTTTTACAAATGTGTTGCACAATTGATGACAAGATTTGCAAAACTGCACTTGTCAATTTTTAGTGCCATTGCAAAATATACAATTTATTTCACAAAGTTTTGACATAAATAAATAAAGATCTCTGCTGCAAGAAATGTAATGTCACTAACATACAGGAACGAAAGGCATGATTTGTACTTTTTGTGGGAGGGGATACAAGACTACTTAAATGTAGAATTTGGCGCCTTTAATGTTCCCGAGTATCCCATCTTTTGTCTTTGTGGATGTTTTAATTTGCAGTATTGATTTCGTGCCGTGAAATAAAAACGTATGCCATGAGGCCAATATAGTCAACAGTTAAGCAAGCGACGTCCAATATTGCGATGTGAAGGGTTGCACACGATGTACATTTAGTTCATATTACAGATTAATGTCGTACATAATTGAATCCACAGATTTTGTAAAAGTCCAAACCAAACTGAGAATTAGATGCATCCAAGTAGTTGTAGTTGTGTTGCGATGACCATTCTTTGTAGAAATGAAATGCCCATTATGTCAGCAACGTGCTGAGAAAAGTCGTTGGTACAAGCTATTTAACCCTGGCAGGGGTCCCCGGTGTGGTTATTCTAAACAGTTGTTGTATCCAGATGCATGTCCTTTTTTTTCAGCTTTCCGAGGAGTAGACATGTAGATAAGACAAAGAGACGCATTTATCGCTCGCGCATGCACTGCGCCTGCCATCGTACAGGCCTACAAACTGTTCACTCCGAGTTGGCAAGGGTATGAAGTTGGAAGTAGCTCACGCCTCTAGTAAAGAGATCCGGAAGTAGTGCCTGACTCCGACGAAGCACACAGGACATTTGTACCTACATGTTACAAAATTCCATCGTCACTTGCAAAAATATTCCAATAGTTACGTATGATTAATTTAAATGCCCACAGGCTCACTGGTTGTAACAACAACATTTAATTGGTGTAGCTATAGTCTTACAGTCCATTGTTCGGCGCCCGTATCATCAGCAGAGAGGTCATACTTTTCATATTCACGTAAGCTTGAAGTTACGAAGTGCTGCATGTTCACTTGTGCTTGTAACAATTTACTTTCTTCCTTATGAACTGGTTCCTAAGCAGCAGGTACGGACAGGCATGCAATTGTCAGACTGATGCACACGCCTAAAAGGACTAAACATTAAGTGCTTAGAGTTCTCACGGGAATGTTGGGTAAAAAATTACATCTAAGAACTGAAAATCGCTAATGCCTCAACAAATGTACTGAATATAACACATGACAGTCATCATGTGGAGAATAATGCAGACTGGAACAAGTTTGCAAAATTTTATTGAAGACAGTATATGGGACTCTATTTTGTCAATGGACGCGCCATTTTCAGCAACAATAATCGCTGTCAGTCAGAAACGTAAAGAGACAAACTAATTCACATAAGTTGCGTTGTGGTTGCGTATTCAGTCCCGTTGCCAACTCGGATTAAATAGACTATACACTTCAGCACAGAGGCTGGTAACTGGGCACAGATCCCCAGAAGCTGTGTGATGCTGCTTTGACATGCGAAACAAAGCTGGCGTGTTACATTGCTGTCTCCTTATAGGGCGTATTAGAAGAATACACAATGATCGATCCTCCGTGCATAGAGGCTGCGCGATTTATGCAAACAACGTTGGCAGCTTTAAAATGAATTACGACATTTTGGCATATTTATAAGTTATAACTCGTACAGTAATAAACTCTACTTTTATTGTTTCCGTGTGCATTTAATGCGCAATAGGCAAGGGCAAGAAAAGAAGGTTCAAGAACTGCCCAAAAGAGGGCACTGCAGTCACTGGAGGGCTAGGGTTGCGTATCTTCATTACTTTACATTGTAATTTTCAACTTATCAACTTGCAATCTACATATGTATACTGCACATAGAAACACCAAATTTCAGACAGTAAATCTAGATGCATAACTAAATACCAAAAAAAAAATCATATAACCACAGCTACAAAAGTGACTGGTTTATTTAAGGTTTCTTTAACATACACACTAATGTGAATACACAGCTCTAGCCCTCCAAATGTTTGTGTATTCAGTTGTGTATTCTGGTGAATACACATCTCAGAGCTAATTCTGACATTTCCTATTTCCCGAACCATAGTCAATAGAATACTAGCTGACAGAAAGCATAGTCTGCAGTATTGTTTAAATTGCAGACGATGACAACTTAAATTTGCATATAAGGCTTTTTCACGATGGTAGCTATAACAGACAGTCTCGAATCAAAACTGTCTCGTGTGTAGACAGTTGGCGTACATAGCGTCAATTATACAGAGCAGAACAAATGAAATATGTCAAATCCTTTGACCAATACTGGGAAAGTTTTGCTGAATTGCAAATTATGTTTTTCCATTTTTACCAATTATGTAAAATCCCGCCGGTAGTTTCGGACCTGTATCCACTATTTGGGCAACCTTTTCCACTAAGCTCCATCTTTGATCGGGCAGTTGATCTAGGCTCCTCAGCCCAGTGCTGCTACGTAATTCATATCGGGGGGGGGGGGAGCCTCAGTGTCCGATACAATATTCCTATGCCGGGGCCAACCGCTGCCCACAACTGGTAACTTCAAGGCATTATACTTACATGTTTTTGGTAATACTTACACTGGCAAAGTCGCACTGTGTAATGTACATTACCTTCATTAGGCTAATGAACCTTCCCTTAACACTTATCACTCATTTATTTTCGATACTACCTCTTCAAAATATCTTACCAGAACTAACCCACATGCACTTGGCTGCCGTTTTGAAAATTGTGGATTCCGCACCCAATGGTTTGTAAATTAGCATAGTAAAGGGATGGCCTTGGGAGGTTTATAATGTATGGAACCAAAAGTATATATTTTACAAAGATTTCAGAACATAAATAATGATATGATATGCTATTTTATGGTGTATATTATTTAATTAGGCCTCTTCCTATCTACAAATCATAGCCAGAAAAATATTGGCAAGCAGGACCATGAATAAACAACGACCGTCAACCAAAAGTGTAAGACCACATGCCAAGCATCTTGAGGTCGAATAGTATTGTGTGCAAACTTGGGTACATTTGATTATGTTCAGTCCACCTCATTCATTTTCATCCATGCACATTGCAAACAGTGCTGAAAAACATGTGGCCACAATTCACTTTGATATACAAATCAAATGTACGTTTGTGCTACTGTCCTACAATGCATTGAGCCATGTTCAAAATGCACCAATACGTGCACGATTTGCCAGAGTATCGTGTCGCAATTAGGTCTGTAACTAACGATGACAGCTGCTTCAGATACAGCTGATCGGTAAGATTAAATTTAAGATAGTAGTCATGTTATAAAGATACTTCAACGACCGTATACCCTGGTAACTCGGAGAACGGACACCTAGAACCTAGCGAAATATTAATAATGATCATCCAACAAGCATAGGTATGCTGGGGCAATGCTGTTTCTCAGCACCCCCCCCCCCCACCCACAAGTTGAAATAAAATGCTGTGTTTTAGTTTACTTTACTGCTTAATAACGTCACACGACGACCACTTTTTGAGGAAAATTTTCAAGGTCGACCAATTTTTTGCAGGTAAGGGCGGCTTGAAACTTGAATTTCTTGTGTCATGAAATCTACTTTTGGCCGGGCCTTTTCAGTAGGGTGGGTCAGGTTACTGGAACCACACATATATTTTGGGTATCCCTTAGGTAACTTGAACATGGTTGAACAATGATTAAAATAAATGTCTCTCCCCTTGTACACCTCCCCCCCCCCCTTTGACGTCAGTGTAATTTGTTATCTGGGCACAGCCGGAGGCACTTGACATGTCATAAATTCCGTGCCCAATTCAACTGACAGGAAACTGTAGTTTCAAATGCTGTCTGCTTTTTCTTTTCCACAATTCTTGTGACTTTTTTCACCTGGTGTTTCAGTCAAGCTACAGTGGTCAGTTGAAATATCTGCTCAGCGTATTTAATTTGAAGCTTATTATCATGCTGAGGCCAGCAGATGAGTGGGTAAGGTTATGCACTGTGTAAACAGACAAATCATCAACTTTCAGTACGCAACCAGGAAATCTAGGCAAACAATGGATCGTAAGCTCAGAAAATTTACCGCACTCGCCAATGCAAATATTCACTCATCACATATGCTTACATGCTGTATGAAGGCATACTTGTGTATTTTGTGACAAATATTTTATATGATGTACATGTACTTCAAGCAATATATATATATACATATACGCCTATCGAACAGCTTCACTGTGACTTTTGAACCATTCTAGTACACGGGACCCGATGTATCTTTTAACATAGAGGGGCACATTTATATTACAAATAAAACATGTCAGTTTGGCTACAAGTGTAAATGAATGGGCAAATTTATATCAACTTACGGGGCTGGGGGCTACATAGAGGTTGTCATGACGGCCATCCTGTAAAGATTATGATCCTTCAGGAAACCAAATAGTGTAGTTTGGGACTTATTTTTAGATCATAAAGACAATATGCGGGATATTTTACAAGCATTTCAGTAGGTCGTCCATTACAAATGTAATCAACGATGAAAAACAAAACAAAACAGCCGGTCAGGCTATAGTTGTACTTGTATCATTGGTACGTATTCTCTGTGATATATCTGCAGCCTTAGCTATCCAAGATATCTATTCTCCAAAGCGCCAGTCCACTCATGAAATACCAATTCTGTTTTCTTCCCACTGAAAACACAAAGGGAAAGATACAATCGATTTATGGTGGAATCACAACTCGGGTAAGTCCACGAGGTAAAAATACAAATTAAAAATATAAATAAAAATTAAAAAAAAAAGGAACTCAACTGAACTTGAGCTACAATGGGTACATATTTTTCAAACCAGCATACTCAGGCAATTGGCCATGTTTCGATTCAACACGATGCCGACATGTCAAGCAGCCTCTCCGCCTGCCCGAATTACTGCTGTCAGCAGAGATTAAACCATGAGCGTGTCAAAGATATAACACAAGACTTAGCAGTGGTTCATTAGGTAGTGACGTTTGACAGCTATGCGAGTAATTGGGAAAGTTCACTGCAAATGTGGTAACCTGTGGACTATCAGATACTTTCTTGGTGTCGCTGTCAGGTACTATTGACAGATTTCAATTTAATTCAGATTAACCTTGGTGAATAACTGAGAGTACGTAACTCATTTCGAAATGGAACTCATAATATTGTTATGAACCGAGTGAAGATGGGTGTTATATACTTCGCTACTTCAGCTTTACATGATCAAGTGATAATAGAACCCAGCTGTAAGCAGCCAGCTATTCATATGCCGATATTATGTCCTTCGGTTGTTTCTTTCTATTATTTCTTGTTTTTCTCTTTCTTTCCTTTGTTTTCTTCCCTCCTGCCTCCTGCCCTCGTTTTTCTTTTTCTTTTACTTTAGTTTCGTTTTTGTTTTTTTTTTGACGTTCGTATGCTCATTCCTTTGGTCATTTTTATTTTTGTATTTTTTGTGTTTTTGCGCTTTGAAACTGGGAAAAACATACACGACACTTGATTCTATTTTTTTACATCAGTTAGCTGAATGCACGAGAAGCATTATCGATCGTCACAAAAACTACTCAATTATTGATCCTACTTGTCCAATAGGCAAGCCTACAGGTTAAAAGCATTGATAGATCGAAACGTATAAAAAGATATTTTTGAAATCGTTATCGTGAAATAAATTGAAACGCTCTAATAAGGTATTCCATTGTCCATGATACCTAACCATCGATAGAGGTAAAAGTGCTTCTTGTATGGCCCTATTTAATGTACAGGAAAACAAGACGGGCGTGTAATGCTGCTTTCGCGGCTAAGGTACAACCGGGACAATGTATTGGCATGATCTCTTTGAAGTGGCGGTACATGAAGGTCTCCAGAGTTTCAAGCAACATAAAATTTACTTCCACTGGATGCAATCTGGCCCCACCCTTGGCAACTGTATTAGGATTCGCTTCCTTTGTGCCGATTTGGAGGGGGGCTACTTCCTCATTCGTTACTCTTGGTAAAGTAGAGTCGCTTTCCTCAATGTAAATTTGAGAGAACTGGGAGAGCTATAAACCCTTTGCCATTAGCTTCGCGTGTAACCATGACGCAAATAGTATATCTTCCCTTATATTTTGCCCCTTCCCAGCTCACGACATTAGAATAAAGTGTATATTTCTTTTTAAGTGGATTTAAAAGTGCAAAAGAGGAAATAACGATATTTCCTTTCATTTTTGCCAATTTAATTCAAGAGTTAAACTTATTTCCTGGGCAGTTAGTGGTGTCACTGTGGTCTTTCCCGGCGATTTACAGATAACGTCAGATACACTATATTCTCGGGTGGTTAGCATCATCTGCTTTCTGTGACCACGGCATGTTCGGCCAATATATAAAGTTTTGTTCACCCCACAGACGTATCCACCTGGGACAGGTGGATACGGGCGGGGGAGCTACCAACTGTGCTACCTATAAGTGATATACTCTATTACTTTCGAATGTCAAGTGATACCCGATAAGAATTATGGTGGTGTTTATTAATGCCAGGAACCTGAATCGTTCTCAGCAGATCTTTTCCGCAGAGATTACTCCAGTACAGTTGTATTTTCGTAGTTCCAAAGAAGCAGATTATATACAGTATATGGCATTGGACATTATCATAACCTTCCTTCTTCATGTCTATCTTCCTTCTTCATGTCTTGTCTCTGTCTTATTCAGTATTGAGAGTTACACAGTGGTTGACTGGGTAATACAGCGAGCATCTCGGTTTATAGTCCCGAAGGGTCAGTGTTCCTACGGTCCACGTACAGTTTCGAAAACTAGCAGACGCTCCGAAGGTCCAGTATCCCTAAGGTCCAATATCCCGAGGGTCCAGTGTTCCGAAGGTTTTTATTGCTCCTAAGGTTCAACACTCCGAAACAGGACACGTAGATCATGTAGATATAACCCCACCAACACAAGGGCATTAGCGCACCTGGAAAATAGGATACACCCCGCACCTTACAGTACTAGCCTACATACATGCAACATATCTTCGAAAATATGTTATTTTAAAATAAATTCAAGAAGTACATGCACGAAATCTCTTAAACTGAATAAAAAGAAAAATACACGAGTCCCCTTCATTGATTACATTACAATACTAATAGCATATTGTATAATTTCTACACATACAGGCCTAAACGACACAATTATTCAAATGACATTTCTAAATAGACAAATATTAAAAAGTCATTATAGCGAGAAAAAAAACTCGTTATTACGAGAAAAAAATCGTAATTTCGTGTTTGGTAAATTGTTATTACAAGAAATAATCGTAGTTTCAAGGTTTTTAAAATAATTTTAATGATGTCATAAGTAGGGATGGTCCAGTACTGGTATCGGGTATCGGGTGGTGTCTGGCTTTTATTTCTTTTTATTTTTATTTTTTTTGCAGTGTCCGCCATCAGACTGAAAAGTCACCTCATGCCGATATTGGCAGAAAAAAAGTAGAACTTCCAAGTATCAATTTCCAATATTCCACAGAGAAGTGTAAAAAAGAAATACAGATAATCTTGAACATAGGCCGTATACATGTATGTGCAAAGATTTCGTGATGAGCGTTTATGGAACCCTGATGATTCATTAGGTTTCCGTAGTCGCTCATGATGAAATCTTTTCACTGAATAAAATTTTGCTTTTTACTGTTGTTCAAAGTATGAAGGGAAAACGTGATTGACTGACCTAACATTTTACACATTTTGATGATGTTAAATTCTAATGAATAACACCATTTTTTCCACAAGACACTATTCATTTTAATATTGTCCACATTACAACAAAACAGTTAAACTACTGACTATGCTTCTTAAAGCAAAACAAGTACTTAGTTAATAAAAATGTCACTTAACCCTTTTGTTGCCAGTGGGAAGGGCCTATACCCCTAATTCAATAAACAATGCGATATAAGTAGATGTTTATGTGAACATCTAAAACAGGGGGATGTATCTTAAATTGAATTTAAGATACCCGAGATAACATAATTAATGATATCTGTGACGAAGCACTTCAAAAAGCTACCTCAAATTTAATCTAGGATATCTAATATTTAATTTAAGATAGCTGAAATGAAATTTATAAGATATCTTGAAAGTATTTACACTGAGTATTTTAAAGTTTTCTGCACAGGCCCTTAGTCAATATGAAGCGCCATATTCCAAATGAGTTGTAAAATGACACATTCAAGCAGATCCAATTACGACAGCCCTTGAGTTTAAGGGTTCACAATGTTTTAATGCTGACTTTTTTACGTTTTCCGTTTCACGGGCTTCTGAGATTGTACGGTCCAAAATCAACCAACACACTTCGTAAGATGTGCCCACTAGAGAGATTATGATACGAGTTCTGAAGAGAAAAGTCCCACTGGAGATAGAAAAGAAAGATTAGCTTTCAAGCATATCTCTTTGTGGGAAAATGTGCATATTTCCCTAGGATGGAGATGTTCATATGGAAGGGGGGGGGCACCTGCTCTCGGAAAGGGTATGTAGGTTCTCTGCAAGGGTGAAACCCTATCTGCTACATGCGATTTTTACCCCAAAATAGGGGGGTCAAAATTCTACATTTTGCTTTGAGAAATGGTCATTTTCTACGATAACAATACAAACATGCGTCAGAATCGGGATTTTTCAACCTTTGCGTGAAGAAAATCCAGTAATTTTTCTCACTTTTGAAAAGAGAGGGGTCAATATTGGAGCCCAAGTTCATAAAATGGGGGGGGGGGGGGTGAAAGCTTTATATGTGGTGGTAAAATAGGGGGTCATTTCCGTGTTGCCTATATGCCTACCACTATAATCGGAGTGCCCCCCCCCCACTCATATATAGCACAAATTTATGAATTTAAACAGGAATGTATTGAAACCTTACTTTATCCAATTTATGTAGATATTGAACATTCAACTATGGTGTATTGGCTTTTTAAATTAAGGTGCCGGACTCATGGTCCCCTCAATCAGGGACTAAAATGACTCTGCTGGCTTCAAACTTTGTACATATTTTATTATTTAGAACACCACTGTGAAATTATTCACTTTTGGAATTGTAAGGTCTCTTTTTAACTTTTGTTGTTGGTTCATTAGATGCACTGATATCACAAATCTATAATTTGAAGTTAAAGTAGCACCTTCATTTATGATAGTCTTGATAATATTCGACATTTAACTTATTTTCAAATGCCCCTAATTAGCATAAATTTCAATTCCACACATGCGGTAATAGTCCCAATAGATGCACAGTCCCAACAAATCGAATATAGGAACACTTTTCGGTCTCTATGCTGAATAAGTGGGAAGCCAGGCGCAATTAAAATTTCTAAATAGACCTAATTTTCAAAATCTTGACTATTCTGAAGACACCCAAAACTTCACTATCGGTGCTACAGGCATGTCAAATTTGAACTTTCCGGCTTGTGCAGTATCTGAGTTTCAGACAACACATGTATAACTTGAATGGGAAAAAGAAAGACTAGACATATTTTGACTTGTTTGTCCGCAAATCGGTCTGAGTGCCCAGAAAACTGTTAAAGATTGCCTATTCAGTATTTGTTTAAAACCTGCAACAATATATTTTTTTTCATGCGGCTATGTAAAAGACCTGTACATGGAAGTTGGAAAGGCAAGTCAATTTATCAGAATCGTGAAGCTATTCAAAGATTTATATTTTGTGAATTTGCTTTATTTGGATAAATCACTCTGCTTTAACTTTGATTCATGGTTCATTGGAAGTAACTATCCTAAAAATCTATGAGCTAAAGTTTGAATGACACTAACATAGTCTAAACAGTCTAACATAGTTTTGCAGCTATTTAAGATTTAAATTTTATGTTTTCACCTAATTGGCATCAATTTCAATTGCTACAACTTACTTTGGTTCATGTTTCGTTCGATGCAAGTTCATCAAGAATATACAAATTGATGCTGGAAAGACACCTTTATCGATAATAGTTTGAACGTTATTCAAGAATTCAATCTTGTGTATTCACCCCATTTGCATAAATCAAATGCTACAACTTTGGTTCACAATTCATTGGATGCGGCTGTGTCACAAACCTGTAAATTGAAGTGGCAGTGGCATCACTATTTATAATAATTTTGGAGATATTCAACTTTAAATGTTTCAAATGTTAATTAGCATAATTTCAAATGCTTTATTTCTTTATCGATATCCATTAGATTGACAGATGTCCCAAACCTGTATGTATTACAATAAATGTTGAGTTTATCTGTAATAGGTTGGAAAATACGGAGCTTTTAAAACTTAATTGCCCCTCATTTGCATAATTACATGACATTTCAATATGGTGCTAAACCCATTTACAGTATGAAGTAACAACTACATCAACACCAGATTTCCATGGTTCGTAAATCTGGGGCATAAAATAACTACAGCAATTGAAACATGTATACATTGATTAACATGATATAGGGTTGATATGCGATTAAGTACATGAATCTGTACCATGGTACTTTTACATGTTTGACAATCCAGTTTAAACAACCTACTAAAGATGTGGACAAACTTATAAGTTGCAAGTTCGCACAGGCTGAACATGGATGAAATAAGATGAATATTTGTTGGACATGGTTACTGTTTACAACGGTTATGAAACAATGTTACAGATATTTAACTGATGAGCAAATGTCATTGCTTGGTCCAGAAATACAACAGATATGGCATGAGCTCTGAGCTCTGCCTGCCCCGATATTTCCATTGCCCTGACCAAAAACTTTCCATATTACAGTTGGGCATCACAGGGAGTTTAGATCTGTGTTTGAGTGATTTCTTGTAGTTGATCTGAAGCTCCTTCTACATTCTGAACTTTGGTTCATATTTCATTGGATGACGCTATGTCACTAACCTATCCATTGTAGTAGCTTATTGTGATGGGGAGTTCACATCAAAGAGGCTTTAGACTATATATAGCCTCCTTGGTACACAAGGCAGACATATTCCACTTTAGCAGCACAGCCAGTCTTCCTCGAAGGGTGAGGCCGCAGTGTGGGGCACCACTTCCTGTGTTCTGATAGTTATAGAGGTCAGGCCCTCACAGATCATTTATCTCTGGTTGCATAACAGCCTTTCTGTGGAAACAGTCACCCGCTTGTGGGCACAGTGAGGGGCACGAAATATGTCAGACACATGTGTACTCTGAGGAAATTCAGTGAATTTAACATAACATAAAATTCTCAACTTGGTTTTTATGGTATAGGATTTTGCTTTAGCAATAGACCCACATATTAATCTTGGAATGGCAACTCTAGAAAAGTTTTGAAGATATATAAGATTTAAAATTTCCACAAATATGCCTCTATTTTGCATAATTTTTAACATCATGACTGTTTCAAACAATCTGCAAAGCTTCACTACTTGGTTTTTGACCATGCCAAGTTTGTTACTTTTCGGAACAATAATGTCCAAGAAACCTTGACCACAAAACTGACACACGGAAAGAAAGAAAGGAAGTATTTGAGTCAAAACAAGAAGCCTGTCTTCACACACAGACTTAATAAATAAAGCCTATAGTATTTGAAGAAAAGCAAGAAGTCTGTGTTCACACACAGACTTAAAATTTAACGAGTCTTGGTATATTAGATTGTCATTGTTAGCCCGTAAACAGAACAACTGTATCGTTTATTTTGTGGCAAGAACCACATTTGAAGATTAATTTAGACGTACCCGATCATATAAAACTGTCCATGTGTATTATGTCTATTAAGTTCGAAAGACGTCTTCAGTGTGCCAAAAGATCTCGACTTAAAGGCTGACCTCAATTCGTAGGTAATAATTTATCTTTGCTTGGATTTGATTCCATGGGGAGTAGCTGCCGAGTCGGGTAGCCGCGATTTTTCACGGGTACCCGACACAGACATATAAACAATAAGTTTCTATATATCTCAGAAAAGGGTAATACATATGTATGGTGTTTTCTTTCTGAATAATGCATGTCAAAATAGACGCACAATTAAAAGATGTAGTAAATAAAATGGTGTAATACCCGGAGCTACCAGGGTAGTGAAAATTATTACGCAACAAAATGGGTCGATCCTTTTTTATACCCAACAAAGCCTCCAGAACTCGTGTTCCTAATCAAAAGATTTGAAGAGACTATCACTCTCATTTTCGGAACATCCGGCCCTCGGAACAGTGGACCTTTGCAATACTGGGTCAGTTCCCGGCGTGATTTCGAAATATTGGACTTGCGGAACATTGAACTTTCGGAACAGTGGGCTTTCGGAATACTGCTCATAATTCGGAACATTGAACGTTCGGATCTTTGAATTTTTGGAACATTTGATCTTCGGAACATCGGCCCTTCGGAAGACTGACCTGTAACCGAAAGGAACTGGTCTTACAAAATTTCACTACGAATAAATTCACAACACAACATATTTATTGTAATTTTACCCCGTTCGCCTGGCTTTCTTTTCCTTTCACCATTTTGCTTGATTTATGATTCGTAAAGCCTTTTTAGCTTTTTGTCTAAGCTTTCCAGGTTGTGTCCCCACACAAGCAGCCCATAGTTAAATTTAGGTAGTATCGATGAATTGTAAATAATCTTAAGGATATGCGAGGGAAGGAAACTTTTTAATCTATTCATTATACCAATTATTTGTGAAACTTCGGATGCAATTTTGGGGGGATATGTTTTTTCTAAGTCACATTATTGTCTAGAGTGATACCAATAAAGTAAAATTCATCAACACATTTAATTTTCTCTTTATCAACTTCAGGACTTGGAATATCAATATGTTTCTATGGATGCTGAAAGATCATAAAGTATTTTTTAATTGAGCGACAAGTTGTTAACATTTAGCCATGTGTTTATTTTTCCTAACTCTGCATTCATATGTTGAGAAGCCTCTTCAATAGGTTGAAATGAATTAAAAACACTAATAATATTGATGTATCATCAGCATATGGTATAAATTCAAACGACGTTTTCTTGCTATTTTCAAAATATACGAAAAAGATCGGGTTTCGTTACTTGAAATTTATAGACCGCTTTCTCTTTTGCCTGCCATATCAAAATTTTTTGAAAGAGTGATTTATAATCAGATAAACCATTATTTTCAATCTCATAATTGTTTTACACTAGTCAGTATGGGTTTAGAAGAATCCATTTGGCACAGGAAGCAGGTACTACTGCCAAATTGTGTATGTAACATGCCCTATTTTCAGTGCTCCCAGATGTATTTGATCCCGAGAGCCCTATTGTTTAGTTGGTCGTCCAACATCTTCACTTCTGTGCTACACTTCCGAGAGGGTCGTGCGATGACTAAGGGTAATGTACCTTGTAAGCATGGTAGAAAATATAGCATCTCCTGTATGTATACCCACTAATTACTAGGTACGTGCATATTAATGTATGACGACAAGTTTGGACTAGATGAACCTTAGAGAACTTTGACATTAATACTGGCATTGCGGCGCTCAAAATATCCTTTGATATGTTCTAACAAATACGATTCCATCTTAAAGCTCCAATATGTCTCTGTGTAAAGTTGAACAGAGATCTTGAAGTTTTATATCTTCGCTAAATTTGAACAGTAGTGAATGCCAAAATAATTGGACAATTGGACTTTTTTTGAGGACTAAGATGGAGCACAAGAGATCAAAATATTGTTGTATAGGCTATAATACTAAAGGTTAGAGTTTCAAGTTTTAATCGGTATGAGCGTACTTTTGGCTGAGAGTGACTGTTAACGGTGTTTTCTCAGAGTCGTTCTGTTTATCCAGGGACCTGTTATATAACAGGTCCCTGGTTTGTCCCACCTCGCAATAAGGTACTAGTATGTATAACCTCAGCATCTGCGGCTTGGAAAGTAATTCATATTGACTTCGCCTACCCTTGCAAATCAGGTTAAACATATATGTCTGTATT